>CM049808.1:3909729-4338394 GCA_027422405.1 Ptychobarbus kaznakovi
CGGGTCGAGTACCAAAACAAACTTGTAACCAATCAGCAAGTAAGGGGCGTGTCTACTCATGATGTGGAGGAGAGAGCATTCAGTGAACAGCTGAGCGGAGCGACAGAATGATAGAGATTGCGGATAAAAAACAAAAGAGGAAAACGTCTGCAGAACGATAAGGCAAGAAGTAGCAACCGTGTAAATATCGGATCAGCTTTTCAGCGCTGTAGAGAACTCAAGGAGAGGAAGGCCTGCAATCGGACACCGAGGTTGCTTTGGTTCTTCTCGATTGGATTACTAACACCGTGCCTACACCGGACGTGGCGCGTCACAATGCACTGGATGCGATGAAGCGACCGTTGTAAATCATTTACAGTAAAATTGGTGTCAGCACGTAATAAATAGAATGCGGCAGCAGTTTTCTGTCGGGATTTGTCGTGTCGAACCACGCAGCATCCAGTGTAGACAGCATCACTAATTATAATGACTTCTATAGTATTTGTTGCGCCGCTTGCGTCCCGATGTAGACACGGTGTAACATTGGTTTTGCTTTGTTTCACAGAACTAAGCGTTGCCTGGGTTGCTTAGGCTATGTATGTGTGGGGCAGAGCTATCAAAATAAGGAGACCCTTTTGGGGTAGGGGCATATTTGTTTTTGGTGATTTCAAATATCAACATTGGTTTCCAGAAATCACTTACCCCACCTTTAACATGTTAGACTGCACACCATAAGCACAATCGAGCCTAGAAAAAAACACCCCTTTAACAATGAGCTCAGGTTCTTTCCCATTTCTTTGGATTGTCTGTAAGATTTTTGTCTACACTTTGACTGGAGAGTAATTTTTGCTTTGTCATGATGAATGAAAGTGAAAGTAAAGAAAGTGACGTGACCTACGGATATACCATGATATGGTATGGAATGTAGATTGATGTGAAAAAGAGCAAGCAAAAGGCTGCTACACAAAAGAATATGAACTCCCCCCCCCAAAAAAAAGAGTCTGACTACTTTCTGAATGCACTATCAATTAAAAAAAAGTATTTTACACATGTACAAACTAGATACACAAACATGCTCCCTTTATTAATAGAACATTTGCTAAATAAATTAATATCTTCCTGTAATGAGTTTGACCATATGGCGTATAATGAAGGTCCACACTGGCAGAAATTAAATGGTCTGTGTTTATCATTTGATTTGCATGTCTGGCAGTGGCCCTGACCTCCCTGTGGCTATAGTTATCTCAGCTGGACAGGTTTTCAGGAATGAGTAACCCAATATGACCAACTACTTTATAGTTTTCACCATATCTGCAGACACGTTGAGCTTTCTCAACATTTTAAATTCCAGTTGCATTTAAAATCTACCTGTTTGTTATTATCTCTGTCCGTCCTCAATGAGCTTAATGCTTCCTAATTCAAACTTGATTCGTAACCATTCAGACGTTCCGTATGTAGTCAGGCTGAAACAAAATTTGCATTTCAAACTGATTTTGCTTTATGAGAAATTTTTATTATGAAAAAGCCTGGAGTCTGCACACACAATGAGTGATTTAAGAGTGCCCTCATGTGGCCATGCTAAACAAATTGTAGGCAAATTAGAATCTCTTGTCAGTTGTAGAATACAATTAGATTTAAATCTATACGATTGTTTTTTAAGTTACTGTGGACTATAAACACTGCTCAACAGTGCATACATTGTGTTATATCTGATCATTATTAATTAGTATTATATTTTGATAAGGTGGGTACCCACTATGCTCTTTGTCTATGAAAAACCATTTACAGTGAACAGGACAATTAACTTGCATGATATGAGGGGGTGTTTCAATATGCATAAAATTATATAGCTGCATATTGTTGTTGAGCTCTATCTGTAAAATAGAGGCTTAATAGATGCATGTTTAATGAAGAGAGTGAATGTTTAAAAGCCCAGACGTGAGGATGAGTTGAGATTGAAGTGCTGCATTATCAGACTAAAATTAGCCTGTAGATGTAGGCAGTCTGTTTTAGTTATTCATTTTGATTAAAAAGATAAGTTTATCAATAAATCTTCTAATTCCCTTATCTTGTTTCAAAACCTGTATGACTTTCTGTATTCCATGAAACACACAATTTGAAATTGAGACAAGTAACATTAGATTAGATTTGAATAGATATAATTGTGGTACTTCTAAATAAGAGATAAAAGCAGTAGCAAACTTTGTTTATATATATATATATATAAATATATATACACACTGAATTTTACAGTCTTCCAACTAGGGATTTGTGGAGGAACTACAGGGACTTCGTGAGCTGATAAAAAGATAATAATTAATTTTCTCTAATGTAAGATTAAAATATATAAATGCACGGTGCACGGTAATAGCAAAATAGCTTAGTGTGGAAATCAAATCAAATCTACAATTTAATTAAATATCTGTATAGTCTGATGCTTTATGTGTTTCAAAATTAAACCCAGCACAGTGTTCATTACAACTAGTTATTGTTTACAAAGTTATTGTTTCACTGACAAAATAATATCTGCATATGTTATGGGTTTAATGGGAATTAGAGAACCAATGTGCAGTAGTTTCAACTTTTTTTTTACATGCTTTCAGAATTATAACATTATTGTGGACAGATGTTTACAAGCATTTCATTATGAATTCTGACAAAATAAAAGCTTGAGGATTGAATGTTTAAATTAATAAAGACATAAATATTTATGGAAGCCCGTTTCCGCCACTGAATAAAAAATAAAAAGGTAATTGCAACTTTTTATCTCACTTTTCTGACTTTTTTATCAGAATTGTGTGAAATAAAATCGTTAAAAAGTCATAATTGTGAGAAATAAAGTCAGAACTGGGAGAAATAAACTCACAATTCTTTTGCGCCTTTTTTCTCAGAATTACGAGTTTGTATCTCGCAATTCTGACTTCATAAAACACAAATGCGAATTATAAAGACAGAATTGCGTGATATAAACTCACAATTCTGAGTACATATCAAACTGTACTGCAACTCGCAATTGTGAGTTTATATCACGCAATTCTGAGAAAACAAGTCCGAATTGCAAGAAAAAAAGTCATAATTGTGAGATATAAACTTGCAATTGCGAGAGAATGGGCTTCCACAAATATTAGTATTTGAACTTGTAGTGTTAAATAAAATCTTAATTATAACAAAATTATAATTTTTTCTATATTATTTTTTATTACACAGTACAATTTTGTAATTGTGTTGTTTGATACACTATAACAACTAAACAGTCCACTTTAAAGTCAACATAAAAACACATTCATACACACAAACACAAAAAAAAAAACAAATCACCATACATGTTTTTTACTCTAGATAATACAATGCCTTGTTCTTTAAAAATTCCAAAACAGTCAATTTTAAAACAGTATTTTACGGTAAAATAACATTAAATATAATTACAACTATTCACCGTTTGTAGTATGAAAACTTCTTTAAGCAGTCTTTTTACTGTTAAAATTGTGATATTTTTTTACAGTGCACTGAAGAAATTGTCATGGCCATCATAGATAGGTCCTTAAGTGACCATGATGAATGAACAGTTCCAGCTGACAGGATAAAGCAGAATTCTGCTGTTGGTTCAGCACAGCTGGAGTGTAACTCATCACACAGGTCCAATCACAGCGTTTCTTTGTGGCGTAATGTTAGAGATGGGGCTCAGTGGTGTTTTCCCCAAACTCTGGCATCAGGCAGCGCTCACATGTTGAAATCCAAGCCAGCGGTCAGCTTGAAGGAAGGATGGCACAGTGCAGCACCTGCAGTGACAAAAGCATCTCTAACTGTCTGCAGACATAACCATTGTTCTTCTGGGTCACATCTGCTGATGCACATGTACTGTACAATGGTCTTGTTGCCAGGACGGCTGGTCAGCATGTGTGTTCAGCACCTCTGTTCTCATTAGAGCATCAGGTTTGTGGAGGAGTGGAGTGCTGAAATACACATATATCTGAAGTTGTTAATGAAATGCACTCTGTCACAATAGCAAGTGTCTAAACAACCTCTGTTACCCAAGATAATTACGGTACATTCATTAGTTACTAGGAGACTGGCCTTTGGCTCAGAGTTGTGTGTGTGTGTGTGTGTGTGTGTGTGTGTGTGTGTTGTGTGTGTGTGTGTGTGTGATGTGTGGTGTGTGTGTGTGAGTGTGTGTTGGTGTGTGTGTGTGTGTGTTGTGATTGTTTGTGTGTGTGTGTGTGTATGTGTGTTGGGTGTGTGTTTGTGTGTTATGTGAGGTGTGAGTGTGTGTGTGTGTTTGTAATGCTAATTTAATAATAATAATTAGTAATATTGTTGTTGTTATTAATATTAAAAACATCATTAATAAATTATTGTTAGAATTATTATGTACAATAATTGTTATTATTAACAGTACTTATACTTGTTTATAATGGTAAATAATTATAATTGATGATAATAAAAATAATCATTATTATTAATTATATTATTCAATTAGCATTATAAAGAGTACATTACAAGTACATACAAATGCATCATTCATTCATATACTACTACTAATAATTAATATTATTATTTGCAATACTTGCATTGAAAATCATTGTTAGTATATAAAAATAATAAAATAATGATAATTTTTATTATAATAATTTTGTCCAATATTTGTTGCATTTAAATATTTATGTTTTACATTGTTAATACTTATAATTTGTAATTATAATTTACTACTACAATTAATAATACAAATAATAATTATTAACATGATTGAAAATTATTGTAATAATTAAAATGTACAGTACTTATGTTTCTTTAACATTATAAATAATTAGATAATACAAAAAGTTTAATATAATAATTAATTTGTAGGTCATACTACTACTACTAATATACTGCATTCTACTAATATTTCACAATATTACAGTTTATTATGTATTACTGTGCTTTGTTTTTATAATAAATACATAAAAATACTTAGCCCATTATTTAACACTATAAAAATCAATATAAATATATATAATGTATAAATCTAACCTCTGCATGTAGAAAACTGTTACAGACTTGGATTTAGACTTGGGACCACGTCTGCCAAAAAGTTTGACATCTAATCTGAGGTTACCCCAAAAGTTGCTCCACATTGTTTTGGCTGCACCGGCTGTGCTGAGCACACAGACAAGGCAGATGTCATTTCACACTAATGTTGAAAAATGAGAACACTATGTTTCTGTCCTCTGCAAATAGGATGACACATCTCTTATTAGCCTAATGCCATCAGTCAACAAATGCTTAGGGATTGCCTTCATTTCTCTTTCTTGACTACACCACAAAGCACGCTTCATGCGTGCTGACTGTGTTTGGGATGGACTTGCGGCCGACAGCTGTCTTCTGTCCCTCTAACTAGCATGTTGTTTTTTTCTTGGGAATCACTAGACAAAAACAGCCTATATGTAGAAGCAGAGGAGACCCTGCAAAGTGTATTCCACAGCTGATTATGTGACACATATTATTGAATGGTGATTGGCTATACTGACCATCAGGCCTCAGCAATAGGGACACGTAAGGAGTGATTTCATCAATTTTTCAAGACCAAAAAAATAATTATTCAAGAAACGCTAATTTGCAATACAGAAATTACAAGAAACATAATAAAAACAGTCTAAGCTTGGTTGTTGGTCACTCAGCCTGTTTTGGTTGGTTTTAGAGGGAACTTTTCATCTGGTCCAGGCTGGACCAATGCTAAGACAAAGAAAATCTTGGTTAAGACCTTGGTTATGGCTAAAACAACTTGAGACTTGTTCACAAGAATGCATTTTTGCATTTAACCGCACTGCTTTTTCCATCTACACATGCACTAGATGGACTTCTTTGATTGTTGTGTCTGCATCTCACTCACGAGCAGCGCATTTTTTAAAAGGTTTATGTCAAAGTAAAATAAGTTGAACCTTCAAATATAATATATATTAATTCCACTGCCTTGTGTATCAAGTTTTTAACCTAAAATGTCTATATTCTTGCATGAACATCTCCTTAAAAGTGATGAGTGGCCGAGTTTTCTGGAATTTGAGGCAAAATCGTTGACATAATAAATAACACTGCTGGTTTCTCGTATGATTTAATATATTACCCATCAGGTATGTTCTTTGCATTAAACATTTTACAAAATCAATGCTGTTTTTATTTTTTTGCTGTTAATGAAATTATATTTGTATCAAAAGTAAGTTAGAATATTAAGCAGTCTCTTAAAAAGACAGTAATATAATTTCATTCCTTTGATAAACAATTTTAATGCTTTGCTTGATTTGGTTTATATTTCCTACTGCGTCTTCTCTGGGCTCAGGGAGACAAGCCAGTATATAAATTTTCTCATAACAGAAAAATAATGTTTTTAAATTAAAATAATATTTGAGTATTAGTATATTTAATAAAAAACAAAAAAAACACACTTGGTTTTTCAGACCATTAAGAAAGCATTCACCATAACACTGTTCATATCATAGTTTACAGCATGCAACCTTTTAGGTCCCATGACATGCTACTTTTTGAATGCTTTTATATAGGCCTAAGTGTCCCTAGTACTGTATCAGAAGTCTTTTTCCCGAAATTCATCCTTGGTGCAGAATTTCTGCCACCACGAGCACGTCCCCCAATGAGCTTTCCTTAGGACGTGCATTTCTGTGTCTGTAGCTTTAATGCTAATGAGGAGGAGAGAGGCGGGCAAATGTGGAGGGTGGGCGTGCCTTAACCAGCTTGCGGCAACGGTACCATGCGCTAATGTTGACAGTGGATTATCACAATGGCTCGTAGACACGCAGTCGTTCAAGCTTTTCAGTTGACCAGAATCTGATCCAGATGGAAAGCACCGACGAATAAGTTGAAACACAAAGCGGCTACAGCAGAACGTCTCAGAATGGTTAGTTTAAAATATTATGTCTGTATACGGTACTTTAGTTGGTTTGTTTATGTAACGTTATGCTGTTACATTTATTATCATGTAGCTAATGCTAGCCTATGTTGTTGGCTTTTCATGTTGCTCTGATTTAGCATCTATATCAGTAATCTTTGTAGTTTGGAGAAGACTGTACTCTGGAAAAACTTTTTTATGACAATGTTGTCCATGTTCACGTATATTTAAGTCATGTTAAACATGACCCATGATTTATTCCTGAAGATTTACCTCTACTCAACACCTGCTTGTCCACTCTGTCATAAATATATATATATATTATCAGCTTTAGACAATAACCAGCGCCACTATATTAGGCAGACGTCTGGCATTATTACATCTACTTTTTTGGATAGGTGCCATTGTGGAAAATGTGCTACCATGCTCTCGGAAGCTGAGAATATTTGCTGCTTGGAGATACCCCAGGTAGCATTCTCACCACTAAATTGTAAACTACTTTGTCTCTTCATTTGACAACTAGTTGTGCCTAAAATTGACAGTTACCATTTGTAATTCTAATTAGTTACTAGAAGACTACGGGAGGTCGAAGAACAGCTCACATGTATGGTTGACCATCCTGGATTGTATCCTGTCTGCCTCAATGTCTACTCTCTGCAGAATCCGGCCAAATATACAGAGCTGACTATAATGGTCCTCACGTTTGAGAGAATACACCAGTAAGTTGTGCTTTGTTACAATAGTTAATAAAATAAAGAAATAAAGTCTTGTCTGAGTCTTGATTGTTTATTCCACCAAAAAACCTTGTGAATAATTGTCTTTCAATAGTGTAGACAGAGTCAAGATTTATTACATCAGAGAGAAAAAAAAACACCTGAAAAATTTACAAAACAAGCATTGAACATGATCCATAGGAGCATATGAATATTTTTTAGATAATAACACCAACCAATGTTAAATCTCTGCAAGACAAATATCAGAATCATTGTTCAGTCGCTACAGGTATCTCTCCTATCGTTCATTGTGAGCTGGTGCGGGTCCTCCTGGACGCAGAATCCTGGTCATTATTCCAGCTTGTGTGGTCCCTGCGCATCCGCTCAGAGTTTCCTGATGAAGAAGGCCACTACGTAGGGTTTAAACTGCCCCCCGTTTGAACCTTGACACAAAGCTGGCAATACCTCCTCCTGTCCGGCTTCTCATACTGAGCTGATAGGTACTCTGGAACAGGGATGGCCAACAGCGCATCTGTGTATGGCGTAGGTTGACAAGACTTTCTCAAAAGTAGTCCATCATGTCAGCAACATAACCTGTATTATAAAACACAAGCACAAACCATTTTTTATTGTTTTATTTTTGGAATTTTTTTACTGTGTTTTATATTTATTTGATTCTTCATCAAGATAAATAATTTTATAAAAATCCAAAATTGTGTTTTTGATTTGAACCTTACCAAAGGTCTGCTGTGTCTTTTGAGGTTTAACCCTGCACTCTCCATTCCTAGCCTTTGGAAATTAGATTTTGAAGAGAGGTACACTTCCTCCGTTTCGGCCTGTGGTCGCCCCCATTTTCATTATAATGCATAGCACCAGGTAAGCGTAAATACAAGACAAAACGTTTTAATATTACAGATATTTTAGACTACAATTTGCAAAATATTGAGTAAACAAACTTATTTTACCTGCACAGCATTCCAATAAGGGAAAGACAACATTCTTTGGGGCAAAAACGAAGGATGGCGGCATGAAAGCCTCCAACGATGAAGTTTTTGGTGGGGGCTCAGTTTTGAAACATCCTTCAACGTTCTTTTGTTTGAGAGCAACTTCTCCAACTTGTTGAAACTAGAAGTATCTGCACCCATAATAAAAATAACATATTGGAAAACATAAATATCAGAATATTACAATGATGATCTCTGGTCAATTTCTGAAAGTGACTAAATAACTATGTAGTTGTCTGTTTACTGTTTTGACATTTAGCCTGTATATTGATTAAATACCTGCTGGAGCCATTTACTCTTGTTCAGTTGTCTTGCGTATCACGTGCTCGCACTTGGGGTAAAGAAGATCCACATGTTTGGACATCTCGAACATGGTTCAGGATAGCCCCACATGCAATTCTCTCTGCTCGGAGGTTGAGCCAGCTGTAGTCCAGTATATGTGGTGTTGATGCTTTTCATCCATTTCTTGATTTCTCACGTCCTTTCTGCTTACTGATTGTTCCAGTTTCTTTGAAATTCCTTACAATGAAATCAAAATACATTCCTACTTAATTTAAATACTCATAAACTGATGATTACTCAATTGTAGCATTTCATAATCAATTCAAAGCGTTTGTTACCATTTACTAATATTGTACAAATTCAAAGTAAGGCAAGTCTTTTCAACAAATGAAATTTATGCAAGCTTCAAAAAATCTAAAATCAGGTCTTCTATGCACATAAAACAATTCTAAAAGTAATGCTATAAACAACAACAGTCTCACGACCACGCATATATCTTCACACTCAGTAACTTATATTACATAATTTGTTTGTTTACATTTATATTTCATATTAGTTTTTTACAATCTTTATTATTACAATTACATGAAGCTCTGCAATCTGGACTGTGGATATCGCGTGCGCCATTACAGAAACAGCAGAACGTTATCCAAACAACAAAGAAAAGTAAAACACTCGGTTACAGTTTGGCATTTACACACATACTTGATGCTATCTACCTTTACTTTCAGCGACAGTAACTGTTCCGTAGCTGCAAGCTAATGTTACAACAAAATGATAAGTGTTTAGTTGACTTACTTGTCCGAGGTTTGTACTGAGCCAAGGAGAATTGGTACTGATCCAGACTTTATTTTTCAGACATCAGCAAGGCCAGTTATGTATTAGCCCAAGTTTAGGAAACAGTCGTCTGTAAATGTTCGGCGCAGACATCAAAACTTTGGAATTGTGTCGGCTCATTACCAGAGAAATAAAACGAACTCACAGTTTCTTCATAGGCTCGGATGAAGGAACTAAAAAAATATTTTGGTGTTCATTTGTACACCCAAACACTGAGCAACTGCCATGCTTTGCTCGTTTGCAAGCCATGATGTCCTCTCGCGAAAAAAAATACTCTGCGGTCCTCGCATTGTTGTAGATCATTTTCTCATGGGCGGCAAGCAGTGAAAAGGGCGTAACCTTTCCCCGTATTGACGACATAACGGGAAGATTCCAGATCGGGCCATTTTAGCTTTCATTTTCTCAAAGGCAAAGCAGGATACCCAGTGCTCGGTTTACACCTATCGCCATTTCTAGCCAATGGGGGACCATAGGCAGCTAGGGAAACTAAATATTAAATTGAAAAAACTCTAAAGTGAAATTTTCATGCCATGGACCTTTAAGACACAACATATACGCTATCATCTATTATTTAATTGCATCATCTAGTAATATTTGTGCAGACATTACACTATGGAATTCTTTAACTTAAGAAACACAATCTGGGCAGACGCTTATGTAAGGCGTTTATTTTTGCACCTGGCCTTTCACACTCTCACGCATGCACAACCCATTTGACAGCTCAGTTTATTTTCATCCTCCAGAAGTTCAGTTGTATTCTATATCATTGACTATGAATTCCACATCCGTCAATATGTATGTTTTGCAAGTTGTTTTCTGAGCACATAGTTTCACAAGCCTTTACTTTAAGAACATTGACTTTGAGATCTGGGACCTTGGTTGTGGAACAGATGTTCCCATTTGTTTTTGTCATAATATATATTTCAGTCCTCAATCTTCAAATCTTGAGCCTTGGACCAAACAAACCAGCTCTAAAAGACAACACATTTGGACATATGGGATTTTCACTTCGCTAGCCTGACTGTAAAGCGAATTGACAAGAATTGAATTATCCTCACATTGAGATTACATAATAATTATTATCTCTAATAAACCAGTGTAATAATTACGCAAGCAAGACCTTGTCAGTCGGTGCTCATATGATAATACCGTCCTGCTGTAGTTTGGAGGAAGGTCATCCGTCTGTCATAATGACAGTTGATATCTGTGGCATCAGAAGAGGGTGTTGAATGAACAAAGCTGAGATTGGTGCGAGGCCAGTACCGCTGTTTCATGTGACTGAGACACGCAAATCTAAAAACAGACGAAGAAAAAAACGCCATGTAAGGCCATTATATACCAATGAGACATGACCCAGCCACTAATGGTTGTTGCATCAGGGTGCGAAGCTGATAAACGAGGTCCATGGTTCTTAACTTGGCTTTTTACTTCTTG
The DNA here is from genome assembly GCA_027422405.1 of Ptychobarbus kaznakovi. Taxonomy (NCBI): domain Eukaryota; kingdom Metazoa; phylum Chordata; class Actinopteri; order Cypriniformes; family Cyprinidae; genus Ptychobarbus; species Ptychobarbus kaznakovi. The sequence continues at coordinate 3,920,856 of CM049808.1, forward strand.
AGTCAAATTTTACATTTTATGTTATGAGGCAAGCCATACAATCAAACAGTGAATTGTATTAAAATGAACTGAACTGCATTGGACCAACAATTGTTAATGTTTTATTTGATACTGTAGCATCTAGAGTTCAATTGACTTTCTTGTTTGTTTTAACAACACCATTGGGACTAATGTATCAAATTAATCATAATTTTATAGATTTGTAGATTGCTTTGTTGTCTGTGTACCAAATTAAATTCTGTATGGCTCATTCCAGTCAGCAACCTATAACAAACAACAAAATTTGATAATTTCAATCTAAAAATATATAAACCAAAAATAATATAAAATCAAGATAGAAATCAAGTAAAAAAAAACGTAATTAACTTGTGTCATTGCATACAGTATGTGCACAAGTAAGTAGATAAAACAGAAATTAGTTCAATGTAATTTATTTGAAGAATAATAAAATCAATATTGGATATAAATATATCAATCTGTATACTGTTTAAATGTTTTTACAGCATGTCAGATTTCACACATACGTGAAGGTCACGTGCATGCACTGGATTTACCTTGCTTCTGTCATGCTTGACAGCCATTAAATTACATTTTATTATTTGCGCTAGAAAGATCTGTGCTCGACATTTGGCAAGGCCTGTGAATCATTGTTTAAAGTCAAATAGGTCATGTAAGACACGTGCAAACTTAAATGAGTATAACATAATGTGACAAGAACCAAGTCAACAAAAGCTGACCTAGACTTAAAGAGGTCGCCTGAAGTCAAGGGGATGTAATGTAGTCAAATGCTGCATTGTGGAGAACACCTGTGCAGGCCGCCCGCAGCACGCTGTTTCTGTCATTCCATCCATCTTTTCTTTGTTGGGTATGAGGTTAAAGCCCAGCACCCAGCCGTTCTTAGCTAACCACTGACCCCTGAGGAAACTGCCCGCGGTCCGACTTGAGTTCGGACTTAGGGTTTATTTTCACAGCTGTAACAGCAGAAGTGGAAACGTTGAAAGGCTGCTACTTCTGCATGGAGGAATACGACTGCTTTTCAGCTTTTTACCAGAGACTGGAGGCCAGTCAAGGTTTAGAACATTCCTCTTGAAAACTCTGGGCTTCATGCTAGATAGGCAGCGTTTTAAAAGGTATCGTTCCAAACCTGTAAAACTTTCTTACTTCTGCAAATCACAAAAGTTCTGCAAGTCTCTGTGTTTTTGTCCATACAATGAAAGTCAGTTGGGTCCAATGTTGTTTGGACTTTCAAAATATCTTCTTTTACTATAGGTCTTGCTTCAAAGCAGACAGTTTTTAGTTGTGATGCCTTCTTTTGGCTAATTCTAAGACAGTATCCCCACATCCTTCACAGAGAAGCAATCAGAGCTGGGTAGTAACTGATTACATGTAATCTGGATTACGCAATCAGATTCCAAAAATTAAGTTTAATAAGTGTTTCAACATTACATCAACTACTGATGAACACATTGATTTTATTTGAATTATCACTTGAATTATCAGTAAGTTATTTAACCATTCCATGTGTTTAGAAGGCTTTTATCTTTCAAACACGTGAAAAAAAATTCACAAAAATTCACAAATTCACATTATTTCTTATTTACTTGTAAGGCAGGCACTCCAACTTTTTTGTCATCTGAACATCTTTCACCTAATACATTTACTGTGAAATAATTATTACATTTGCATGTTCTGGATATCTGATGTTGGTTAATGGTCACATGGCATGCAGATTTTTGGTTATATATATATATATTTATGTTTATTAATTTTACATTTTTTTTATTTTTTAATTAATTATTAGCTTTTTATTAAAGTCACAAACCCCCTGCAGTTCATTTATGAACCCCAGTTTTGTGAAACATTGATGCAATGTCATGTTTAATGCACTTTATGTTGTTAATTACAGCGAATGGAATATATGTTCTTACTCTTTGTATTTTTAAATCAATATGATACACGATTATACTATTTAAATCAATGTGACAGGGTTCCTATGCTGTTTGGAAAAGTATGGAATTTGATTTACGTAAATTCCAGGTCTGAAGAGTATGGAAAAAAGAAAGCAGTGTATGGACAAAATATTTGCATTTTCAGACTTTTGCCCCATTTAGTTTTTTTATAATAGAAAATTAAGAATTTAATGAAAATATGTTTATCATACAAGAAGGGTTTTCATGGCAGCTGTTTAGTGATTATTTAGTGATTGTCAAACATGACTGAATTAATTCAAGGTGCAATTTTTAATTATGGAAAATGTTTTGTGTTTTGGGTTTCTTCTCACAATATACTTGGCACCATATAACGTAACCTTGAGGACCTTTGCAAAAAATAAATAAAAAAACAGACTTTTATGTGTGCACGAGAAACCATCAAACTTAGGACAATGCACACAGAACCTATATCAGCCCATTCAGCGGTGTTGGTGTCTTGGCTGCCACAGAATATGCGTTAAGAGACCTAAGGCCTTGAAATATGACCTAACTGACCTAACGAAAGCCACATGTTTTACAATACCTGTCTTTTTTAAAAGGCTTGGCCAAAAGGACATTGCTGTATTATGCCATCAGCTCATTTCATGTCATGGTTTCTGTGCCGCCAGAGGATGTGCTAAATTGGACATTAGGCCTTGATATTAGCGGTACCATAAGAAAGACAACTTTTGAGCAAGTAGATCTCTATTAAATAATGTGCATTCATGCTTCATTTTATTCAAAGTAAGATGGCAGTGATGCACAAAGAAATAGGTTATATAAAGCTAGAATTTGTCACGTGTAAGCATGCAAAAAATCCCATGCGTATGTGAATAATTTTTCAAGGGCACAAAGAAGTTTCTTGTGAAAAAGTGCAATGTAAAAAAATAGTATGAATAGTGCTGTATGTCACCAGTCGTGTCGTGTAGGAAGACACCAACTTAGGTAAGATGAATAGCAAAACAAAAATAAACCATAACGTCAGGGGAAAACAGCAACCTAAGGTCAGGAAACAGGAAGGACCATATATGGGTGTGGAAACAAAAGGAAGAGGAAGACAAAGTCTGACAATGTATGAACCAATTAGTGAGCAAACTCTGGAAATGGAAAATGTGTAGAAACCATGATGCGATATTAACGAGTTGGGTCAAAAGTAATCTAAAAGTAATCAAAAATTTGTCTGATTATATTACCTAAAATGTGTAATGTAATGGATAACATTACTAACTACAATTTTTGTCATTTAAATTGGAATCAGTAACAGATTAAGTAATCTACCCAGCTCTGCCCATGATGCATTGTGAGGACATCTTTGTAAAAAAGACTCCTCACAATGAAAGGTGGTGCATGAAATGAGAGAAGTGAGCTGATTTGTTAAGATGATAATTTTGAGTATTAGTGCTATTTGAGTTGATGAATATCAACTAAAATAGTACTCGATATATGAAATGTATTAATAGTACTGAAAAGTATATATATAAATATTGAATTAATCAGTTATGTAATTAATAATAATAAAAGCAATACAGCATTTAAATAATAAATGAAACATTTTATGAGTTCAGATGATATTAAATTGGCAGTTTTGCCTAATAGCCTATTGCTATGAGTGCCTTTAAAAAAATTAAAATACAAATTGATTACAATTTTAAAATAAAATATTTGTATTACATTTTTGTCCAACAATTACTGTAATCAATAATTTCAAGATTCAAAATGTTTGTAATGACATTGTAAAATGTTTCCAAATGAATGGAGATGTTTAATCCAAGTCTTCTAAAGAGACACGATGGATAAATATGTTTAGTACTTAAAAGTATCACAAAATATTTAAAACAATATAACTATTCATAAATTATAATTTGTTCAATTAATTAATATATTTAAAAATGGCAGTTTATTCATATTAATTAATTATTTTACTGATTTATATATGCATTAATTTATTGGCTTATTAAAGTACTGTCATTAGCTTAGAAAGTTTCAAATCCCAAACTCAATTGAAATCATTTGCTGGACACCCAAGGTTGCCAATGTAGTGTGTACTAACTCAGTCAAATCCATTTCAGTTAGGATGCTGCCCTAAACAGTAGACTGCAAGGCTGCAGTCTACATCAAATGTTTTCTCTCACCAGAGGTTTTGAGCCCCAAGTACTCTAAACTGGTTCTTGTCTTTTCAGATAGTCTTATCAGAGCCTCTCAGCCAGTATATTGGACTTGTTTACTGTCCCATGAAGTACATATGGGCTTTCATAACACACTGTAACTCATACTCTCAGCTAGGGCAGTGGAAAAGCACTCTAGTCGACCATGTGACGTCAGTCATCAGTTGCTCTTCTCAGAGCTCACACCTAACATATCACCTGTCAACAGCTTATGTGAAATCCAGCCCTCTCCCCTCTGCCCACTTATGGAGCTCAAACACTCGAGGGGTTACACTTGCAGCCATAACAATGGAGAACAACATTAGCTTGGAGACACCTGTGTGAAAATAGATGATTCATAGTATAAAATGAGATTATGTATATAACAAGTTAATAAAATTCAGATAAACTCACACAATGCACATTAAATATGGTAAACAGAACCTCAGATGTGCATGTGAGACTCACGAGAACTGGTGAGGTTTGTTCTTGTGCGTCATTTATGTTCAAAACATGAACAAACGTCTTTTTTTTATTTAACCTTTATTTAACCAGAAAAGACTCTCTGAGCTTAAGAATCTCTTTCACAGGAGTGTTCTGGCCAAAATGGGCAGCAATACAATCAGTTTCAATGCAGGTTTACACAACACAAACAAACTAAAACCACTTAAAACAATTACATATCACCGAGTCATCTTCCACTTGCCGAATAACTGTTTTAAAATGATCCAAAGACAGCAAATTTAGCAATTTCAGTTTCGAATGAAGAAGATTCCAGTCAGACATAAAAGCCTTCTTACCTAGTTCAGATCGAACAAAAGGAACAGCAAGAGTATAACAATTTTGCGAATGAAGGAAATATTTCTCGACAATTTTCTTTTGTATAAGACAGCAAAGATATAAAGGCAACATCCCCAAGATGGCTTTATAAATAATTACATACCAATGCATTTATCTCCTAATAGACAAAGAAGGCCAACCTAATCTACGTCAAAAAGAAAACCTTGTTCATTAAAATATTGCATACTAGTGATAATACGTGGTATATGCTTAGGTAATTTAGTATCTCTAACTATGGCAACGGCGCAGTGATCACTAACATTATTAGCATATACAGAAGCCGAAGAGTATTTATGGGGAGCATTGCTAAAAATGAGATCAATCAATCTGGACTTTTTATAATCATTCAAGTTGGGTCTAGTAGGTGTCTCAACTAACTGAAAGAGATTAAGAGTGTCACAAATTGTTTTAAAACCATCAGATGCTGACTGCAGCCAATTCACATTAAAATCACCCAGAAGAACAAGCTCCTTATAATACCAGGGAAGTTACCAAATGCATCAGAGAGGAAATGGCAACATTACTAGCTGATGGAGGTCTGTTACAGCCAACTACAGTAAGATGGAAGGTCTTAGAGACAAGGAAAAGCTAATAATTCATATTTTTTTACTACTGACTGAAAAAACTTCAAAGCTATCCTTAACATGAACTGCTACCCCCCCCCCCCCCTTTTTTGGTCTATCAGCCCTGTAAAAACAGTATAAACCATCAATGCTTATGGCTTTATCTTGAACCGTTTTATTAAGCCATGTTTCAGATATTAGTATAACGTCAGAACTGTTTTTTTTTTTTGTCCAGATACGCACCAAGTCCAACTTAGGAAGCAGACTTCTCACATTCATATGAATAAAGTAACTACAAAGCTGCTGATTGAATAAATTACTTGTATTAGCTTATGCCCCAATAAACATGGTCTATAATTTCCAAGCTAATTTCATATATCAAAGTAGAACTTAGTCCCAGTATTTGATTTACAGTTTACAGGGGTTTTAGCACTGGATAGTTATAGGAACTAGCCACCAGGACGGGCCCCCGAGAACTTAATTTTCCCCAGGGCCATTTTCTGGGTGCATTCATACCTCCAGTATGAATTCTAAAATGGCTTAAGCTGGCTGACAGCAAACGTTATTAGGGGAACATTGGAGGAACATTTGTATAGTTCCTGTAACTATTGGCAGAAGTCCCCGCTTTTTGCCATGTTCGCACCACAGGAGCTGATTTTAGCTATTGGAATGCCTTTTGGGGGGACTAAATTAGCTCCTACTTCAAAGTAGAGTCTGACCAAACCCAGTAGGAAATATGAGGGACAAATGTACATTAATTGTCCAAATGCATACCATATGAAACACTAGCACTTGCCATTAAAAAAAGTGTTAATACACAGTTTACAAATACACTATACCATCCTCCAGTAGTTGAATGCTCTGCTTAAATGATGTTGCTGTTGGCCACTTTGTAACTTCAGAGTTCATACTGGTAGTACGAATGAAACCAGGAAAACAGCCCTAGGGCAACATTTAGTTCTCATGGGACCGCCCTGGTGGCTAGTTCCTATGACTACTTGGTGTGAAAGCCTCTTATGTCACTGGTAGTTCCTGCTTTGCTGGGTTGGACCCTACTCTAAAGTAGGAGCTAATTTAGTCTCCCCAAAATGCATTCCTATAACTAAAATCATTCCCAGTTCCCAGAACATGACAAAAACCGGGTACTTCTGCCAATAGTTATAGGAACTATGAACCTTTTCCTCCAGTGTGAAAGCCACTTATGTTGAGCTAGGAATCAATAATTGGTTCTTGTTATTCCCACAATTCTAAAACCGGTTGTTTTACATGTTTTTTGCTGATATAGATTGGGCAATGTACTGGAATACTCTCTTATTTCCAAATGACTGTCGACCTTGGCAGAAACAGCCATGTCACTGGCATGTACTTCTTATGCGGACAACTGCAGTGTTCGGAGTTCTCTCATTGCCTGGAGAGGTTTGAGAGGGCAGCTGTCCCCCTTCCCGGAGTCTTAGTTATATGTGGAAACTTACTGCAGATACATGTCTTTGCCGTGTCAAATTGCAGAGGTGGTCTTCCAGGGTGTTTTCCAACTTCTAAAGTGACATGAGGGGTTCTGTGCTTGTACTCAGACTTTGACCTCAAGACTTAGGAGGTATTATACCTCAAGAGGTATTGTACCATCTAGATTTGTGAATGGCAAGTGGAAATACTCAAATGTGTGAAAAAAAGACAAAAACAAATATTTTTTAAATTGATAGCTCATCCAAAAATGAAAATTAATTTACTTACCCATATGTTGTTCCAAACCGGCATTACTGTGTACGTGTATAATAATAATAATAAAACAAATAATAAATAATTTGTTACATTTATATAGTCCTTTTCTGGTACTCAAAGCGCTTTACATAAGAGGGGGAATCTCCTCAACCACCACCAGTGTGCAGCATCCACCTGGATGATGCGACGGCAGCCATATTGCGCCAGAACGCCCACCACACACCAGCTTATTGGTGTAGAGGAGACAGAGTGATGAAGCCAATCAGTGTATGGGGATGATTAGGAGGCCATGATAGTCAGAGGCCAATGGGCCAATGGGGCCAGGATGCCGGGGTTTACACCCCTACTCTTTTCAAAGGACATCCTGGTATTTTTTTAATGACCACAGAGAATCAAGACCACGGTTTAACATCTCATCGAAGGAGCTTTTTATAGTATATGTCACCGGGGTTAGGACCCACACAGACTGCAGGGTGAGCACCCCCTGCTGGCCTCACTTCTTCCAGCAGCAGCCTAGTGTTCCAGGAGGTCTCCCATCCAGTACTGACCAGGGCTCAACTGCTTCAGCTTGGACAACCAGTGGACAACCAGTTGGGCTACAGGGTAATATGGTTGACCTGTTGAAAAGAAGATATTGAAATCGTCAGTTGAAAAAGAAGATATTGAAATCAAGCAAACCAAAACAACATGGCATCCCAATGTTTAATTATTGTACATCAATCAATCAATCAATCAATCAATCAATCAATCAATCAATCAATCAATCAATCAATCAATCATCAATCAAACAATCAATCAATCAATCATCAATCAATGTAGTATTTTTGTTTCTTTCGTATGTTTGTTTGGAAGTTAAAATATAAGTTACTAGTGTATCTGAAGGCATGTCACAATCAATCTTATAAACAGTATCTTCCAAAAAAATAAACATTGACAAAACTTTAGTAAAAAACTTTAAGTAAAAAATCTTTATATAAAAATCTTTATATAAGTCTTTATTCAAGTATGCAGAGTTATTAAAAAGGAAATATTAATACATCCAAATGTCATTTGTCTTGTCTGTGTAAATATCTGGGCCAAATTAGAATTATACCTAAGCCTATGTTATAAATTTAATTAATCAGTGTCAGATTTTATAGTATGCTAACATATGACTGACAAGTTGGTGGTTATAAATACAACTTTTTAAAAATATTTCTTTAGGTCAACAGCTGTGAGCCAAGCATGAAATTGATAGCCTATTAAAATCTAAAATGTATATATGCTGTAAAATATGTAGCCAGTTTTTTTCATTTTAAGGGGTAACAGAATTACATTTTCCCTGAGCAAAGTACAAATTCATCAAAACAACACTTAAGCATAGTAACTAAATACAATTAATAAAGATTCCTAATTCATGATTTCTCCATTTCATACAATCTCCACTGCTGGCAGCATCTACATTGAATTCTATGTTTCTGTCTAGCTAAAGATACATTTATTCCAGTCTTCCAGGTTCTTCCCGTCAGAAGGCCTAGGTATACTTATTTCCAGGACAAGCTAATTTTGTTATTAAATGTGTTAATTGATAAGTTCATTCTCTCAACACTAAAGTATCTAAACGGTCTCATATTTATGCAGCACCTGTGTCCTTCTCAAGTTAAATTTGAACTTTAAAGAGAGACGGTGGTGTGAGGGTAGAGCAGGAAAACCTTTTCTGACTAGGAGAACTGTAAGCCAAGTTTACATGCTAAAAATAAATCTGGATCAGGCAAGGCAGTATTAGTAGTGACTGCAGCTCACACAGGGAACACAGTCAAGCTCATTTTAAGCACAGGAACTGACAGTTAGTCACAAGGATAACGCTAGTCTCACCAGTCAAGCGTACTGTCCCTCAGCGTGTACTCCTGCTGTTGCAAGGAAAGAATCTCTTGTTTTTTGGGACTTTTGCTCGATTTTTAGTGCCGTCTCTGCTGATGACTGTGACAACTTTAGGTATTTCTGCATCCAAACTTTGTATCCAGAGAAGCTTTCACAATCCGATATTGATGCGGAGAGATTCCACCAATCTGGATCGATCTGTCCTTCGCCACACTCGATCAGCACTGCATCCTGAATCTCGAAATGTAACCTGGAAATGGCGCCTTAACTCCACTTTTGAGCAAAGACTGTTGTTATTATTCTGCCACACGTGCTCTTGAGGCGAGGACTGTATTGCACATTGCAAGCAAGATTTTGCAAGATCGTCTTTGCGATATTGCTAACCGTTTTGAGAATTGTACATTTAATTGTTTCACAGTATTTGATTTGGTCAAGCCACAAGGAGGTCAAAATGCGTGAACTACTTCCTATCATCCCAGTAAAGGAGAGAAAAGAGAGGGAGCGAATAAACAGCCTTCCTGCCCCAATTCCTGCTCCAACATTCCCTATTACATACTCTATCCAAACCTCTAAGAAGTTTCCCTTTTTCCACTTCAAAAAATGCAGATACGAGGCAGAGAATGCCTTCTTTTCCAACCTGAAGCTAGTGGACTTCAACATCATCGACACCTTGGGAGTTGGAGGATTTGGAAGAGTTGAGCTGGTAGGATTGGTCACTTCTATATGCATGAATTTTATGTCTTCATGTAAATAAATAAGTAAATGTGTGAGCTTCTTCTATAATTAAGCACGAAAAGGTGATTGCAGTAAAACAGGGTTGTCCAAACTTGTTCCTGGAGGGCCACTGTCCTGCAGAGTTTAGCTTCAACCCTAATTAAACACAACGGAATCAGCTAATCAAGGTCTTCATACTCACTTAAAACTTCCAGGCAAATGTTGTTGGAGCTGGTTAGAGCTAAACTCTGCAGGCCGGGGGCCCTCCAGGAGCAGGATTGGACACCCATCCAGTAAAAGTACAGTGAATGCATATGGAAGGGATAGGCAATTTCGGTCCTGCAGAGTTTAGCTCAAACTCTAATCAAACACACCTCCCTGTAACTGTCTAGTCAGTGATCTTGAATACATTGATTAGCTTCTTCAGTTGTGTTTGATTAGGGTTGGAGCTAAACTCTGCAGGACACCGGCCCTCCAGGACCGAAGTTGCCTATCCCTGGCATATGGAGTCGTTGCTTTATGGCAGTGGTTCTCAAACCTCTCCATGAAGTACCCCAACACTGCACATTTTGTATGTCTCCCTATATCTGACACACCCACTTCGGGTCTTGCAGTATCCAATAATGAGCTGATGAGTTGAATCAGGTGTGATATTGTAGATGAGGGAGACATACAAAATGTGTAGGGCTGGAGGTTCTCCAGGACAGGTTTGAGAACCACTGCTTTATGGCATTCTGGTGCATGTTATGCACCAGCATAGGGTGCATTTAATAACTCTAAACAAAAACTTCTGTCAACCAACGATAAGAATACTTATCTGCTTTAGACAGTGCTGGACATATGAGCAGCTCTCGTGTGTTCTGCTGTGCTGAAGGATAGATCAGGTCTGGGAATGTTGTAACTCTATTCAGGGTAGCTTTCCACAACAGAGTTAAAAGGGCAGACATCTGACTCACTGCCATTCACAGTTCAACAAGACTAATTTAATAATTAGATGGTATATGATGTAGTAGATAGATGGTAAGGGGTTTAGTAGGTAGGTCGGTAGACAGACAGGTAGACCGATATATAGTAAGTATATATAGTCAGCGGATATAAGACAGTTAATGCACGGATGAATAAACATACGGATGGATGTGTGGTAGGTAGGTAGGTCGGTAGACAGATAGGTTGTAAGTAGTTAGGTAGGCAAACAGACAGTTAATCATAGATAGATAGATAGATAGATAGATGTTCCAATGTAAATCATTATAGAATTACATTTTCTGCAGGACCATTGCATGATGGAAACTTTGACGTAGACAGGAGGGCAGAGATCCGCATTGCGGATCAGATTCTGTTGTAAAGGAAAGCCCAACGGTCTGGGAAGAGGATTACCCCTTTCCACTCACCTATTTATGGCACTGCGGCAGCATAGTAAAAACAAGTGTCCTTTCGCCAGGGCTGTGATATATGCCTGTAGTATATATGCTACTATGCCTGTAGTGCTATCCGTTTGCTAGATAGCTACAGGATCAAATGAACATGCAAGTGCCTCCACAGAGACGCAATGTGAAGAATTCATGCTCACTTGATCTATTTTGAGGACCCTTAACACATTAATAGACCATGACTCAAGTGCTATAATAACTGCACTGGCAGTTGGTTTTACAGCTAGTTTCCATATAAAATTAGCTTACTAGCACTTTTTCAGCGCCCATTTTTTCTGTGCCTTTGGTGTCCACAGGTGCAGCTCAAGAGTGAAGAGACCAAAACGTTTGCAATGAAGATTCTGAAGAAGCGTCACATCGTGGACACGCGGCAACAGGAACACATCCGCTCTGAGAAACAGATCATGCAGGAGGCCCATTCAGACTTCATTGTAAGGTAGGTGCTAAAACCTCCTGAGAGCATCATTGGAAGTCATATCCTAAAAATATCAAGGCAAAAACATATATTGAGGGACAAAATTGTGTGGTTGTGTTCCTTCAGGTTGTACAGGACTTTCAAAGACAGTAAATATCTGTACATGTTGATGGAGGCCTGTCTAGGAGGAGAGCTTTGGACCATTCTTAGAGACAGGTAGCCAAATTGTTCTTGTGATGATGGCTGATGCTAATCACTCTAAATGATGGAAACCCAGTAAAACAGAAGTGTTTTTCATCTTTATTCGTAGAGGATCATTTGAAGATTCCACTACTCGGTTTTATACAGCCTGCGTGGTTGAAGCCTTCGCTTACCTGCATTCCAAGGGAATAATTTACCGTGATTTAAAGCCTGAAAATCTCATTCTGGATCACAGAGGATATGCCAAGCTTGTGAGTATACATCTCAAGTGCTTTCTAATATGATATGACACATTCTGAGACTGGTGAATTTTGTTGTTAGTTGAGATCAAAGGGTGGGACATCCCATCTAGACCGTATATGATTGGAAAACATTTTGCATATGCCCCTTAGTGCAACAATATTCATCAATATCTTTGGTCTATTTACCCAAAATTGCCTTTTTATTGTCAACTTTGGAATACAATAGTAAAAGCCACAAAGGTGCAGTTTTGATATGAAGACACTGTTTGTCTCTTGTAGGTGGACTTTGGCTTCGCTAAAAAGATCGGATTTGGGAAGAAAACATGGACTTTCTGTGGAACGCCGGAGTATGTAGCCCCAGAGATCATACTGAATAAAGGCCATGACATCTCAGCAGACTACTGGTCATTGGGAATTCTTATGTATGAACTCTTGACCGGAAGGTAAAACATAATTTCTCTCATTGGGTTTGAATTGACAAGCTCAAATGTTTTCAGATTGTGTGTTAAGATTATGCCTTCTAGTTTTATAAATCTAAATCTTTCTGGTTCAGCCCACCATTCTCAGGACCGGATCCAATGAAGACATATAATATCATTTTAAGAGGAATCGACATGATAGAATTTCCAAAGAAGATCACCAAAAATGCAGGCAATCTAATTAAAAAACTATGCAGGTGGGTACATTTAAACGTGTTGAAGTTCAATCTGACACATTAATACACATTTAATCTATTAAAATTAAACGTTTTAAATGAAATGATATGTCCTGCTGTTTTAACCTGTAGCACAAATGTATACCTTCAGGTTTTAAAAAAACTTAGTTGGATCTAGATATAGCAAAATAATTGTTGACATAATATCAGCACTATGAACTAAATCTGTATTGTATTATATATTGTTTCCCTCAGGGACAATCCGTCTGAGAGGCTAGGAAACTTGAAAAATGGAGTCAAAGATATTCAAAAGCACAAGTGAGTACTGTAATATCCCGGTTCTTTGGGGATTTGGGGAAAACTGTGTTTTTTAAGTCTAGAAAAGTGCTGAAATGTTACAATATACTTTAAGGTCAAGGAATTCCTATTAAAACTAGCCATAGCTGTTCATGGGGTCAATATTTGTTTTTGCCATTTTTGTACTTTTTGCTCAAAGTATAGTTGTTTAAATCTATTAATTCCAAAGATTGAAATTGAACATAAACGAAAATCCCACCATACCCACCATTTCTATTCTCTTTCTATGAGACAGATGTTAATTATCTTTTTCCATCATAGATGGTTTGATGGCTTTAACTGGGAAGGCCTGCGCAAAGGAACTCTCACTCCTCCAATTATTCCTGGTGTAAGTATAAAACATCTCAAATGTAATTCATAAGTGTGAATTTGATTATAAGGAGCAGAAAAGAGAGATTTACATTCAAATAAATTTTACATAATTACACTGTTAGTGCTTAGAATTTTTTTAGTATAAATTTAGTAGAGTGCCCCCCCATTATTTGGTTAAAAAACAGAATCATAAGATGAATAATAAAAATAACCAACATAATAAATATTGTATTGTTATATTTTACTCTAAAATAAAATATTTTTAGGTATTTAAGAAAAATAATATATTTTGTACAGTATAACTGTGAAATTACAATAATAATAATTATCAATCTTCATTTCTTCTTTTTCAAAATTAAATCGAAGCATTTGCGATTTGATAATTGCTCTAGGCCATTTTGCAATTTCAGTTTTATTTTGATTAATTTCCACAATGGTCCATAAAATAAAAGTTAATTGATTATAAAGAAATATGTATTAATTAAATACTCATTTATATTGGTTGGTATTTTAGACATTGAATAGTGAATAAACATGCAGGCACACATTATGATTTATTTACAGTTGTGTTTGCAAGCCCGCATTTACATTACAGCATTAATAGCTTTCCATTAGCGTCTAACATCCCTTAATGAGGACCCTCCCCCAGATATCCATCCGGCTGCATCCCCATTTCCTCTGTTCACACACCTATTAGGAAACTTGACACCAGTGACACCAGCAACTTTGATAGCTTTCCTGAGGACAATGAGGACCCTCCCCCAGATGACAATTCCGGCTGGGAGTTGCCTTCGCCCACTGATTTCTAAAACTGAAACTTGTAACATACCCTGCCCTGGAGTGTCCCGTGTGGTTCGTCAGCAAAGAAGGAAACGAAGACGTCTAGCCCAGCTCTGTGACACCTCGTGCAAGTTGCCTTCGCCCAGGCCTTCACTTCTGTCCTGTGGTGCCACTGGGGGCGTCTCAGCCCCCCGCCGCACCCCACGGCTGTCTTAAAAACAGAATTATATGTAGAGACAAATCAAAAAGACTGGATTGAGTATTGGAGTCCATATTCCCAACACGGCCATTTTAGAAAGGAATTTAGTCAGATATGAACCCCTCGTGCTGTACCCCTCGTGCTAGTTGTGTAGCCGATAAATGCTAATATATTTTTTCTCTCTGCTGTTTTGGAACAGAAACACAACATGTTTGTCAAATACATTTTTTAAAAAGGTAAACGGTCTGTGATGAAGATTGATTGGTTTTAATTGACTGTTTTATGTTTGCATACACCTCTTAAAGGTCTGGAATAGTCCACAAAGTGGAAAAGTGGTTTCAGGTTTTAGGTCTGGTTATTCCAAACCTGACACTACAGAATTATATGTAGAGACTGGATTGAGTATTGATAACTTTTATAAGATGGAACACAAAATAATATATTTAGAAAAAAAATATTATATGAAATCTTTTATAAGATGCATTTTAGAAAGGAATTTTAGTCTGTGGTTACTAGTTGTGTATAAATACTGCTCTGTTACCAACATTCTTCAAAATATCTTCTTTTGTGAAACACAGAAAAAAAAAGAAGTTGTGTAGTGTCAAATACTTAAAAAGGTAAACTAATATATTTGGAACAGAAACACAACTGTGATGAAGATTGATTGTCAAATACTTAAAAAGTTTTAATTGATTTTGTTCTGTGATGAAGATTGATTGATTTTAATTGAGGCTTCTGTTAAATTCATTTCTTTGTATTAGTCTTTTTTTAAGTCCACCTCAAAATAAGGAAAATTCTGTCGGAAGTTTTTCCAAAATGGAAAATTTTCGGAAAATTCCAATGGGAACGGTTTTCTTTCTTCTGCGAACGGTTTTTCTTTCTTCTAAATAATGAATTAGGCAAAATAATATATTTAGAAAAAAAATATTATATGAAATCAATACAAAATAATATATTTAGAAAAAAAATTTATATGAAATCCAGGGAACCGAAACTGCTCTGTTACCAACATTCTTCAAAATATCTTCTTTTGTGTTCCACAGAAAAAAAGAAAGTAATACAGGTTTTGGAAGGACGTGAGGGTGAGCAAATGATGACATGTTTGCTATTTTGTTCTATTAAAGGCTGATAAAATGTGGGTAAGATCTGAATACATTTTCTTTGTATTATGGGAAACGTTACATAATCAGAAAGTTTTTCCTTTTTTAAGACAATGGGAATCCCATACTAAATAATGAATTTTCTCCTGTCAGGCTCAATACAGTTTGTGCTCCACTAGAGGGCAGGCTTTTTCCTAAAATACGCACTGTACTTCACCAGAGGAAGGGCAGTCACCGCATCCCTGATAAAATGTGGGTAAGATCGGAATTGTGTTAAGGAAGTTACATAATCAGCTCTATTGCAGGGGTTATAGTGGTAATTTTTTGTGATATTTGTAGAGATTTATTACCAGACATACTTTCTGAATATTTTCTCCTGTCGGGGGGATAGATTTTGATGTGCTCATTTTCTTGACTCGTTTAAACAATGACGAGAAGACTGCCTGTAGTCTATGATAGCTAACACAAAGTGCTGTGCTTGAAAAACCAATTATGTAATCTTATTTATTGCATCCATAATTCACCCTAGGACTTGTTTTAATGCAGGGGTTATAGTGGTAATTTTTTTGTGATATTTGTAGAGATTTATTGTCAGAGTAAAACCAGTCCTATTGACACCTCAAAATATTCTTCTTTTTTTTTTTTTTTTTTATGGGGGGGGGTTACTTTGATGGGGGGGGTAGATTTTACCTGTAAACTATTTTAGTTCTCTGTTATCTTTATTTTTCGAGATGGATATTCTGTGCTCACCATAAATGTTTATCTTATGGCATTATTGAAAGTGCCTTAACACAATGGCATCCATAATTCACCCTGCTTGTTTTAATGCTGCACGACTAGGTCAGACACCTCAAAATATTCTTCTTAATCAGTTGTGGCTTTTTTAAAGGTACGGAGATTTATATGCCATTTTCTTACAATAAAAGCATATTTCAAAGTAATGTCTCTGCATAAATGTTTAGTTTCTGAAAATTGCACCTGCTGTTTTCATTAAATGTTACATTCATTATATTTTTTTACTCTGAAGTTTAGAATGTCCTACAACAAGATGTAGCTAGAGGTGTTAGTAATACGAAGGGTCTGACTCATATCAGCTGGTGATAATGCTCAGTAAACATCTGCCCTCCCCTCTTCCCAAAAGATAACACA
Source organism: Ptychobarbus kaznakovi (assembly GCA_027422405.1). Taxonomy (NCBI): domain Eukaryota; kingdom Metazoa; phylum Chordata; class Actinopteri; order Cypriniformes; family Cyprinidae; genus Ptychobarbus; species Ptychobarbus kaznakovi. The sequence goes on from CM049808.1 coordinate 3,937,506, forward strand.
TGAGTAATGGTAGCTTTTCATTGCCAGCACTGTGGCCTAGACATCAAAAGATGTAAACCCAGGGGGCAGAGAAGAAATCTTTGACCTCCAGTTCACAGCTAAAGCCATCAGTCAATGGCACATCTCATAGGTGACTTTAACTAATATGTTAATATTTAAATATTTACCATGGCTAGCAGAGAATACATTAACATTAACTGCTCAAAAAGCAGTCGTGTTAGACACCGTAATCACAATACTCTTCTAAAAACATAACATATGGTCGTTCAGAGATAAATCACCAAGAACAACTCCAGAGAAGCTCAGAGATTTTCCTTAAGGTAAAAATAGATTTATTTTTTACTATTTATTTATATTTCTAAACCTATTACTACACATTTTGGGCCAGTTAGTTACAGTAAGCTCCTTATCCAGCTTCAAACATGAAGTCCAACAAAGCATCAACAAAGAAACAAGTTTGTTTTGGAGAGCCATCAGAGGACATGCATTACCCCCTGCTTGGATACTGTCACACCAAAGGAGGACAACAACTTACAAAAATAAACCACATAGCCTACCTTTGCATTCCATCTGCAGAATGAATAACACCCATTACCATAAAATATCGAATTTTAATATCCCGCGCGATCATTTGAAATTTTGAAATTACACAAAAATAGTGATTTAAGAAATCCTTTTAAATGTAAAAAAAAAAAAAAATCCGTGGAGACGAGGGTTAGTATTATTTCACAAAACGGTTTCCGACTGAGCTAAACTAGCAATGTCCGATTCGTCAACGAATCGTTTGAGTCGCGCTTTTCCCAATTAATTGTCTGGGGTGCGTTTCCCAATGATCGCAAGTTACATTGAACTCTATTGGTAATGATGGAACTTGCGACCATAGTTGTCTTTGGTAAACGCACCCCTGAACGATTCGTTCACGAATCACTGGTTCTTGAGTTAGCAGTCATCAATCAAAAGACTTAGTCAACCCAGAACCGTCCTAAACATGAAATATCCTAGCCTAAAAAAGTGTGAAGAAAGTAAAACATAATGGAAACATATCATTGAAATGTATTCACACGAGTTGGTATTACACTTTTTCAGTCAGGAGTTTAAATGGACTTTAGTAAATAATATGCTATAGGGCTAAATGCAAACCATAAAATGTAGTTTTTTACAACATGTAGGCTGCAATGAAATGAACACATTAATCTTGATAATAAAACGTGAAATCAACTAGGGAACATTAATAATACAACTTTAAAAACAAATTCTTAATAACTCACATGTCCCTTAACAGTAGTCCTATTGGAACATGCTAGAACATGGATGCCACATCAGGATGCCAAGTAATGAGGTAATTACCTCACATCGTAAAAGAACATGTTAACTCGATGTTTTGAACTGGTTCTTTGAAAAGACATGTTCAAAAGACCGAATCGCAGAAAAGAACTTCCATCACGTTTCAAAGCCATTGCAACAAAGTGATAAAGGCACACCTGTAACCTTGCATTATATTAATGCAACAAGTTGCAAAAGTTGACACTGCTTGGCAACCTTCAACAGGGATAGTTAGGCTAATTACTTATATTGCCAACTTTGTTAATTTTTATTATTAAAGCTAACTATATTGAACACCAGTGCAATTTATTATTTTACCGTCGCCGCCTCCTGTAAATGCAGTATTTATATGTATTTTTTTTACCACGGAATTGTATTGCTGTAGTGAATAATAGCCTACTTATAGTCACTCGGCAGCCCTGACCTGAAGGAATTTTAAAACAGGATTACCTGGCATGGATTTGCTGAGTACAATGTCTACAAAAAGCCGCTAAGAACCGAGCAAATGGACTGTTTGCGAAAACGCCATTGCTGTGGAAGTCTGATTAAGACACGGGCTTCAGTCCTGTTTGATCTGAGCTCATCAAAGGCTCCTTTACACACGCTTCATTTTACACCACTGTAGGCTTTGGATGTACAATTAAAACAAAGCCAATAGACAAAGGGATGGGGATGAACCCTGCCAATTCGCGTTTAATGAAGTGTATTGAGCGTTTGTCCTGTGGCCGTCTATTAGAAGTGACCCCTGTCAACAACATCAAAGGCATTGATTTGGGCGTTATCCCGGAGAATTGGGCAGAGAGACTCTTTGAAATTGTTAAATCATTCGCGCAGTTTACGTTCACCGAAATGTCATATGATACAATTACTATTAATTTAATGTTTCAATTTAAGAGTAATCTTTTAAAATTGCAATATAGGCCTAGCGACTGTATTAAATCTGTTAGTCATCTATTCAATAGACAAATAAATGTGCGCTATCTTTTGATAAAGATGGGCTACATATGAACACATAGGTTTCTCAATGAATGTGGATAATATTAACATTTTAGAAGCGATATTATAAAGCCTAATTATTTTATTCTGTTCTGCTCAAATCTTTTTAAGATCAATAGATGGACCGCGTCACTTCAGAAGAGCGTCATATTCTTATCTCAGATTGCTAATCACTCACTATTTGTTTAAAAGCACAGACAGAATGATAATTAATTCGGTAAACTTCTCACTTCTTCTGATTTGCATATTCACTTTGATCTTATGCACTTGTTTAATCAAACGCATTTCAAAGGGCCCCCATCACGGTTATGACTCAACTTAAACTAAATCTTTATGCATTTCTAACACGGAGTATACAACATCACTGTGAGAAAAAAGTGAAGCTATGAAAAATAAATATCTGCATTTTAATGTTTAAATGTTCAGTGACTGACATCCAGAAGTGATTTTAATTATTTTATATTAATTTGCTTTTTGAAACAAAAATAACGAAATAATCAGATTTCAACAATAATAAGTAATATGACTATTACAATACAATATACAATTAATACTACTGTATTATAATTAGTATCATTATATTCCAGTTCCAAAATATTTTTAAATATTGATTCATGATGACCAGTCAGTGTTTGTAAAAAATGGGTCTTGGTTTTCTTGGATTTAATTATCAGTGAAGACTGTAACTTTGCAGCGATGTAATGCTTAACGTCTCCAAATCTGCCCCAGTGATGAACAAACTTGGATGAGTGTGAGTACAGTTCAAGCTAATATATATATAATTTTGTATGCTTTGTACATATTGTAAAACATTTCGTTTTTGTTTTCTTTACTTAGCTGATTTCCCCATCCAATAAGCAATATGACTGAGGTGTCTGTTTGATGGCAGCTCTTGAAAACGTGCATTCAAACACCGATAGACAGACAGCTCTTGACACAACGCTTTGAAATTTCATCCAGCCCTTTGTTACTCTCAGCGAGGGGCGGGAGCGCAAACAACCCCGCGCGCGTATAAATGAAGCGTCTTGAGCTCATGAGGAACCACAGAAGAGCTCGGCTCACCTCGGGAATACATCCTCTACCCTCCAAGGAATACCAGAACTGACAATGCTGCACATAGCCATGTTCTCTACCGCTTGCCTCATTCTTGTGGGCTGCATCAAAGCGGCATTCACCGGTTCTGTGGTGCTCAACTCCAACGCTATTAAAGTCGGTTCAGGTGGGGCGAGTCCCGGTCACCCAGTCAGCCCGAGTCCGGAGGAGTCACCTGCGGACAGCGGCAGCCTGAATTTCGCCATCGATACACAGCAGGTAAGAAAATAAACGACCACATGTTATCTCAGATAGCTGCTTTTACTTTGTAGTCGTTAGACTAATAGTGTATTTCTAAACTCTAGCCGCCTTTAATCTGCGAGCGTGATGAGGAATGCGGTGGCGACGAGTTCTGCTTCCTGTCTCGCGGTGTCTGTCTCCAGTGCAAGAGGCGCAGGAAGCGCTGCATCCGGGATGCGATGTGCTGCCCTGGCAACCACTGTAGCAACGGTAAGATCACAGTTATGATATGCTAGAGTACAGCCACTTTAGCCTTATATTGCTTGAACAAATAACAGAGACTGTTGACTAACAATTAACTTAAAATGCGTCTTCCTATTAGGAGTTTGCCTTCCTAATGATCCTGACATGATCCACCAGATTGGAAAGGAAGAGTTTGGGTCCATCTCCCAAGAAAACTCAACTGTTGTGGTGACATCAATAGTTGCAACTCAAGCTTCAACACAAAACCAAATGCTTAAAGGTAAACAATGATTCATATAACAATTATGTGTAAAATAGCTTCAAATTATTCCTTGTTATTTTGACCTAGTTGCAGCTCAGTTTGTGGGTATTTTTTAAGCTTTTAATCCTTTGTTGCATCTGAAGGCATGCACTTTTCAGGAATGCGACTGGTATTAAATATAGTAACTTTGGTTGAGTTTAAGGATGACTGGAGAATGTTAGCAATGTAATGAAACATTTGTCTATAAGACCGGGATTTAAGATCAGCTCAGTCTTCAATGTGAAAGCTATTTTGATCTATTAAAATGGTATCTCGGACTTCAGAAATGTGTAAGCTGTACATGGTATTCATGAGTGTTGTTTTGGTTTTAAAGGTCTAGAGGGAGAGAACTGCCTGAGATCATCAGATTGTGTAGAGGGACTCTGCTGTGCCCGTCACTTTTGGTCCAAAATCTGCAAGCCTGTCTTAAAAGAAGGCCAGGTCTGCACCAAGCACAAGAGGAAGGGCACCCATGGCTTGGAGATATTCCAGCGCTGCGATTGTGCAGAAGGTCTGTCCTGCAAAACACAAAGAGATGGCAGCAAGTCATCACGGAGTCTGCACAATTGCCAGAGACAATGAATGAATATTGAAGGAATTTTCTTTCACAAAGCTCCCAGAGAATTGACAAACAGACTTGATGAGTGACGACGACATGCAATTGAGGGGAAGCAGGAATGGGATACTCTGTTTTTACTCCATTTTCTTGCATCAGCATTGCAGAGTAGATAAAACTGTTCCCCAACGGAACTTAAATCTTGCAGTAAATTACTGTATTATACTGTAAATAATATAAGGCAGTTGGCACTTAATTCAAATATTTTTGTCAACCCTGAACGGTACATCTGTCTTTTGCTTGTCTATCTTAAATGTGTACACATCTGGTTTTTACAGTCATAAAGAGATGATTTAAATGTCTATTTTATTGTAAATAAAGATGATATAAAATATACAATGTCTTAAATCATGCTTGCATTAAGTTGTATCTACGCTACATATGTTAAGTTAGGTGTGGTCAGAACGAGGGCTGGAATGCATTCATGTCTAGAAGTTTAATTAAGGTATTTAATAAGGTGTGTCTATATTTAATAAGCCATAAGAGACCTTTCGACAACTAAAAAGAGTACTATTCAAAGTCGTTGGGTGGTCACTATTTAATTGCATCAGGGGGCTATTATTTTACTTTTGATTACTTTAAGATCATTTTGTGTTATTCCCATTGAAGCAAATTTATCAAAGAGAGCAAGGAGATAAAACAAATCAGTGAATGATCAATTATTTAAAAATATTTTTTGAAACTTACTATACAAAGACTCAAGCAAAACATGAAAGTCCAATGATACAACAATAAAGAAAACAAAATAACAGTCATGTAAACTAACCAGCCTTGAAATGGAGATTAAAAAGCCATGCATGTCTGATTGATCCGATGCTTTCAAAAGCATTTATATAGACAGGTCACACATTACAAACAAGCATCTGTTTGAGGTCTGCTCATGAATTCTGTCTGTCTCTCTCTTTGAAGGTGAGAGTCTTTAATATGGTCTAGCACGTGGAGACAGACTATAGTCACCTTCTCTTTAAAGTTCAAGGATGCTTACTGATAGTGGCAGCGTTTAATGGCACCGTCTGCTCAGAGCTTCAAGTAAATCATTATGGCACATATATTAGACTTCAAGCAATTTATTGGCTTTATACATGGTTAAATTATTATTATTAAGCACTTTTATGTCTCAGTCTTGGTCATCAAACAGACACAATGTGCAAAAGAGCAAAATAAAAACACGTTCACGTCCTTTCTTGCAACAGCTTCCTTTCTGAACTGTAATTGGAAACAATGCTGCAAAAGTAATCATTTCAAAGCAAATACGCGATACCCAAATTGAGTAGTTCCTCTAAAAACACGCCCTCTTGTTTAAAATGTATTCACAAAGTCCTTTTTTGCAGATATACCTCTCGTACTGCTTCCTTTTGCATTTCTCCCAGCTGTAATTGTATACCAGAAACTTTAAGTCTAAGCACCCGCACCGTTTACCCTGAGCTTGGTGTAATGGTGCGGACCCGGGGTAACATCAACATAAGCTGGGGTCAAAGCACGGTTTTATAGTTGAGTCCCTTATTGATCCCTTTGCCCATGTCTCATTATTTATTTTTTTAAGCCGGATGGATTTGTAGCGTTTGAAAAAACTTCATTTATAATCGACAATGATTTCAACAATCATTGTAATAATGCATCAGACACCAACATTTCAAAGAATATAACATGTACAGGTAAAAAAATCACATGAAAACTATTAAAATGGATTTATAGTTTGCAAACCTTTCTAACTAAAATTCATATATCATTTTGTCCCTTTCCCTTAAAGAATGCACACAGAAGCTATGTGCCTTGACTGGTCAATCCCTTCACATTGGAGAGGCTTTTGTCAATACCGTCAACAGCTTGAAGACCACAAACATCTGTGGATGGAATCCCAAGCTGCACAATGGTGCTAAAGAAACCCAAACCTCCACAGTCTGCATACAGTAAAGCACTTAAGTCTTTGATGCAAAAGATTTTTGCAACAGGTCAAGGCCAACTTCACTAAGAGGAATCAAGTGTCCGGGCAGAAATAATCTGCAAATATGAATGTGAAAAGTGGATTTCCTTCTTTTTTTGTATGGGTACAATAAAGCAGCAATACTGGGGCTTCTGAACATAGTAGTGTGAATGTTTGCAAACTGCCCCTAAATCCTGGTTCACTTTGAAGTTGAGATCAGTCAACACTTCACGGCACATACTATTTTTCAACAAATAGTTAAGTAACTGGGGCTCACACGCAGAGTTACTTAAAAAGAACCCAAACACATTCATGTGAAATGAGCATTTAGCCTCAAAGGTATGTGCCATTGATGGTAGTCTGGCTGTTTTCAATGACATTTGGCGAGATGAATGGGTCAAATGGCTGTATGTGTAGTAATATTTGATTTAATTTCTTTTTTCCCTCTCTATCCCTCTAATCAGTCACTTTATTTTATTTACTTGTCTGAAGAATCTAAGTTAAGAAACTTTGAGGAAATAAAAGGTGACCATGTACATGTATATTTGACATTGCCTTATTAAAATAAAATTATAAAGAGTGTTCAAATCAAAATAAGTTATTTAGGTTATATTTTAAAGCTCAGATCTCTTAGTGTTAATTAACCAGTTGAAGTGAGATAAGAGGATACAATTAAGGAATCATTTTGAACATCTCTTTATTACAATGGCAGATACCCAGCATAAATGAAAGACATTTGAATAGTTGTCTTTAATTTTAAGGTTGTGTGTAATTACTAGTATGATCTTATCTACCTACCTACCAGTCACTTTTAGATGTTTGCATCAAAGGGGTGAAAATACTGATGTGGTGATTAAAACAGAAGATCCTGGAATAATTATGAAAATAGCCTTATAAGTAGCATCACGTTTTCAATTCATGGAAGCATGATTCAGATTCTGAGCTGCTTTATGATATTGTATTCCATTGCATTTAGCATTTGTGGAATTATATACCCAAGTCTCAGCAATGTGCATAAATACAGATATGTCTCGTCTGTGTCAAATAGAGTAGAGGTTTGTGGGTCAATGTTGGCTGTAGAATGGCTTGGAATGACCCTGTGCTGTTATACATGCTTGCAAATTACAGACAGCAAGATCCGACTGTAATGATGGCAGGCAGATATGAGCTCTTTCAGATGCATGGTTTTCAGCCTGACAGAGTCCAAACACAGAGTTAGAGAGCACCATCTCTATGGCTCTGTTTACTCAAGTCAAAGACTTGAACTTGAAGAGGGCAAGAAACTGTTAGTCAACAGCTTGTGAGTATGATAATTTTATGATATAGCATTAACAATCATTCTTTGTTGAATTGTTGCCTTTTATAACTGAGGTTCCAGAGGTCTCTCAAGATGACTAATACATCATTTAGGCCTGAATCTGACAAACTCACAGGCAAAAAATCTGTTGCTCAGAGTTGCTTACGGAGAATTAGTATTGACTTGTTTCCCCTAAAATGCCAATGACACAATTATTGACATACAGTAAGAGTATAGATCTATAAAATGATTACCGATAGTATAGTATAGATCAGATAACTTGCATTTAGAAGATTTTGATGAGAAATACTCGTATTGAGAGCTTTGACTTTTGTTGGATACTTTGAAATCTTGGCAAATTTGAGCGCAGTTTGAGACATTGTTGAGATCTCTTATGAAACTTAGAAGAGGCCTTTTTTAAGTGTTTTACATAAACCACAGCTTTGGTTTGGATGCATGGCATAAAATGAATGCCGCACTTAGGTTAGTTAAATGGTGCACAATGTGTTATTTTTCTAATACATAATTTTGACACCTGACTGTTTATACCATCATTAAACTAAAAGGGCTTGTTATGTCAAGGAACATCTGGGAATGGTCTGAACGCTCAGTCTTGTTCCGTGCAGCTTTACAAGGTGATTTATCGACATCTTGATTGCTAAGGCCTGTCAGAATAATTATAAAAATTACATGATAATTATTTGTCATATTTGATGTCTAGTAGAAAAGTAATTTTCAAGTGTGTTGACAAATGACTGGCTCTGAAACTACAGTATTATGCAGATGCTGGAATAGCTTTATGAAGTTTGATGGCAAACATCACTCATGCACCTGTCATGTTTTTAAGAAATCACTAAAGCACTCTCAGTCACGGAAAGGCATTGAAACAAATACAAAAACAGCTATACAGTACTTATAACTTTGCAACAATTTGTATGGTTACTGTTATTTTGTGCAATTAATTAGTTACTACTCATTTAAAATTTAGTTTGGTTTTGGGAGAATTTGATAATACATTATTTATTGTGAAATATTTGAGATTATTGGATAGTTTTTCTTTGGAATAAATCATAGGATACATGAAAAGTCAACACAATATACTTGTCAGCCAATGCATTTTATATTGTATTACCATCGGTCAACTTTGGATGTGCAGTTGTACATGCTTAGTTCTTATGTTTTTATGCTTTAATGCTCACTTAATACTGTACATTATGATGTTGTATTTATTTAATTGTATTGTTATTTATTAAGTACTACCTATTTTTGACAAAATATTATAGGCTTTAGATATTACCAGCCATGTATCTACCATATTATTGTATCTATTAGAATTTTTTTTTTACATTAGTGCATCCATACATGGACAAAAGAGGAATCAAAAATCTTGCTTTGTTAACTGTGAAGAATTGACATGACAGTGTTCTGTCAAACTTGAAATGAAACAGCAGAGAAACATGCAAAAGTGTGACACTTTTAGACGTACACAGCAGCACTGAACTGCTGATGTGGCTGGCCGTGAGCATATGGTTGTGTCATGTGGAGGACAGAGACAACTTCTTTACTGTCACTATGGTGCTGGGTGTCATCATCGTTTAAGTGTCTGATTAGTCCGAAAGCTTCCACACCCACTCCTAAAAAGTCACTACTGAGTATCAATCCATTAGCAGAGGGACAAAGGGAAAACTGCTGGATTCCACTGTGTATTAAAATGAATAGTTCACCCCACACACCATTAAAATGTACAGAACTTCGGCCCTTCATTCCAAGTCTTAAGAGTTAGTTAGTTAGTTAGTTCATTAGTATCTATGTTTACATGCACCCAAATAATCCAAAGTAATCAGATTGATGGCTTGATGGCTCAAGTGGACTGAAAAGTCTTCATCATAAACACTGACATTTCTGCCGGATTGAAAAAGGGGATGTAGACTTGAAATAATCTGATCAATAGGAGACAATTGGGAATTTAGGAATCAGATTAAAAATACCTAACACACATGTTTTTATAAGATCTCTGATGTTTACATATGTTTTAATTCTTACAAACATGCATATGCTTACATACGTCTTACGAACGTCAGTGGAGTGAAGATTGAATATTCACTAAATATTGTCTAAAAAGCTCACATGACATGTTAGCTTTTATGTTAGACTTATAATCAAGGCAAAAACAATAATTATATTTAGAGCAACACTAAATATTATGGTGGTGGTTTGTTCTGAATATAAATGCATTTCTGCAAACAACATTGTCAGGATCTGAAATCGGATGGGATTAATTCTGATTGATGAAAGTTCATGTATGTAAACATATATAATGATACCTTATATTTGGGTCTGTTGGACAAAAGGCAAAAATCATATGATCCAGGTCATATTGGCACCTTTTACAGTGGGTATTCTTGTCAGTTATGGAGCTTGACAGATGTTTTGATTCTTCCACAAAAATGACTTGTTGTAAACCGATTTTAATCGTAAACTATCCCTTTAAGACAGCAGCTAAATATTTTAAGGTGCTCCACATGCGATGCCCTTCTTATAAGGCTGGATCAGCCATTCCCCGAAGTGAAAATGCTGGAGGCGTCTTCCTCCTTGAGGTTTGTAGGTCACCCAAAGTTGAAGTCAGATAACACTGCAAACCTCAACAGATTTACGCAATCGCTTCGGAAAAGAAAGGCATATCTCCTGTCTCCCTCTGAAAAGAGACAATGTCATTCCACAGGAGCGCTCAGACCGCTGATCTTCATCATTAAAGACAATTATGTCACATTCATTTCTCCTCTCCCTGCTCTGAGGGGAAGTAGCAAAAGCCAATTTAATGTTCCTCAATTGTCTCCTTTGTACTGCGTACAGTTTACTGGGCTTAATAGGACAGGCCGCTTCCCTTTGATAGTACCTCTTCCTCCGCCAAACCCATAATGCCCCCATTTGTTCAACACAAAAGCCCAACTTAAACTACACAAAGAAGTGGTTACACAGAATCTCATTTGCCTAAGTGATTGCATCCACACAACAAAAAGGCTTGGATCTTTGATCTCAGTGAGGGGTAAATGTGTTGGCTTTACTCGGTTGCGTGAGGCTCTGACCGAAACAAAGGCTCCCCTAATTCGAGCTATTACCCGCACATTACTAGCTCTGCGTTTGCTCATTTGCACAAGGGTTTGGGGGCAAATAATAAATGCCAATGACTCAAGACTGTCAACTTTATCTGTGTCATTCGAGAGGACCAGCGGGCAGCCTTAATTTGGAGGGCTCACTTCAAAAAGAGCGGCTTTGGCCGCTGTTGAAAAGCAAACAATATTTAGCACCTCAGCCAGCACCTAGTTCTAATGACAAACAAGCTGTTTGGATCCACATGAAAGAGGGGCATCCTTGAGTATCCATCAATGACCTTTTCAAATACACTTCCTCCACACACAAAAGAGCCCACCATCCATCTCCTCAGAGGAGCAACCGTGCTCCAATCCAGGCCCATTCACCGGCCCTCACTCTAAATATGAATGCAAGGATGGGGGAAAAGTTTTTCTTCTCAACTACACTTGAAACAAATACCATAAATAAGTCAAAGAGAAGGAGGGAGGGGTAGGTGTACATTACATGACTTCAAAGGCTCTCTCTCTTTCTCTCTCTCTCTCTCTTCCCCCATAGAGCCCAGGCAGTGTGCTTATTTTCAAGGTGCTTATTCATGTGTGCAGACTTGGGGCTACATCACTCAGCATTACCCGAGGGACACTTAACAGTTTCCAACAAAAAAATAAAAAAGAGAACTTGAAACTAACAGAGAGGATATTTCCGAGATGGTAGTGGTGACCTCGTGTCACCCCCGTGGGCTATGTCAATTAACCTCCCATTTTACAGTTGGCTGCCTCGTGAGAAAATACACAGCAACACAAAGGCTAAGTATCGTCAATTATATCATAAAACAACAGAGTAGCCTCACATAAAAGAAGATAAGCTGCCCGATATTACTTTATTTGAGTTTTTATATCACGTAATTTCAAGGTGACAGATGACGACATTTTTATTGAGTCCCACATCAGCGCCTTAAGAGCTCGAGAGAGTTACCATTATTCATGGTAACAAAATCGGGTTGTCGCTGACATCATCATTTTTAGCTGTATGTTACTTACCAGCTTTTTTGCCTTTACCCCCCCAGGCCCATCGGTATGAGAAAACAATATCAGTGGCTTTTCTCTATAACGCTGGTAAACATCTGCATCTGTGTTCCTGTGGCTCAGTGGTAGAGTATTGCGTTAGCTGCGCATAAGGTTGTGGGTTCAATTCCCCAGGGAACACACATACTGGTGAAATAATGTATATCCTGAATGCACTGTAAGTCACTTTGGAAAAATAGTGTCTGCTAAATGTAAATGCATATTCTCTTCTTGCACAGGCATCAAAGGTTTAATTTACTTATTGTGTTAATGCACCAGGAAAGATTTTCATCTGTTGGGAAACTGTTTTACAGTTCAATTCACAGTGATTCTCCTGTCCACGTCTTGTTGTCTGATCCTGTATTGATTATGGCATCTACAGGACTGCCTCTGTTTTCAAAGGAAATGGGCTTTGCTTTTATACCAAATGCATTTTTTGCTTTAGTCCCATATGAGGTAATGTTTTCAAATTAGGTTTGATTACGCTACATTAAAACATTAGTTATGCTTCCTGAATGCAGTGATGCTTAATTTTTGGATTTCCTGTTTCATTTTTTTGTATGTGTGTGTGTTGTGTATTTTTGTCATTTTTTATTATGGATTTTCTACATATTATCTACAGGTGCATCTCAATAAATTAGAATGTCATGGAAAAGTTCATTTATTTCAGTAATTCAACTTAAATTGTGAAACTTGTGTATTAAATAAATTAAATGCACACAGACTGAAGTAGTTAAAATATTTGGTTCTTTTAATTGTGATGATTTTGGCTCACATTTAACAAAAACCCACCAATTCACTATCTCAACAAATTAGAATACTTCATAAGACCAATACAAAAATATTTTTTAGTGAATTGTTGGCCTTCTGGAGAGTATGTTCATTACTGTATATGTACTCAATACTTGGTAGGGGCTCTTTTTGCTTTAATTACTGCTCAATTCGGCGTGGCATGGAGGTGATCAGTTTGTGGCACTGCTGAGGTGGTATGGAAGCCCAGGTTTCTTTGACAGTGGCCTTCAGCTCATCTGCATTTTCTGGTCTCTTGTTTCTCATTTTCCTCTTGATTTTCCTCATAAAGTAGTCCAGCTATGATCTCATTGCTTGAGTATGTGAGTGAAGTCTTTATAACAGACTCCAAAGAATCTTATTATCAGTCAAACACAGTCCTCCACTTTGAGAGATGCTCCTAATCTCATCTAGAAGAACAGGTGTTTCCCATCCAAACAAATGTGTTTAGAGTACGTGGAGACTTAAAAACAACAATTGACTTAAAGCTGAAAATAAGCCCATTCCAAACATAGTCTGAGATACTAAAAATAGCTTAGCACAGATTTAGCAAACTTGAAAAGGTAATATAAATCGATTAGTTTTATAATAAATTACAATATCCCTGTCTATAACTACAGTGCACATGGTCAGTCTTAGCTAAACTCCTATTTGAAAAATAACAGAAAAATAGACAATACATATTGTTGCCAGCATCACTATTTTTGTTTGGATAAACCCCAAATGGAACTATTAAACTCAGTGGTGGAGGTAACAAATTACAATTACTCATGTTACTGTAATTACATTTTTTGGGGTACTTTTACTTTTTTTGTATATTTTTAAAGCTGTACTTTTACTTGTATTTAAATACAAATTAAGCAAAATAATCCACTTCGTTACCTTTAAATCATAGTTATTTACTGAGTACGCCCACAATTTGAATTGATATTCAAATCTTTAAAGGCACTTCAGTAGCCAATAAGGATATCTGAATGTAAGTTAAACGATACAATAAAGGCCCTGATATTTGAACCGGGAAAAGCCGCCGCTGCAGCAGGGTTTATGGCGTAATTTATGGTCCAAACTCAAAGTTTGGAGAAACAAACTAAATGGTAGTGTTATCAAAAATATATATATTTTGATACGATACTGAAATATCTGACACAGTATCTACTGTATACACCGATACAAGCTGCGTCTTGCTCTCTCCTCTCCTACAGCGAGTTTGACATCCGCCTCCTGTCAATTACAGAGTCTGAATGTACTCGCAGGATTGCAGGTATTCCACATAATTTTAATAATCCTTGAGCTTTATTGTAACATGAGAAAACAGCTCTCTCTCCGGTCCTAAATCCTAAATCCATCTGCCTCAGCCAGTCCCATGGCCCTTCCTGCTCCTTACTCGGGTGAGGCAGGTGAATGTGGCCTTTATATAGACACAGCCAGTGCTTAATTGTTAATTTCGAGGTCCCGAAACAAAGCGGGGTGATGGATATGGCATGTGATTAGAGGAGGGAGAGGTAACGGAGCATTCGCATGATCACATTGGTGGGCCATTTTAAGTGATTAACAGCATGCATCAGTTGCTTTTATTAGGGTTAGTACATGAAAAAGCAATGACATTTTGAAACCGCAATTTCCAGGCCTGGGAAAAAAAATAATAATGGAATTTTATTTCACAAATCTCTGTAATTAGGTTATAATTAATCCTATCCAGAATTTTGGGGATCGTGTGTATATTGCATAGTTTTACTCATTCCCGCAGCTTTCGAGTTTATAATGAGAAAAATTCCTGCAAACATTTATTGAATATAGCATATAGGTTAGATGAGTAAATAAATCCACACAAACTAGCAGATTAAATCAGTCATCTGAAAACACGTGAGTGATTCAGCTGAACCGCGTCTTCTTTCTTTTACTCTCTCAAAGCGGCTTCACATCAGCACCTCTCGTCTGCACTACAACAAGCTGCTGCATGCTGTCGCTGATCCAAGACTTTCACGCGCATCTCGGGACAGTTGACAGAATTGTAATTTGCATAATCGGGTCATCGTTGCATTGTCACAAAAATGTATAATTTGCAGGTATTTTTACTCGTGCGCTCCAGAGGCTGTTTCAGGCGCTCAGTCACATCCAAAGCCGCCTAGCCAGTATCATATTGAGTTATTTTTCCTTGTTTGTTGTTGAGCTTAAGTGGTAAATACACATAAAATTACGCAAAAATGGCCACCCTGGCTAGTATCCAGGTTTTTTCATAAGTAAATGTGAACAGTTCACATTTATGACATTAAATGTCTTACATTTCACTACTGATTATATTCTGTATAATTGAGTATGTGACGAATAAAAACACCTTGAACCTTGAACAGTTGAGAAAGAAAACGAATGCACAAACTCAACGAAACGGCATGTTTTCTGATTATTACTTTTCCCCCTACTGCAACGTAAAATAAATAAATAAGCCTAAATAATAATAGTAATACATAACCACTATTAAAGCTGCAAATGCAAATTAAGTGTACAAGCCTGAAGTGGCCATGGGAAGATTTGGGAGAATCCCCGGTGAGCAGCGCAAAACAGCTGGTGTAGTCAGGGCTTAATCTGAAAGAACCGGTCCGGATCGGCACCTCTGAACTCCGATCATCTCATTTGACGGATCCTCTTCCTCCAATGAAAGACGTTCGTATCAGGGTTATTATAGTTTTTCATTTTTAAATTCCCTTTTATTTTAATATTGCTTTCAATTTTCGCTATAAATATCAGTTTCGTTTTTATTTTTTTATAATTTGGTTAATTTTAGTTTAGTTTGTATTTTGTGAACGGTTTTCTACCCTATATAGGTTAGTTTGCGTTTTAATTTGAGTTTTAGTAATTAAAGTTTAGCAGAATTGAAAATAACACTTTTCACGGTGTTATTTAACAGAAAAGAGCACAGACCAAAGACATTTTAATTTAAGTTTATTGATGCAAACCACTAGCGACACTAAATTAAAGCATGCTGAGATTGATTATATATTTTTTTTATTATTATTTAATTTAGTTGCTGTTGGTTTTGTTTTGTTTTAGTTTTTCATTTATTTTGAATTTTTTTAAATTCTCTTTCTTGCCTAAAGAAGAAATTATTTATTTTCATCAAATACAATTATAAATACGACATATTTTACAGTTTAAACATGTATACATAATTTCTTATATTTAAACTCGTTTTTAAACTAAGCAATTTTAGAAGCAAAAAAAAAAATTTCATAGTCGGAAAAAGACCGATGCGGCTCATTTAGGTGACTTGGTTTGCTTTGCATTAAATACAATGGGTTTATAGATTAAATTAAACAAACCTATATTTGACCAAAAAGAGCGCGTGTCTGGCTTCAAAACTCATTGGACATCACCAGCAGCGAAAGTCATTCATGACTGGATAGTTTTAATCGTTATGATAACATTTATGAATGTACATTAGGATGTTTTGCATGTAGAGTAGCCTATTGACGGCGCTCAGTTGGGGGCATTACTATGAAGCAAAGTTAATTTAGATTTAGAGTAACTAAGAGGTGATAACTTGTTGATATGAGTGCAATAATTCCAAACAAATGACCAAAAGATAAACTAAAAATCTCTGTCCTTATTGCCTCCCTGACTGTGCTGTAGCCCTGGCCTAGACGACTGAGTTCGCCTATTTGCAGGCGCTGGCCCTGTGTAGGCTATTGATCCGTGTATTATGTCTTGTGAGAGTAGAGCAGTTCACATGTCACGTCTTTTGCGTGTTCAGGTTCTTTATTTCAAATGTGCTGCAAGGGTGATCATTATAGAGGATTTTTCATATATGCACACTATAGGTCAGCACAAACGTCTTTCATTGGCGCGTGAGGAGGGGAATCCAACAAAATGAGGTGCCAGATCGGATTTCGGAGGTGTCGGATCCGGATCCGGCTTGTTCCGGCACAAATTAAGCCCTGGATACAGCCCCAGCAGTTCGTGTCTGAATGCTCGAAGGTGGCATTCCAGATCTCCTTACTCTCAAGACGAGCGTTGCTCTGGGCACGCGCCATCCGGGACTCACAGAGCAGCTTTATTAACTCTTTTGATGCCTTCTCCGCTCACTTTAGGGAATTCTTCGGCCAGTCTGTCGGCTCTCTGTCCATCGGCGACCAACTCATTCATCTCCGCCAGGGTACTTCCTCGGTGAGCGTTTACAATCTGCAGTTCCGTACTCTAGCGTCCGCTTGTGGATGGAACGAGACAGCGTTGCTCACTACCTAACGCGAAGGCCTGGATCCCCAGATCAGAACCCAGATGGCTATTTATGATGACAATGTCGGCCTTGAGAGCTTCATGCAAAAGGCAGTGAAGATTTCCCAGTGACTCACCGCCTGCCTACCCGACGAAACCGCCCATTCACAAGCCTCACCCGAATGCCTGTCCTCCAGTACCAGAACCCATGCAGCTGGACTCCAACCGACTCACTCACACAGAACGTGCGCGACGTCTCGCTACATATTTGTGCCTATATTGCGGAGAATCGGGGTACTTCCTTCAAAAGTGTTCTCCACATTGTTTCCACCTCACCAGCCATGGGATTGCACAATCTAACTGTTGCCTGGGGCCACACTCCCCAAGGGTCGAGTGTACCCCCTATCCATCCCGGAGCACAAGGCAGTGGAGTAGTACATCAAGGAGGCTCTTCAACAAAGGTTTATCCGCCCTTCCACCTCTCCGGCAGCCTCAAGCTTCTTCTTCGTGGCCAAGAAGGACGGAGGCTTGAGGCCCTGCATCGATTACCGGGCCCTCAATGCTCACACAGTCAAAATCCCCTATCCATTCCCCTGGTCCCGGCCGCACTCGAGGAACTCTGTGGGGCTCGCATCTTCTCGAACCTGGACCTGAGGAGTGCGTACAACCTCGTTCGTATCTGGGAGGGTGGCGAGTGGAAGACGGCCTTCATAACCCCCTCAGGTCATATCATAGAGATGTGGTGGTGATGGTCTCTTTTGATTTGAATCAGTTAAAACCACCAAGAAACCCCAACAGCATAGAAACAATACCATAACACACAATGTGCCAGAACTACTCTGAAAACCTTGCTAAGCATCTAGGTGGTTGATTTGCACAGACAAGCGCCATTCATATTTTCTTCAGTGTTTTGTTTTGATCCCCCCCCCCCCCAGAATCATATCATTACTATGAATGCCACAGAAGCTAAATAAATAAATAAAATAATAATAATAAAAAAAATATTGCAATTTTTCTCTTTTCTTTTTTGTAAACAAGCAATTCTGAGAAAAAAAAACAATCTTTGTGTAAGGGAAGCTTCCGTAGATTTCTGATGCTAAACAACAAAAATTACTCCCCACAGTTTAAAATATTTATAGACAAATTATTTGCACTGAATTCATTTGTTATAAGTAATAACCTTTAGTTATAATGACATTGATCTCATTTAATAATTTTCTGAATTTTATCCTAAAATTCGCTTTAAACCATTTCAAAACCATGAATCCATATGTGCCACCACCATGACTAAAGCAGGTGAAAGTAAGCCTTGATTAAACTTGCATTCAGACAGATTTTTTTATTGTTCTGCGAGACAGACTGTGTGTCAGCATCTTAAGCTCTGAATGTGGCACTAGAGCCAACCGAGAGCATGTTTTTTAACAGCTTGCTTGCCACAGTATTATAACGGGTCATTATGAATTTGATTTATGATGAGGTTTAGCCACTTAAAGTTTCCATCATCAGCTGATCGCACAATGCACATTCTCCAGAGTCTCGGCTGCAACCACGCAGCCTCATCGTAACCTCATTCTCTGTACACTGGACAGACTACTAGACTAGAATGACACACTACTTAGGGGCCAATTAGAGGGTAATCAGGATGTTTAAGCATTTCGAGAGGGTGGCAAGGATAATTGCCTAGACCACAGTGCAGGGACTGTCAACATGCCACAGAGTTGCTCCAGTCCCCAGAGTAGTGAAATCAAGACCTGGCTGCAGTTCAATGCGGTAAAAGGCATGTGTGTGTAATGTGGGGCCCGTCTGTTTAGGGCCCACTTCTCTATTCAGTCAAGTACATCATTGGTTTTCAGATTTAAGATTTTACGTAGTGCATCAAGTGGCAACCCGACATAGTACAAAAAAAAAATATTGTATGAAAATAAATAAATTTTTCCTGACAATTTCATCAATATTCAAAAACCGCTTGTCCTATTTAGGCTTTCGGGATGCTGAAGCCTATCCCAGCATTTTTGGCCATAGGCAGGGAAACACCTTAGATGCATTTTCAGTCCAATGAACAGATAAGGCTACATTTAGATTTTTTTTTTAAATGTTGTCTTGCTTGTCCATGCTAACACATCTGAAATACTTAAATCACTTTGCTGCGTGTGCACTGTGCAGAAAATATCACAGACACTCAATGAAATGAAACAGAGAGACCAGACATAATAAAGTTCTCTGCCTAGTTTTGTTAATGGTTTGGCTATGAGGATATGTCACATAATCTGTCAATGCTGACTTGCAGAATGTTGAAAAATGTGTCAAATAAATTAACACGCAAAATCTTACGTTTGAGTATCAAGTTTGATGTCATCAAAAAAGGCAAATTGTTTTACTGTACCTAATTTTAGGAAAACTTCAAAAAAATACCATCTAATAACCAGCTCCAAATGTAAGGTTTTTCAATGTGGTAAACTTGGTTTTTAGCTCACCTGGTACAGCATTACACTTCCGCTGTGAAGTGTTACGAGACTTGTGAAAAAACACTCATGACACTCAATAAAGAGCTTGAAGGGGACCTATAATGCAAAAATCTATTTATAAGGTGTTTGAACACAGTTGTGTGGCTGCAGTGTGTGAAAACAACCACCCTATAATGTTAAAAATCCACCCACAGTTTTTTTTTATAAAACCAATAAATCATGAACAGTCTCTCCAAAAGAGCTGTTCAGATTCTTCTCTGTTCACATCACTGAGGGGAAAACATCCTGCCTCATTTGTGACACTCTGCCCTATTAGCATAAACACAGCCCTGAGCGAGAAGCTGTGGTCTGCCATTACTGGAGATATATACAATGCATCCGAAAACTGAAAAATGCTGCCTTTGGAGGACTCATTCCAAGGCAGGAAGGCATCAAGGCACGTCCGACTTCAAAGTTAGCTTCACTTACTGTCTCATGAGATACCTTCATCTGATCGATTTTTGAAGGCAGCATAGATGTATCCTTTGCTGCCTTTGATATCCCACAATCCTGTGCGTTCCATTCTGTGACAGTTGAGCTAAAAGTTAAAGATGGCGTCTGAAAGTTGTGTTTGGTGGTTAGTTTGTGTGTAAATGTATATTTCTGATTAACTTTTTGCACCTTTGGTGTTATTTCTAGTGAGAAATTAGTATTATAGTAATTCAATATTCGTTTAGTTATCACCAAAACTCGTTCTATTTTGTTGTAGATCATTAAACCGTTACGCTGCCTCAGAAGCTTGTCCGAAATCAGTTTCGTGAGGTGCATTCGTGCAAAAACGCTGATATCTTAAGTTCATTTGGATGCAGCCTATGGAGTCAAAACAATGCTGTATATATTTGCAAGAGAATTAAAGTATTGCAAAAAAAAATAAGTTTTGCAAACGAAAATTAAAGTATTGAGAATAATAAATGTGCTTCCTGTAAACAAAAATAAAGAATTGTAAAAGAAAATGAAGTATTGCTAGAAAAAACTAGTTTTGCAAAGAAAAATAAAGAATTGCAAAATATAAATGAAACCGAGCAAGAGCAAAATCAATTATTTTGCAATAGGCTACATATTTTCCATGGCTATATCTACTCATTTATATTCAACGCTGCTTTTATTTTGCGTTTCAGTCAAGTTTGAGCTTGCCATACCGTTTTGTCTTTTGCGCTTCACGTTGCTGCTCGTCTCACTTTGTGGCACTATTTTGACATGGGGGCGGAGTCAATGAATGGGGGCGTGTACAACAGGCCTGTGCATGCCTCCCTGTAAGTGACGTCATCGATCACAGCTGAACCAGGCAGAGGCATTGAGCAGAGGCATGCGGGTTGATAATTTTTATTCAGTAGCTTTAAAACATGCATGTTTTCATTTTATTAATTTTATTACCAAATGTATATGTGTATTAGCAGCGTTTGCTCAAGTTAAAGAAGTTGTTAATATGAACATCTGCTGTTTATTTCTCTCAATGTGCACACTTTTATAGCATTAAAATGTGTATCGTTTCATTTGGTAAACTAAATGTGTATTAACAGTGCTTGTTTAAAATCTCTTAACCTGTGGGAGTACGCCATGTTGTTATTTTTATCCCGCTGTGCTCCCCGTCTGTGTAATTTATAAACGCCAATTTATTATGCACAGTATAATCAGACGATTGACTTTGAAACAGAATATGTTTTCTGTAAAGATAACAGGCTTGTATTAATAGTGGAATATTTATTTGCAAAGGCTTGCACTGCTAATTCCAGAGCTTGAGCTCTTGAAGCTCCACCCTCTTCTCCGGGAGCAACAGCTCATTTGCATTTAAAGCAACATACTTGGGCTGGACATTTTTGGGTAGACAGCGAATCGATTCGATTCACGATTCATAGGTTTTCGATTCGATTCAAGAACAATTTTTGTAAATTCAGAATGATTCAATTCGATTCAATTCACAATAAAATCGATTCGATTCGATTAACGATTCAATTCTGCATTATTCAAAGTGCATTCACAGAATTATTTAAATGCTTCCCCTAAATTCTTTAAATGCTTAGTCAGAGGGCAAATTACACATATATGGTTACCATAGGTTAGAGAAAAAAAAAACTTTTGTCCATTGTTAGATGCTAGTTTAATGATGCTATGGCGTGACATGGCATATGTAGAAATTTATGTAAACCAAGATTTAAAAAAAGAGCTTTAAAAGTATTATGTATAGGCTAACATTTTGTCACACCTGGGGCAAATAATTTCAGAAGTGACAGAAATGTCAAATACAATAATTGTATGTATGTACGTATTATTATTATTATTATTTTTTTTTTTACAAGAAAATATTTTCTTATCTCTTACTTCGAATTTGCTATTAGAAATCAAATACACTGCTGGACAATAATCAATCATTTATAATCCATATTTTTCCTATTTCAATTTGTTGATTGTTTTATAGCCTATAGGCTACTACAAATTATTTACATTTTCTGCACAGAATAAGGTAGACAATATACTTTATAGTTTCTGTACTGTAATAAATTATATGTCAATTAGCACTGCATCTTTCATAAATTGTATTTATTTCTTGTGTTTATTGTCTTAATGTTTAGTCAGTTAATTCTGCTTTTTATTCAGCTTAGCTGCAGATATAGTCTGGCATGTTTTTTGAACGAGAGATTACTTCTCTTTCTGTAACGGGGCCGACAAGATGAGAGGCGTGCGGATCCATTTGCAGCCTTTTATTGCTAGACATGGTCAAAAACACAGTCAGGGTCGAACAAATGGCAAACAGGTATAGATGGGGCCAGGCAGAAGAGTAATCAAGTAAACGGGGTGGTCTACGATCGGCGAACAATATCCAGAGGGCAAGGCAGAGAGATAATCAGGTTACAAGCAGAAGGTCAGGAATCAGACAACCAGGCAACACGGAAAGACTAGACTGAAACTAAAATAAGAAACAGAAAACAGAAATGGCTCTGTAAAGCAGCTAACACTAGGAGAGTGAAAAACGCAGAACAATACAGGAGACTGAACACAAAACAAAACACGTAATGGCTTGGTAGTAGCTAACATGGGAAAATGTTAATCGCTAAACAATAGGAAGAGGAAATGAATGTCCTTTTGTATGGTGTGTGTGATGGCTCTCAGGTGAGCGTGTGATTGGAGACAGCTGTGTGATCAGTGCAGCGTGTGATTAGTGCAATCAGCTGGGTGTGTGTGTGTGGTCAGTGCAGTGAATGATGGGAAATGTAGTCTGAGGTGGAGTGCAACAGTGAGTGTAGTGCAAGAGTCCATGTGGTGGAAGGGCAACCAGATTCGTGACAGAGCCCCCCCCCAAGGAGCGATTCCAGACGTTCCAACCTCGGAACAACCAGGACCGGGGGGGGGGGAGGTGGAGCGGAGGTGGAACCGGGGGAGGGACGGAGGGCAAGTCCATGAGGAAGTGCCAGAACCGAGGCAAAGCCGGCAGAGCAGAGTACCAAGGCAGAGCAGACCGGACCGGAGCCCACCAGTGCGGAGCAGATGGGACTGGAGCCCACCAGGGCAGTGCAGACGAGACCGGAGCCCACCAGGGCGGAGCAGACGAGACAGGAGCCCACCAGGGCGGAGCAGACGGGACCGGAGCCCACCAGGGCACGAGGCGGGACCGGAGCCCCCCAGGGCGGGAACAGGCGGAACTGGGACCCACCAGGGCTGAGCAGACGAGACAGGAGCCCACCAGGGTGGAACAGGCAGAACTGGAGCCCACCAGGGCTGAGCAGACGAGACAGGAGCCCACCAGGGCGGAACAGACGGGATCGGGGCCCACCAGGGCACAGCAGGCGGGACAGGAGCCCCCCAGGGCGAAACAGGCGGAACTGGAGCCCCCAGGGTGGAACGGCGGAACTGGAGCCACCAGGGCGGAGCACGACGGGCAGACGATCTCTACGGCAGAGCAGACAGAGCAGGAGTCCACCAGTGCGGAGCAGACAGGGCAGAAGATCTCTACGGCGGAGCAGACAGAGCAGGAGCCCACCAGGGCGGAGCAGGCGAGACAGGAGCCCACCAGGGCGGAGCAGACGGGACCGGAGCCCACCAGGGCACAGCAGGCGGGACCGGAGCCCCCCAGGGCGGAACAGGCGGAACTGGGACCCACCAGGGCTGAGCAGACGAGACAGGAGCCCACCAGGGTGGAACAGGCAGAACTGGAGCCCACCAGGGCTGAGCAGACGAGACAGGAGCCCACCAGGGCGGAACAGACGGGATCGGGGCCCACCAGGGCACAGCAGGCGGGACAGGAGCCCCCCAGGGCGAAACAGGCGGAACTGGAGCCCCCCAGGGTGGAACAGGCGGAACTGGAGCCCACCAGGGCGGAGCAGACAGGGCAGAAGATCTCTACGGCAGAGCAGACAGAGCAGGAGTCCACCAGTGCGGAGCAGACAGGGCAGAAGATCTCTACGGCGGAGCAGACAGAGCAGGAGCCCACCAGTGCGGAGCAGACAGGGTAGAAGATCTCTACGGCGGAGCAGACAGAGCAGGAGCCCACCAGTGCGGAGCAGACAGGGCAGAAGATCTCCACGGCGGAGCAGATGCCCTCCAGGGCGGAGCAGAGACCCATGGCAGAGACTGGGACCTAGAGGAAACTGAGAAACAAGAGACAGGTAGAGCATATATTGCCCCAAAGGACGAGGCAGGTAGTGCACAAACAGATTCATAGGTAGATATGGGGTGGACTGGCAGTTCAAAAGCAGCCCTCTCTGCTGACTCGGGGCAGGACAACAGTTCATGAGCGGCCTCTGCTGTAGCCACGGCAGGACAGGACGAGGATTCAAGGACAGCCCTTTTGGCTGCGACAGGACAGGCAAAGAGTTGGTGTGTGGGTACCACTGACACCTCCGAATGTTCTGCAGTGGTTGCCGCCACCTCTGGAGGTTCTACCGTGGTACCCGTTTCCTTGACCACGATATGACAGGCCAAGAGTGCATTGCTGGACGCTTGGGGGCGCTCTGGAGGTGCTGAGTCTCGGGGCGCTCGAAAGCGCTGAACTGGACGTAACCAGCGGAGACGAAAGTGAGCTGGGCGGGACCAGCGGAGACGAAGGAGGGCTGGACGGGACCAACTCTAGGGGTTGCTCTGGTGGCGCTGACTCTCAGGGGCGCTCGGGTGGAGCGGGCTCTGTGAGCTCCTGGGAAGGCGGACTCTGGAGCGGGCTCTGTGAGCTCCTGGGACGGAGCGGGTCTGGAGCGGACTCTGTGAGCTCCTGGGACGGAGCGGGCTCTGGAGCGGATTCTGTGAGCTCCCGGGACGGAGCGGGCTCTGGAGCAGATTATGTGAGCTCCGGGATGGAGCGGGCTCTGGAGCAGATTCTGTGAGCCCGGGACGGAGCGGGCTCTTGGGCGGATTCTGTGAGCTCTCGGGACGGAGCGGGCTCTGGAGCGGACTCTGTGAGCTCCCGGGACAGAGCGGGCTCTGGAGCGGATTCTGTGAGCTCCCGGGACGGAGCGGGCTCTGGAGTGTCAGTGGAGACGTGAAGCGACTCTGGATGATCCATGGAGACGTGAAGCGACTCTGGATGATCCATGGAGACGTGAAGCGACTCTGGATGATCAGCAGAGACGTGAAGAGACTCTGGAGGGTCAGCGGAGATGTGAAGTGACTCTGGCAGATCAGCGGAGACGTGAAGTGACTCTGGCAGATCAGCGGAGACGTGAAGGGACTCTGGCAGATCAGCGGAGACGTGAAGGGACTCTGGCAGATCAGCGGAGACGTGAAGGGACTCTGGCAGATCAGCGGAGACGTGAAGGGACTCTGGCAGATCAGCGGAGACGTGAAGGGACTCTGGCAGGTCAGCGGAGACGTGAAGTGAATCTGGCAGGTCAACGGAGACGTGAAGTGACTCTGGCAGGTCAGCGGAGACGTGAAGTGACTCTGGCAGATCAGCTGTGATGTGACGAGACTCTGGCAGATCAGCTGTGATGTGACGAGACTCTGGGTGAACAGCTGAGATGTGACGAGACTCCGGAAGATCAGCTGTGATTAGACTGGATGCATGACAATTAAGTGTGACTTGACCTGATTCATGAGTGGCGGAAATGATGTGACCGGTTGCTGTGGCCGCCATTTTGTGAGTGCATTCTGGTGCGTCCGCTATCTCAGTCACAGAGAGAAAAATGTCTTTTAAAAAGACCTCATCAAAATGTACCTTGTCAGATATCTCACAGAATTGAGCTACTCTTCAATAGCTGAACTCCCTGTCTCAGGTCGAGCAGCTGGTCAAATGGATCCATACCTGGCCAGGGTTCCTTGGAAAAGCCGCTGGATCCTCTTGTGGCCGAGTATTCTGTAACGGGGCCGACAAGACAAGAGCGTGCGGATCCATTTGCAGGCTTTTATTGCTAGACATGGTCAAAAACACAGTCAGGGACAGGGTCGAACAAATGGCAAACAGGTATAGATGGGGCCAAGCAGAAGAGTAATCAAGTAAACGGGCATGGTCTACGATCGGCGAACAATATCCAGAGGGCAAGGCAGAGAGATAATCAGGTCACAAGCAGAAGGTCAGGAATCAGACAACCAGGCAACACGGAAAGACTAGACTGAAACTAAAATAAGAAACAGAAAACAGAAATGGCTCCGTAAAGCAGCTAACACTAGGAGAGTGAAAAACGCAGAACAATACAGGAGACTGAACACAAAACAAAACAAAACATGGAATGGCTTGGTAGTAGCTAACATGGGAAAATGTTAATCGCTAAACAATAGGAAGAGGAAATGAATGTCCTTTTGTATGGTGTGTGTGATGGCTCTCAGGTGAGCGTGTGATTGGAGACAGCTGTGTGATCAGTGCAGCGTGTGATTCGTGCAATCAGCTGTGTGTGTGTGTGTGGTCAGTGCAGTGAATGATGGGAAATGTAGTCTGAGTGGAGTGCAACAGTGAGTGTAGTGCAAGAGTCCATGTGGTGGAAGGGCAATCAGATTCGTGACAGAGCCCCCCCCCAAGGAGCGGATTCCAGACGCTCCAACCTCGGAACAATCCAGGAGGGCGGTGGAGCGGAGGTGGAACCGGGGGAGGGACGGAGGGCCAGGTCCATGAGGAAGTGCCAAGAACCGAGGCAAAGCCGGCAGAGCAGAGTACCAAGGCAGAGCAGACCGGACCGGAGCCCACCAGTGCGGAGCAGACGACGGAACCGGGCTCCTGTCCTCCTTGCCCTGGTGAGCCACCCTGGTGGTCCCAGTTCCGCCTGTTCCGCCCTGGGGCTCGTCCCGCCTGCTTGCGCCTGGTGGGCTGTGCCCTGGTGGGCTCCGGTCCCGCTGCTGGTGGCTCCTGTCTGTCTGTCTGCTCCGCCCTCCAGGGCGGAACAGGCGGAACTGGGACCCACCAGGGCTGAGCAGACGAGACAGGAGCCCACCAGGGCGGAACAGGCGGAACTGGAGCCCACCAGGGCTGAGCAGACGAGACAGGAGCCCACCAGGGCGGAACAGACGGGATCGGAGCCCACCAGGGCACAGCAGGCGGGACTGGAGCCCCCCAGGGCGAAACAGGCGGAACTGGAGCCCCCCAGGGTGGAACAGGCGAAACTGGAGCCCACCAGGGCGGAGCAGACAGGGCAGAAGATCTCCACGGCGGAGCAGACAGGGCAGGAGCCCACCAGTGCGGAGCAGACAGGGCAGAAGATCTCTACGGCGGAGCAGACAGAGCAGGAGCCCACCAGTGCGGAGCAGACAGGGTAGAAGATCTCTACGGCGGAGCAGACAGAGCAGGAGCTCACCAGTGCGGAGCAGACAGGGCAGAAGATCTCCACGGCGGAGCAGACGCCCTCCAGGGCGGAGCAGAGACCCATGGCAGAGACAGGGACCTAGAGGAAACTGAGACACAAGAGACAGGTAGTGCACAAACGGATTCATAGGTAGATATGGGGTGGACTGGCAGTTCAAAAGCAGCCTTCTCTGCTGACTCGGGGCAGGACAACAGTTCATGAGCGGCCTCTGTAGCCACGGCAGGACAGGACGAGGATTCAAGGACAGCCCTTTTGGCTGCGACAGGACAGGCAGAGAGTTGGTGTGTGGGTACCACTGACACCTCCGAAGGTTCTGCAGTGGTTGCCGCCACCTCTGGAGGTTCTACCGTGGTACCCGTTTCCTTGACCACGATATGACAGGCCAAGAGTGCATTGCTGGACGCTTGGGGGCGCTCTGGAGGTGCTGAGTCTCGGGGGCGCTCGGAAAGCGCTGAACTGGACGTAACCAGCGGAGACGAAAGTGAGCTGGGCGGGACCAGCGGAGACGAAGGAGGGCTGGATGGGACCAACTCTAGGGGGTGCTCTGGTGGCGCTGACTCTCAGGGGCGCTCGGGTGGAGCGGGCTCTGTGAGCTCCTGGGAAGGAGCGGACTCTGGAGCGGGCTCTGTGAGCTCCTGGGACGGAGCGGGATCTGGAGCGGACTCTGTGAGCTCCTGGGACGGAGCGGGCTCTGGAGCGGATTCTGTGAGCTCCCGGGATGGAGCGGGCTCTGGAGCAGATTATGTGAGCTCCCGGGATGGAGCGGGCTCTGGAGCAGATTCTGTGAGCTCCCGGGACGGAGCGGGCTCTGGGGCGGATTCTGTGAGCTCTCGGGACGGAGCGGGCTCTGGAGCGGACTCTGTGAGCTCCCGGGACGGAGCGGGCTCTGGAGCGGATTCTGTGAGCTCCCGGGACGGAGCGGGCTCTGGAGTGTCAGTGGAGACGTGAAGCGACTCTGGATGATCCATGGAGACGTGAAGCGACTCTGGATGATCCATGGAGACGTGAAGCGACTCTGGATGATCAGCAGAGACGTGAAGAGACTCTGGAGGGTCAGCGGAGATGTGAAGTGACTCTGGCAGATCAGCAGAGACGTGAAGTGACTCTGGCAGATCAGCGGAGACGTGAAGGGACTCTGGCAGATCAGCGGAGACGTGAAGGGACTCTGGCAGGTCAGCGGAGACGTGAAGTGAATCTGGCAGGTCAACGGAGACGTGAAGTGACTCTGGCAGGTCAGCGGAGACGTGAAGTGACTCTGGCAGGTCAGCGGAGACGAGTCTGGCAGGTCAGCGGAGACGTGAAGTGACTCTGGCAGATCAGCTGTGATGTGACGAGACTCTGGCAGATCAGCTGTGATGTGACGAGACTCTGGGTGAACAGCTGAGATGTGACGAGACTCCGGAAGATCAGCTGTGATTAGACTGGATGCATGACAATTAAGTGTGACTTGACCTGATTCATGAGTGGCGGAAATGATGTGACCGGTTGCTGTGGCCGCCATTTTGTGAGTGCGTTCTGGTGCGTCCGCTATCTCAGTCACAGACAGAAAAATGTCTTTTAAAAAGACCTCATCAAAATGTACCTTGTCAGATATCTCACAGAATTGAGCTACTCTTCAATAGCTGAACTCCCCTGTCTCAGGTCGAGCAGCTGGTCAAATGGATCCATACCTGGCCAGGGTTCCTTGGAAAAGCCGCTGGATCCTCTTGTGGCCGAGTATTCTGTAACGGGGCCGACAAGACGAGAGGCGTGCGGATCCATTTGCAGGCTTTTATTGCTAGACATGGTCAAAAACACAGTCAGGGTCGAACAAATGGCAAACAGGTATAGATGGGGCCAGGCAGAAGAGTAATCAAGTAAACGGGCGTGGTCTACGATCGGCGAACAATATCCAGAGGGCAAGGCAGAGAGATAATCAGGTCACAAGCAGAAGGTCAGGAATCAGACAACCAGGCAACACGGAAAGACTGAACTATAAAAACTAGACTGAAACTAAAACAAAAAACAGAAAACAGAAATGGCTCCGTAAAGCAGCTAACACTAGGAGAGTGAAAAACGCAGAACAATACAGGAGACTGAACACAAAACAAAACACGGAATGGCTTGGTAGTAGCTAACATGGGAAAATGTTAATCGCTAAACAATACTCGGCAGGGAGGAAGAGGAAATTAATGTCCTTTTGTATGGTGTGTGTGATGGCTCTCAGGTGAGCGTGTGATTGGAGACAGCTGTGTGATCAGTGCAGCGTGTGATTAGTGCAATCAGCTGGGTGTGTGTGTGTGTGTGTGTGTGTGTGTGGTCAGTGCAGTGAATGATGGGAAATGTAGTCTGAGGTGGAGTGCAACAGTGAGTGTAGTGTAAGAGTCCATGTGGTGGAAGGGCAACCAGATTCGTGACACTTTCAGTGCAAAAACTTCTTTATCTCATTTCCATAAAATAAAAAGCTATAGTATTTAACTTTTCCTCTCCATTGGCGATTGATGATACTGAAAGAAAAAGTGCTGATGTCTGTTTGCTATGGCAACAAACGCTACTTTCATGCATCTGATTATTAGATAAACCTCACGCTCTTATTTCAAGGTTGTTTTTAATGCTGTGGTTATTTTATCAGTTTCCTTCGTACATTCAGTTCAACGACATTGTTAAAACACATTTATTATTCAATAGAGCTGTGTGTTTGCTTTAGACACTTACATTTTTGCTCCGTCCATGCAATAAATGCGCAGCCTTCAACTGCTCAGGTAATGTCATTCGTATGACCGAGAGCAATTGAAAAACTACAGAAAAGTAAAACTACTTTTGAGTGAGATGAACGGAGCGCGAAAGCAATCCTGTGACAGGCGGTTAATAGTGGAGCGCGTGAAAGAGAGATGTGAGGCACGAACAATGTTCAAGGTCTCCATTAATTCGTGCTTGTACTAATTTAATATTTATATATTTTGAAAGCATTGAGTCGCAATAGAAATCGCGATTCGTTCGATTCTTAGCATTTTAAATCGATTACTGTCCGAAATCGACGATTCACTATTCAAAAATCCATGTTTCAAGATCGATGCATATGCATCGTCAGGGTTTGTAATCGATGTATCGAGAAAATGAGTGAATCGTTACACCGCTACAACATACTCAAGATTTGGGCTCATACCCTAAAAGTGGCAATTTTAACAAGCTATAAAAAATTATCTGTGGGTTATTCTGAGCTAAACTTTCACATATACGCTCTGGATACATCAGAGACTTATTTTACTCCTTGTAAAAAGGGACATAATAGGTCCCCTTTAAAGAGTTGTTGATAAAGACTTTTAGAAGCAAGCTAAAATGTTATGCTGAAGCGGATGCATTTTTACTTTGTGTTTGCTTTTGTTAAGACTATTGTTATTCAGAGTACGGTTTAGTGTTATGGGGTATGGTTTAGAGCTGTAAACTTTTATCGAAATACCACAAATTGTGCTATGTGTTGCAACGATCACATTTATCTGGTTCAGAGAAAAAAAAAAGTGCTTTTAGCACCACTAACTGGACATTTTTACTTTGAAAGTGCCTTGAAATGTGCAAGCATTGCAAAATCATTTTGCAGAAATATTGCCACATGCAAAGTGATATGGTGATTATAGCACAGCCTCACTCTAATACTTTTATATTAATGGCTACTGATTATTATATATAAAACATTTTACTAAGCATATTCATAAAATATGTACTCCCTGGGATAACAGAATATTGCAATAGCTGTAACACTAATAATGGTTAATGACACAGCAGAGCTGCTACTATATTGTGATATTGTAATTTATATATTTCTTTAGATTTGCATAGTTTCAGGTGGAATTTGCAGCCTTTTTCCCACCTTTTACATGAAAATTTGGATTTAAATAAAACTGAGAGTACAACAATGTTGAATCAGTAGCCAAAACAATAGTAGCCCCCCCCACACACACACACACAAAACACACACAGGGATGGGACTCACATAAATGTCTGAATGACAGATGCTGCAGAACTTTATGTGGTTGCAGAATTCATGCTGATTATACAGTAAGCAAGTCAATTATTTTTTTACTTTCTATATATATAAAAAAAGTTTGTAGTCCATAATACATTTTTTTCATTATGTTTCTCAAATTCTTAGGTTTCCAGGTGATGGTGACGGGGGATATATTTTTTCAAGCAGAGTTTTCTTTCTTCCCAGAGGCCCTAGGACACCGACAGGCTTTAATGGGGCTCTCAGGGCCAAAATAACATTGTAGCATAAATAAAGCAGCTGTGGTCCTGACCTGTTACATATACTCCTCTGTGGAGATATTTCTGACCTACACTTGGGGTTAGTGTTTAAAGCAGTTAGTAACTGTGATGTTTAGATGAAGACATGAAGTCTAATCCTCTAAATTAAAGATGTGCGCTGCAATATAAATACAATCATCTGTAATAAGAGAGGACACAAGAGCCATCATAAACCATCACTATGTCATCTCACACCAGTTAAACCATAAACATGGTCATGTTTCTATTTTTGTGCTTTTGAATCTTCATTTTGAAATCAAGGTGGCATGTGTCAAGTCAGTCATGTCAAGTAAAATGTATTTATTTCATGTGCTGTGCTGAAAATCATTTACCTAGTTTAATGCTCCTGGTCAAAAATGACCAGCCTTTTAAAAATGTATTGTAAATATTGAATTACACTATATTATCACCAACTCCTGTATTCAATCTTTTTGTCTTCTTGTTTTCTTTCAGTTAGCACAGGCTTTTTATTTATTCTTGGAACCGAATGGTTCTAGGCAGAGATGGGCACAAAAACATCAAAATGTATTTAAAATAAAAATACAAAATACTGTGTGGAAAAATGTATTTAAATACAAATACAGTATTTTGTATTTTGAAAATATACAAAATACATTTGAAATTGGCCATCCAGTGAAGTAACACTAAGTATACAATGCAGTTGTGTCATCTGTCACTAAATGCTCAAGCTTTTTAAAGCAGAAAAGATTATGATTGGCTGTCAATGTTTTTATCATTTATCATTTTTTGTGCTGTTATGGTTATAGTTGTGGAGTGCTATCTGCTATTAGATTTAGGATGTACTCACACTAGGGGACTCACACTTTCAAGCTATGCTAACTATGAAGCATTGCCACTCCAGTCAAATCCCCAAATTCACACTTAATGCTTTGCATTGGCAGGCACTTTGCTCTTTGTCATGACCTTGTTATTTAATTTGACAGCAAAGCTATGTAGGGAAAAAATCAGAGGACAACCACACAGAATCTGAAGAGGGCAATTATTTTAGAATTACTAGCTGGTGTTTGTCGGCCAAGAGCCATTTGAAAATGATCATTCGGTTAAAAAAAAAAATATATATATATATATAAAGCTATTTTAAGGTGATGCAACATATGATTAGCTAAATATAGCATGTTCTAATCAGAACTCCTCTCAGAATGCATTTTATTCCCTTTTAACTGGACAATCTTTGATGATCTGAAATGTCTGATGTTCCTCCTGGCGAGAGACAAATGGATTCACTAGTTGTGTCAAAAATAATCCTCGTTTGAAAGATAACAAAGAGAGAGAATGCCTGATAGCCATGGACAATCTGCCATACTTTAAAGACATTGAAGCAAGATGATAATGGGCAGCAGTGCAGCAAAGTTCCCGACACACAGACCGCAATGCTAATGATAATTGATGTCACATGTTCTCCATGCTCTTCCCAGAGACAGAAGCTTAAAGAGGAAAGCCAAATATTTGTATCCTGTCCTCAAGTCTCCCACTTTCCTTCCGCCTTGGTGCCTTCATCTAATTTTTAGGTTGAATCATGAAAGCATTGTGTTAAAGGGGGGATTATGGTGGATGGACCGGGCATTAATGAAATATCAGGAGGATTAGTGGTGACGTAAACTGTTGGGGCTTGCAATGACTCAAGGAGCCCCGGTTCTCCTTAGAGGAGCCCGTTGAGGGGTCAAGAGGAGTGTGAGTGAATTAATTGGAGAAATGCAAGGCGTGGTCCTCCTTTAATCCTCTCAGTGTCTCATGGCTGGCTCCAGTCCACACCCTCATATGTTTCCTAATCAGCCTGACTCACCACTGAAGCACTGGGACGATGGAAAACCGAGCGTCTGTAATGTAGTAATAACAGAGTTTGACAGATCTTATCATCACGGCGTGAGGTGACTGGTGATGTTTGAGAGGGGGCTCGGAGACAATGCATGCAGAAAAGGGCTTCCGGAAGAGAGTTCTTCAACATCAAAAGGCTGGCCGTGCACTTAGACGTCCTCTTGTTGATCTATAACTCACTCTGAACATGCTCAGTGGGGGACAAGGCTGTGTGGAGCCAGGGAGACATTATAAAGTGTTGAAGGAGACACGATTGAGATTCATGGATAAATAATGACACGGTCCAGGTTTGGAGAA
Source organism: Ptychobarbus kaznakovi (assembly GCA_027422405.1). Lineage (NCBI taxonomy): Eukaryota > Metazoa > Chordata > Actinopteri > Cypriniformes > Cyprinidae > Ptychobarbus > Ptychobarbus kaznakovi. The sequence continues at coordinate 3,971,266 of CM049808.1, forward strand.
TTAGAGCCTGTCCAAAACACATCAAAATAGAGGGGGAAAACACATTTTTGAAGGCATTGCATAATGCTTACAGTGTATGTGTTATTTTAGTATCACTGAGATGCTACTGTAGTTTTTGGTAATATTTTTTGAATTAATTTAGATTTTTATTTATGCTTATATGTAATGTTTTAGTAGTTTTTTTGTGCTATTTTGTTTTGTTTTTAAATACGTCAGTATAGTGTTTATACATTTTTATTTTAAGTGTAGTAATTTTATTACATCAAGTTAAACTAAAAGAAAATTATAAATATTGCTCAAAATAAAATAACAAAGTTCTTTCATATTTAATTTGAGTTTTTTATTTAACTATTATATATATATATATATATAGTGCTGTCAAACGATTAATCATGATTAATCGCATACAAAATAAAAGTTTTTGTTTACATAATATATGTGTGTATACTATATATTTATTACGTAAATGTAATACAAACACATGCATGTATATATTTCAGAAAAATATGTTATTTTTTATATATTAAATATATGTATTTATAATATAAATTATATGAATATAAATATGGACATGTAAATACATGTAAATATTTTCACAATATATACTCTATGTGTGTATTTATATACATAATAAATATACACAGAACACTTAAATATATTATGCAAGCAAAGACTTTTATTTTGGATGCGATTAATCGTGATTAATAGTTTGACAGCAGAGAGAGATAGAGAGAGAGAGGGAGAGCGCCTTATGAAAGTATTCATACCCCATATTTTTTTCACGTTTTGTCATGTTAAATTGCTTTAAATTACTCCCCCTCCCCCTCCCCCACATCAATCTACACTCCATACACTTGAAAAAGCAAAAACAGAATTGTCACAACTTCCTAAATTTCTTAAAAAAAATTGAATAAGTACATTGCATAAGTATTCATACCCTTAACTAAATATTTAGTAAATGATGACAGAATTTTCATTTTTGGGTGGACTATCCCTTTAAGGTCATTGTCCTGTTGGAAGGCGAACCTTCTGCCCAGTCTGAGGTTCTGAATGGGTTTTCATTAAGGCTATATCAATATTTTGGTGCATTGAGCTTTTCTTCTACCCTGACGAGTCTCTCTGTCCCTGCCGCTGAAAAACAGCCCCACAGCATGAGGCTGCTACCAGCACACTTTACTTTTGGGATGGTACTCTGCAGGTGATGAGCAGAGCTGGTTTCCTTTAAACATAATGTTTGGAATTGAGGTTAATCAGACCAGAGAATCTTGTTTCTCAGAGTCCGAGGGTCCTTTAGGTGCGTTTTTTTGTTGTTTTTTGCAAATTCTAAGTGTGTTTTCATGTGTCTTCACTGAAGAGAGAATTGAGTCTTGCCACACCGCCATAAAGCCCAGATCGATGGAGTGCAGTGATGTTTGTCCTGTAGGTGTCTCTTATCTCCACATATGATCATGGAGCTCAACTAGAGTGACCATCAGGTTCTTGGTCACCAGTCTAGACAAGGCCCTTCTCCATCAATTGCTCAGTCTGGCCAGGAGGCCAGCTCTAAGAAGAGTCCTGGTTGTTTCAAACTTCTTCCATTAAGGGTAACAGGGACTACATGCTTTTTTGACCCTTCAATGAAGCAGAATAATTTTGCTGAACTCTTCCCCAGATGTGTGGCTTGACACAAACCTGTTTTTGATCTCTACCGGCAGTTCTTTTGACCTCAGGGCTTGTTTTTTGCTCTGATATGCATTATCAGCTGTTAGACCTTTTATTAAGACGTGTGCCTTTCCAAATCATACCCATTCAATTGAATTTGCCACAGGTTCACTTCACTTGAACAGCTACAAGCAACATGAATGCTCCTGGGCTAAATGTAAAATTGTCCCAGATAAGGGTATGAATACTTATGCAATGGAATCATTTAAGTTTTTATTTTTATTTTTAATACATTTTCAAAGATGTTAAAAAACTTTTTTTTCTTTTTGCTTTACCATTATGGTGTATAAAGTGTAGACTGATTTGGATTTTTTTATTTATAATAACACATGAATTAATAAAATATGATAAAGAGAACACTCTTATAAAATAATAAAAAAGAAAAAAATAATACATCTCAAAATTGACCAAACGCTCATATGATAGTTAAAATAAACATCCATATGTAACACATTTATAACAATTTTATATGTAAACATTTATATATAATATAATTATATTATAATATTATTAATAAATAGTGTTGAGAAACTTTTCCAAACTGACAAATCATGCAAATTATGGGTTTAATGTTACATTTTTTAAACAGTGATAATAATATAAAGTATGTTTATATACAGCACAATTTAGAATGCAAATAAATATTATGTTATTATAAAGAAATAATAAATGTGATTATTATTATGACAAAAACTAGTAATTATAGCAACAAAAACAAATAATAATTATTGAAAGTGGTAGTAATGAAGTATCATATAAAACAATAACATATGGTAAATATTTTAAATAGTTATAACCACTTTTTGCATATAATATGAAATTGTCATCTCACAAGTGTGTTGCTCTACTCTTTTCACAAGAGACAAATGAAACAATGCCATGAATTGCCTTGAACAATGAATTGAAAAGGCCTTTCCTTACACTGCAGGAAGTGAGATTCATATTGATCATTGTAGATGGTCTAGACTCATGTTACCCAGGCCAGACTCTCTCATACGGGGCTGAAACCTGATCCGGAGCCAGTGTGCACTCTGTGGCAGACCTCCAGGCACCAGAGCAGAGAGGGCCCGAACTCATAGTGCTGCAGGGAAGGCCTGTCATTAGAGGAGCTGACTCCAGATCAGTGCCGTGATTAATTATCCAGCTCGGGAGACATACCTTCAGTCGAGTGTCTGTCAGGGTCGACCGAACTCCCTGGTCCTCATTACATCGCCGCTTGGCTTGTAATTTACTGTCTTCTCCATCAAACACTGTTAGAGGACCGCCAGACAAACCTGAAGGTGTCTCCGCCACGTTTGGAATTCTGCTGGAATTTTTGGGATACCTTTTGAGGACACTAGTGGAGATTTATGTTTTCTGCGGTGTGTTTGTCATACTTTTAAAATACTGACATTATGAGAGGTTAAAAAGATTCATTGCCCCAATTAGAGTTGGGTGGTAGTGAGGAGAAAGAGGAGGAGGAGGAGGAGGAGGAGTTGTCTTACGGTTGACAGCCTCACTTTTTTTGACTTGATTTAGTTTAGCTTGTTTATTCATTCATTAATTTACTTATTCATTCATTCCTTAGTTTGTTCATTTATTTAGTTACTTTATTTTCATTATTTTTCTTAAAATAATTTATCTTAAAGTTGCCTATTATTTCCAGGTTTTTCATTATCATGGAACCCTGAGTCAGAAAACGGAAATAATACAACATTATCATTCATTTTCCTGAAGATCTCATATGCAAATAAAGAAAAAAAAAATTCCTTCTGTTCACCCAAATGAACAAATATACGATAAAAAGCTAAAAACAAACAAACCAAAAAAATACTTTTATATTATTTAAAATACTGAGTGATACTTTACTGAATCGTGATTCAATCAATTGTAATTCGATTTAAATCTATTATTGAATGAAACAAACAATTCCCATTTCAAAAACCCATGTTTCAAGATCAATATGCATAGGCAGAATATCTAATGAAAGCATTTAGAAAACAAGTGAATAATTTCACCTCAGATTATATATATCTCTATATTTTTTATGTAAATAAAATAAAAAAAAAACCTAAAAAGGCCTTTAGCACATAAACAGTTTCACAGTAAACTTAAAAACAAAACTTTAGACCCAAAACAGACTGTAAATTGTGATTTGATGAGCCACACTGAAAGCCATAATATGAAAAATAGCTGATATATAAACAGGGGTGACTGTTGTGTTTATAAGTGAAGTTGTACTGTTGTCAGGCAACCTTCAACAACTAAACTTTGTGTTTTCTAGCAGAGCCCCCTTATAACAAGGTTCAACTTGACTTGTTTGGGACAAGTTCGCTTCACTTTACGTATAACATCAAGCAGTCTATCACGGTCTAAACGGTGCAGAACCATCTCAACAATAACACGACAAAGAAAAACACTTGCGCAAGAGTTTTGAGTGACAGCGTGGAGTCAGACTTATTTCCCGTAAGGCGAGTGTCTTGCGCAGGCCTCTGCGGGTGTGAATGTGTGTGTTTGTGTCAGAGGAGGGTAATGACAAGGTTCCCCGCGGCAGATGTACAGGCCGTGCCTAGGAGTGACAGCAGGAGCGTCTTGTCAGTGGCGTCGCTCCTCTGCGGCCCATCCGTGCAATTTCTCTTATTACAAGGCTAGACAGGGCACACAACAACCACAAAAAAATAAGCAATTACATTTAATTAGATCAAGACGGTTTAATTAGACAACAACAACCCAAAGACGGTCTCGGACAGAGCGCTAGCAAATAATCACAGCGTGAGGCAACCGAAGAGAGTATAACCTGAATGATACATCAAAGTCCAAAGCTGAAATGACTGTTTCATTAGTGGAGTCACAAAATTGCATAGATTTCTTCAAAGTGGAGAGAGCAGAGATGAGACAGAGTAAGATAACAGGGGAGTGGAGAGAAAGAAATAAAGAGAGAGACAGACAGAGAGAGACAGGGCAGATAAAGTGAATGATCTCAGATGCAATTTTAGAGAACATACCTTCTTGAGCTTTGATGTCTAAGGTAGTGGAGATGCAAAATAACTTTTAATAAAGCAAAATGTATTTGCTGTAATGTCTGTAGATCATGAGCCAGGATGATTTAGCATTTTGTGCAGTTTTTTAGGCCAACCTGGAAGTTAGAATCACCCTGGCTCCCTCGACAAAAAACCCAGGATGTTGTCATAACCTCTGTGACCAACAACAGTTTGGTATTTACTTTTTTTTTTTCATCATGATAATTGACAATTTTGTGAATTTTGAAGCCTAAATATACTCGCCTCAAAGCTACTATAGACAGCTTAAACACCACTATGACATATGACTTCATGTCACCACTTTAAGATTTGACATTTTCTCTGAGTTTGTGGTTTTAAACACAACAAGGTTTTAAAGACTGATTGGGAACATGAGTTTATCTGTTTGGTAGGGTTATTATTTTTAACTAAAACCATAAAAAGGCATTATTTGAAACAAAATAAACATAAACAGAAATATAGCTTTATTTCTAAACTTAGCTAATTGCCCCCCCCTCCCAAAAAAAAAACTAATTTAAATTTAATGTAACTTGAAGTACTAAAATAACTAAAATGAAAATGAATAAAAAAAAATCATAAAGAAATATATAGACCAAAAAAAATCACCAAATCTACAACAAAATTGCTGAAAAACTAAAATTAAAGTGAAAACAGATAATATAAAAACAAAATCTAATTAAAAAGTTTTAACAAAAACTACAACAGTATGACGATGATAATAAATTATCACAATGTCAGAGGAAGTATCTTCAATTCTGGAGTTTTCTTTGTGTTCGTGAATGTTGTGAAATACAGTCATACAGAGCTACTAACATTCAAGTGGCTAAAATATATATTTTTAATTGGTTTTAGTTGATAACCCTGATTGAAATTGCTTCTGAAAATAATGAACCTGTTTGTCAGGATCCCAGAAAAGCTTCCGTTTGCTGTTCATTTAATCGTATGTTGAAATATTACACATTCAACAGTAACAACAACAATCTTCAAAAGACAACTGAAAACAAATCTCTTCCGTGAGCATCGAATTAGCTCCTCATAAAAAAAGAAAAAAAACAGTAAAACTGCAGTATAAGGACCAATTCTCACTCTCAACTAGTTGCTTATTAGCACACCTACTGTATATACAATCTAATGGATGTTTATTAGAACATATGAAGCACATATTCTGCATTTCTAATCCTACCCAATACCTAAACTTAACAACTACCTTACTAACTATTAGTGCTGGGCGACGATTAATCACGATTAATCACATCCATAATTAAAGTTTTTATGTACATAATATGTGTGTGTGTGTGTGTGTGTGTGTGTGTGTGTGTGTGTGTGTGTGTGTGTGTGTGTGTGTGTGTGTGTGTGTGTGTGTGTGTGTGTGTGTGTGTGTGTGTGTGTGTGTGTGTGTGTGTGTGTGTACAATTATTATGTGTATATATAAATACACACACATATTTTATGTACACAAAAACTTTTACTTTGGATCCCGATTAATCATTGCCCAGCACTACTAACGAATAATAAGCAGCACATCAGTAGTTTATTGAGGCAAAAGGAATAGTTAATGGTTTCTTAATAGTGAGAAATTTACCTTAAAATAAAATGTGAACAAAACTTGTATGCCTTCACTTTTACTAAAAACTTGTATATATTGGCAATTCTCGAGTTTATTGCCATTTCATGATGAATTGCTTGTTGCATTTCTTGACTGTATGGGGCTTTGGACAAAAGCGTCTGCCAAATGAATACATGTAAATGTAGTAATGATTTTTGGCTTAGTCTAACCAAGCCAGTAGTTCTAATTTTACTAATGATCAATAAAAATTTGTATTAAGTAAATTTCCCAAATTCTTTATACATGACAGTTTTTCAGAATTGTATTAAACCTGTATTAAACAGATCAGCGCTTGAAATGCCATCCTTCATACTGATAACTGAAAGGTCCGCCGTTGTGATTTCTCTTTCTTACTGGAGCTAAATGCTCAACTCGGCTTTATGCTAAGAAGAGAAGCTGTTCTCCACTAGTTGGCACAGATTAAAACCGCAGTCCTCTTCTTCTGTTGTTGTTATTGCTGCTGACTCTTAGCACGCTATCTCTGCCACTCTGCATAATGCATTTGTCTGGTTTGCTCCTAATTTCCCAAGCTTCTCATCACTGTCAAGGAGTTCCTGTTTGATCTGGGAGACACCCTCCCTCCCTGCCTCGTCCCCCCCCCCCCTCTCTCTCTCTCAGCCTGGGAAAAGCCGCAGCGACACGGCAAACTGTCACTGGCTGGCTGAGGGGGGAGCGTTCTGAGAACATGAAAGACAAACAGCCGCGGTCTGCCACTGCACCGCTGTCGCCAGGCCTGCCCGTCTGTCTGTGGGGATCGGTGGTCGGGAGCTGGTGCTGCCGTTGCTACTGCAGTGGGAGGCCAATTTCTGGGTGATCTGAGCTGCGCTGTTTGGTTTAGCCTGACCAGCAGGTCTGGGAACAGCCTGAGAGCAGCTTTCACTGGTAAATAAAGCTGGTCTACTCCCAGACTGGTTTGGATTTCAGATGGCAGCACAGAGGTGATCTTAAACCTGCTAAAACCAACACACAAACAAAGCTTAGTCTGATTTAAGCAGGGATTTTTCTTTCTTTCTTGTTGTCTTCATCAGAACAGATTTGGAGAAATTTAACAATATGTCACTTGCTCCTCAATGGATCCTCAGCATAGAATGGGTGCCGTCAAAATGAAAGTTCAAACAGCTGATGCAAACATCACAATAATCCACACGCAATCCAAACAGAGAGAGTCCTCTTATCCATAATATTGCTTTATCCAGTGAAAAAGTAATCTTGTCTGAATCAGAAGAGAAATTAAACAGATAAAGCGCCATTTAGAAGTAAAACAGGACTTTTTTATTTGTTTTTATACTGGAGAAAGCGCTATTAAGAATCATAATGAAGACTCATATTTTGGCCAGAATTTTTTTTTAAACTCTTTAGTGATGAATATGTTTATTTCAAACATGAATATTTTCCCTTTTCACATCTGTTAATTGATGGACTGGACTGTCGATTACTTGTGACGCTAAATTTCTCCAAATCTGTTCCAATGAATAAACAAGGTCATCTACATCTTGGATGGCCTGAGGGTGAATTTTTTTGTACATTTTCAGTTTGTAGTGAGTGAATTATTCCTTTAATGTGAGAGACAATGAGAAAATTGGCTTTTGGATTCAAATTTAGATGATTCATTGATAGAAGATGCTCTTGGCAGCCAATAAATCATTGCACAGAACGCACTGTGGTTGCAAGTCAGGTTTATTCTTGTTGCAAATTAACCTGTATTGAACACAGTCTGGGTCTTGTTTACTTTTACATTCTTATAAAATTAGGTTCTTTGAGTCAGTGGTTTCATGAAGAAACTTTAGCATCCATGGAACCTTTCCATTCCACAAAAGGTGGAAAAAGGTTCTTAGATAGCATGCGGATGTGGGCCACTTAAGGCAATGATATGGCACTTCTGGCCTTCCTATGGCCCATACAAAATGGATGTAAGTCTGAAGTGGCCCACATGTAAAATAGCAAAAATGGCCCAAATGTATCAAATCACATGTGGGCCTCTGTAGGCAAAAATGTTGTGTTCACGGCAATTTGTTATCTGAATGTGACCCTAAAGTGGCCATGTGGTAAATAGTAAATATAGACCAAATAGTACCAACCAAATGTGGTCCACCTTAGGCAAAAATGTGGCACAATCGACAAAGGCAAATCAGGGTGTAAACCAAATGTGGTCCACATATGTTTCAGCAAATGTGGCACAGGCATATTAAAACATATCTGGGCCAGTTTTGGCAAAGATGTGGCATAGTGAGCACTGGCTAATGTGGCTGTGAGACTAAAGTGGCCCTTATATGATGCCGCAAATGGGGCCCAGTTATCATCAAACATATTTGGGCCAGTTTTGGCAAAGATATGGCACAGTGAGCACTGGCTAATGTGGCTGTGAGCCTAAAGTGGCACGCATATGATGCCACAAATGTGTCCCAGTTATCCTAAAACATACTTGGGCCAGTTTTGGCAAATATATGGCACAGGGAGCACAGACTAATGTGGCTGTGAGCCTAAAGTGGCACGCATATGATGCCACAGATGTGGCCCAGTTATCCTAAAACATATCTGGACCAGTTTTGGTAAATACATGGCACAGTGAGCACTGGCTAATGTGGCTGTGAGCCTAAAGTGGCCCACATATGATGCCACAGATGTGGCCCAGTATCCTAAACCGTATCTGGGCCGGTTTTGGCAAAGATGTGGCATGGTAAGCACTGACTAATGTGGCTGTGAGTCTAAAGTGGTCCGTATATGATGCCACAAATTTGGTCCAGTTATCCTAAAACATATTTGGACCAGTTTTGGCAAAGATATGGCACAGTGAGCACTGGCTATTGTGGCTGTGAGCCTAACCTGTCCCACATTTGACATGGCAAATATGCCCCATGTATTACAAAACAGATGAGGGTTTTCAAACCACTTCTGGTTTGGATGTTGCACTTGACACTGGCTAATCTAAATGGACGTTTGAAATTGTAAATATGGCTTAATAGAATTTGGCTACTTTTAGTATGATGCAACACAGTTACTGATGCAGGATGATCTGAATATGAGTCTTAAGAAGGCTACATACCCAACCAGACAGAAACCAGTGTCGGCCCAGATCCGGCCCACATCTGGATGGATTTCACATGGGCCTTATGTGGGCCGGATCTGGGCCGACACTATGTTGCTGTCTGGGCAGCAATTTTTTTTTTGGAAACATGCTTTTAAAGGTCCCCTGAAATGCTTTGAAACACGCAGTGTTATACTATGTGCTGACGTCATTTTAACTGAAACAGTTTAAAATGAAACAGCCATATCGTACTTCATCTTGATGAGAAGATGAAGTATGACATGGCATCAAAAATAAAACGCTGAGCCGTTTTGGCGGAAGTGACGAACTGCAAGCTTTGAATGGTTATATCTTCTAAATGCAAATTTTGTCATTGTTTTGGAGCACACTGGCATACAGATTACCTTAAGACTAACATATTGATACTAACACCTAAAAAACTTCAATTTTGATTTCATGGGACCTTTAATGGCAGTTTTTTTTATACTGTGCAGCATAAAACATAAGTGAAAATGATAATGATAGCTCTTACTGTTAAGGTTTCTGTTAATTTGGACTTTATTTTCCTTTTGCACCGTTTCCCTTATTGTGTTGATTGTATTATTCCGTTCAGGTGTGCATAGTTATTTATTCTTGTTTGGTCTGATGTCTACCTGTCTTAAATATTACTGCGATTAAAGAATTATGGTAGGTAACCTTTCATCTTTGTCGTGCGCTCTTTAGCCATGACACTTAGAGACTTACTGTGTAGGTAGAGTCTGAGTGAGAAGCATTTAGGCTCAAATTTGTGAAGGACTTATTTTAAAGTATTGTTATGTGTCTTTGAATATTTATCTGTGAAATTTGAATTGCTGCTTGTGCAAAACCTGGTTCGGGATGTTTTTACCAAGTAAGACACGTTTCTGGAACTTATTAGAACATTTAGGGAGGACATTTTTTAATTTCTCTTTAAAATGTGTTGAGTATTGTTGATGCATAACTCACTTAAGGCTTAGTGTGGCCAAAACAATTCATTTGTATGGTTTATTTTGTTCATTATTAGCTAAAATGTGGCTGTACAGTGGCCTGCTTGTGGACCACTGCCAAAATGCCACCATTCCATGCAGCATGTGGGCCACATGAGGAATGTGGGGAAGACCAGGGTTTGAATAAAAATCAACTGTGGCCCACATTAGGGCCAGTTTTGATTGGCAATGCTAAGGTTTACTTGAGGCCCAAATCTGGCAAACAAGACTTGACTGCCCAAATGCCATTATTCCACATATAGTATGTGGGCCGAAGCAAGCAGTTGGATCTGGGCCAGAATTCAAATAAATGTGGCCCAGATTTGGGCCAGTTCTGCTTTATTGTATTTATTTATTTATTGTCACGGCTGCCATATGGGCTTGCTTGTGGCCCAAATTTGGCAAACAGGTGTGGACTACAAAAATGCCTTCATTCTACATAGTATGTGGGCCAGAGCAAGGTGTTAGATCTGGGCCAAAATTAAAATAAATGTGGCCAATATTTGGGCCAGTTCTGGTTTATTTTATTTGTTTATTTTCACAGCTGCCATGCGGCCTTCCTATGGCTTGCTTGTGGCCCAAATTTTGCAAACAGGAGCGGACCGCCCAAGTGCCATCATTCTTCACAACAGTGGCGGACTGGCCATGGAGCACCGGGAGTTTTCCCGGTGGGCTGCTGTACAATGTGTGCCGGCCCATTGCGTAAATATAAGTAATGGATTATAGCAAACTTACAAAGCTTTCAGTCACATGACCGGCTCAAAGACTTGGATGGCAAAACATCCATAGAACTGCTGCACAAGCGTGTCAATTTTTCATCTGTTTCACAGCCGCAAATATTTAGATCACCTCTCAGAAGAATAAAACAAAGGTATTTCTGAACAAAATGCAAGTTTTGGCCATTTGAAATCCATATTAAGCACCTGCGGCAATTTTTCAATCATAAACAGTGCGACAAAACGTTGTAAAATCACTTGAAGTGCCGTAAAATATTTAAAACTGTAATAGCAGTTGCCCCCCTCCATATCGTCAGTCATGGAATCTCTTATGTCAGTGCAGGCCCGGCTGTACAGGGGTACTAGATGATGCTCAATACCCTCAAACGAAAGCAAAAGCATTTAAAAGATTTACTCAACCCTGCAAAAACACGTTGGATAGTTTGCCAATGTAGCCAATCTGTTGATTTCTTCAACGCAATGGCCAATCAGAAACGTTAGTTTTCAGAATTCACTCAATGCCGGAGTTTTTGCACACCGTGAATCATCTCAAGTGCAGACGCGGTGTAAATAAGAGATTTATTGTGTAGTTTAGAGAGCTTGATTATAACGGAACTTTGTGAGATCGTGATGAACTTTGATGACGATTATTTTAGTGATAATAAAGGGAGCTCGCTTTTTTGTGTTTTCTAGGCTATAATCCATTCAGAATTGGAATGGAAACTTTAATTTTTCAGACACGTGCATGCTGCAAAGTTTTGGGAATGATGCTGGATTAATTCTCGAAATATCAGTGATAACCAATGAATGGGACAAAAATGCATCAGTGATTTATTCTGGAAGCGGTCCTGGCCAAACCTCCACAGACAGCGCACGTCCTGAGTGAGATCTAGTTCACGGACTAAAAGCGTGTGTAAACTTTATTGAGATTGGGACATATCAACCAGTAATTTAATTTCCATTAACCGATGGTAGAAAGTTCAGAAATGAATGGTATGCGATTTATGACAGAATAGTCCCACAATTTGATTGTTTATTTTTTCCACACACGTCTCACCACAATGAAGAAAAAGACAGGCAGTCAGAGCTGCCAGCAGAAATCACACAACACAACAAACCGAAATGTTATCATTTCATATTAAGTAAACAATTTAATGATGCAAATGAAAACAAGGTAATTGATATGACAACTAATAATAAAATTAATGCCGCGATTTCAATATTCTTTAAGGATTCATTTTTAGATGTCATTAATATGTCAGTTTTGTACATTTAAATGCTGAAAATACGTTAGTATTGTACGTTTTATTGCCTGTAAAAACGTAAGTAAATGTACTTTTTATAGAACCACATTTTACGTAAAATACATAAGAATTAAAATGAGATCACATTGGAAAAAACGACTTGAGAGTCAAATGTCGCCCATGGGCCACAGTGTAGCCTACATGGAAACATTAACATAGCTGTTTTCAGCAGACATAAGATAACACTGAATGTTTGTATAATCATTATATTTCATCCGTAATTTCACATGTCTAAGAAAATGTTTTAAAAACTGCGAAAATTGTTATTCTCAAACTTACTGTAGAACATTGTAAATCCAATGTTGCAGTGCAGTGATTAGGAAAGTTCTTAAAATATATTTTAATGTACATGTTTTAATGGTTTAATGTTTAAATATATATTTTTTATGTGATCAAAGCTGAATTTACAGTATCCTTAGGCCTACTCCAGTCTTCAGTGTCACGTGATTCTTCAGAAATCATTCTAATAGGCTGATTTGCTGCATAATTATTTTCAATTATTATTTGTGCTCAGTTATTAATAATGGTTTTTATTATTATCAATACTGAAAACTGTTTTTGTCACTTAATATTTTTGTGCAGACTGCCCATAGTGCCATCATTCCACATGGTATGTGGACCAGATGAAAGTGTCAGGTGTGGGCCTGATCTGGGCCTCAGGAATTTTGCTATCTGGGTTATAACACATACACTGTTCTTCACACGAAGAAAAACATGGTCCTTTTAAGAACTCTTCACTGCAAGGTTCTTTGGGGAACTCAGAATAGTTCTTCTATGGCATTGCTGTGAAACCCCCTTTTGGAATCTTTATTTTTAAGAGTGTACCTTGCAAAATGTTGGGGTTGTGACCCTCAAATAAAATTCCAGAACCACTGGAATAAATTATTCATGATTTCTCCCTAAAATGGCCCAAAACATCCAGAAAACAGGTGCATATACTGCATTATATGCCCCATCACATTTAAATAACAAATCTTCAAGTTGTTTCCCATACAGACCCAGAGCATCTCAGAGCAGTGATCTATACCAGTCTGGCTGTGATGAGAAACAGAGCGGGGCAGGACCAAAGCATCTCCGGCAGGGCTTTACTAGCTTGTTTATCACATTTTGACAGTAATAGGAAAGCAGTCATCCCTCTTTCCGCACCGCTGCTTACTCTCAGACAGACCATTTATCTGCAGTAGAGCCCTATTCAGAATCAGAACCCTTGACTAAACCCCTGTCTCCTCTGTACTGTATGTCTCACTGCACCAAAACACTGTTCAACTGAGTTAGGTGAACTCCCACATGATCTTGAAAAGGACTCGCTATTAAGCTGAATGCTGCAAGACTCCATACGTGAACTGACCCCCCCCCCCCCCCTTTAAACCTGTAAGTAAACAAATAAATAAATAAGCAAAATCAGGGAAGTTGTGGCCTAATGGTTAGAGAGTCGGATTTGTAGTCTAAAGGTTGTGAGTTCGAGTCTGAGTCCGGCAGGGATTGTCGGTGGGGGGAGTGAATGTCCAGCGCTCTCTCTCCCCCCTCAATACCACGACTGAGGTGCCCTTGAGAAAGGCACTGAGCCCCCAACTGCTCCCCGGGGCGCCGCAGCATAAATTACTGAACACTGCTCCGGGTGTGTGTGTGTGTGTGTGTGTTCACTGCTGTGTGTGTGCACTTTGGATGGGTTAATCGCAGAGCATGAATTCCAAGTTTGGGTCACCATATTGGCCGTATGTCACTTCACTTCACTCACTTTAAAATAAATAAACAAGTAAATAAATAAGTACATGAATACATAATACAGCAATCATTTCTTATTTTATTTTAAAACAGTAAAACAATTTCAGTATTGGTCTCAGGTTTTTGGACTCCACAGGAATGATATTACAACATATTTTATATAATTTAATGTTGGACTTTACAAAAGTAGTTAGTATAGTTATATTTACTATACAAGTATATACAACTATACAAGAATTGTTATCTAGTTAATTTTTATTAATTTTATAATATCATAAAATCTATATACAACTTCATGAAATCTTTGAATTCATACAAACAGTTGGAGAATGATTGCATAAAATAAAATACAAATCTGACTGACATATTAGATATTTAATCTAGGACTGTAGAAAATATCCTCACGTTTGGCAAAACATCACTTGTGCAATTTAAAAAAAAAAAAAACCTCTGCGGAAATGCTCTCACACTGGTGTTATATTATTGTTGAAGCCAGTTGCTAAATATAAGAATTATACTGGCATAAAAAGCAATCCATACCTTGTGTATTCATGCGTGTTAAAAAAGCAAAGAATGAGGGGTGCTTAGTTGTGAGGTAAACTTCAATTTACACATTTCTGGTGTCTAAAACCACAAACATAACAGCATGCTCCCAAAACTATGTTTAAAATGTCTGGCATTCACTTGAGCTTTCAAGAGCCATAACATATATGGGCCGGCCAATTATCGAAATAAATGATGGTGTTTCAAGCATAGTCATCATTTGAGCAGTTTACACAAACCGTTGTTATCTTTCCACCAAGTCATTCCCAGTAGTGCCGCCTGCGTGTTTTGCGAGAGCGAGCAGGCGTCAGCGTAAGTGACTGGAGCTCAGGCGACCAACATACCAAACACAGCTGTGCTTATGCAGGAGGAAATGCCACAAACATCCTATTGCTGCATTCTCCACACACACACACACACACACACACACACACACACACACACACACACACACACACACACACACACACACACACACACACACACACACACACACACACACACACACACACACACACACACACACACACACACACACACACACACACACACACACACACACACACACACACACACACACTGTCACGATGGAAACAAGGACTGTTTACTTGGAAGCTTGAGATGACAATATCATGATTGTGTTATTGAAACAGGGCTTTACAGCAGAAAATGTGGTCAAGTTGACACAATAACAGACCAAACATATCATTAGACATCCATTAGAGACTTTTGAAGCTACGGACCAATTCAAACCCAAAGCAAGATAAAGGAGGACAACAAACCATGTTGCTTTGACAACTACCATTAACAATTGGTGGGTAATGCTTAAAAAATCAGGAAATAAATCAATGCTACACATTTACCATGGTATTTGATTAACATAAAATATTGTTTTGGTGTTTGTCAGTCAAAGGGAATTTTTTTGTTTGTTATATATTTAGTAATAACTATAAGTAGGCACACATATTCTGTATTCTTTAAATTCCTCAAACAAGAACATAAATGTATTCTTTTTTTATATTAAAACATTTTGTCTCAGATAGCTCTAATGATATAACTTGAAGTATCAACCAAATCAAAAGGTTTGCATTGTATGCTGTCATTTTCCAACAAAATGCGCATGGATTCACAACTTACTTGTTTTAGTTGAATTAACTGTATTTTTAGCTTTTATTGCAACTAAAAACACAAAATGAATTATTTATAGTATATTGTGTTAACCCTATTGTGCTTTCACATTGTGTTACATTGTATGGCGCAGCATTTAATAATATAAAATATGTTGCTAATATCCTGCCATTTTTAACAAATGATCCAGTTTTGCAATAAATAATCTCTGTTAAGGCATTTCTGAGCTTTTTTGCAACTATGCCAATAATGCAAGTCACTTCAAACCATTCAATAAAGTCAATTATTTCACATGCTGCTCTATTCAAGATGACAGATGAAAGTACTGGATGAGTTAGCCTGTTAGAAATGAAGACTGACTACCAAAAGGTAAAAGTAAGTAGAAAATTGCCAGGTAATGACTGTTCAGCCTTTATTCCTGAAAACAGATCATCCTTTAGAGGAGCATTAGAAAATTACACAAGCACGCCAGATATCATGACATTCAGAACGATCAAAAGATATGAAATAGTTCAGCTATTAATAAAGCAGAGACCTCACGGATATAGTGCTATGGTAAATGTAAGACTGAGACGAAAACCAGCACCCTTAACTCTAATGGGCTGCTTCTTTATAATTAACCTGGGAAAGGTCACAAATCAAAGAGTCTCGTACAGCACTGGCGCCACAAACTCTTCTCTTTGACCACTAATGGCTCTAGAGAGAGTATGTGTCAACAATAATGCTTAGCCTCTATTTTATCATTTATAATGCTAAATGGTATTATTATGCTAACATTCATAATAAACATAATTAACATTACTTCTAATAGGTGTCTATGTAATTGCCTAATCGATTGTAATATCATATCCATGTCACATGTGCTAAAATATAACTTTTCCAAGGATTAACTTCACTTCTGAGCCATATTCGGATGTATGAAGTCAGTTCTCCTCATGTTCACTCAGGTGTCCTACTAGAGGGAAACACAGGGGTAGTTTATGAAGCATGATTTACTAATGTTTGACAACCACAAATGGACACAATCCATGAGTTCATTCAAAAATGAAAATTCTGTCAAACCAGTAAACAGTGTTGCCAACTAACATGTTTTCAGACCCCTTTAGAGACTTCTAGGTAATGCTTCAGATTAGGGAACACAGGTGTTGGGAAGGTTATTTTGGGTTGCAGATTACAAGTTACCCTATTTAAAATGTAACAAGTAGTGTAACTATTTCAATTACTTTATTAAAGTAATATAACTGATTACATTTGATTACTTTTTGATTAACTTTCTAAATTTCTAATGAATGTTTCCAACTGTTAATCATTTTGAAACATTTAAAGCAGGCAGGGTTAACCCTTACAGCAGTATTAATCACTTGAATTAATCATTTAATTTTAAAGCACAGCCACCACAAAATCAGACTTTATGCATCTCTATACTTTGACCTTTCTAAGGTTAAATACAGATTTAAGATCATAAGATATAGTTATGATGCTGTTTTTTTAATCAAATGATTGCATAGCTACAATAGGAAACACTGCCATCTATCAATGTCTTTGGGGGGGGGGAGTCATTAAAGCAGTCAATGCAATTTGGGAAATAATTTATCAAATCATATATGTATGTGTATGAAAATATTCAGATGCAATTCCCTTTGTAATCATTAACATTTTCACAAGTACCTGTAATTTAACTACAGTAACTTTTTCTCAGTAACTGTAGCAGATTACTGTTACATTTATTTTGTATATTAAATTAAGTAGTTCCATTACATGTAAAGTTACTCTCCAATACTGTGGAACACATATTAAGAGTTTCCTCTCAATAAACAATAAACTAATTTTCTGCGTATTAATAGTAAGTAAGGTGGTTATGTTTAGGTATGGGTCTAGAATATGGTCATGCAGAATAAGGCACTTATATGTGTTTTTAAGTACTAATAAACAACAATTATGCTGTTAATATACATGGTAATAAACAACTAGTTAATAGTGGATAGTATTCCCTGATCTAAAGTGTTACCAAAGCTTTTTTTTGCCTAGATATGAATCTAGCAAAAATCTTTAGACAAACCTTGGCTACTTTCCGAGACTTGCTGGTATGACGTCACTTTTCAACATTTAGAAAGCAGGCTTAACTACTTTTCAGGCTTTATAGTTAGTAACAGTGTCAGTAAAACTTTTGTTAATCTTCGAAACACAAATGGAGATATTTTAACGAAACCTGAGAAATGGCTATCCCTCTTTTAAAAATCCATTACTTTAAAACTCTGACACTTGACAGAATTAACTTATGAACTTTTTGAAGCATTAAAAAATTGTGTGTCAATGTTTCAGTCAATTCAATTGCAAAGGCTAATCATAAATGGTCAAAACATAAAGTAAAAAAAAAAAGTTTGAATAGAGTGCAAAATGTATAATTTTGTTTTGTTTATATTGGACTTTTACCCATCACACCTATGAAAGATTTGAGTGTGCCAGGCACTATATATTTTAAGCCTCCAAAAAACTTGAAATCTAAAACACATTCTTGAAAAGTGAATGACTTTCTTGAAAATAAAGGCCACTTGGTTTGACATTTTCCAACCTGGTCTCATAAAAATACGTGCCTCTGTGCACTTTCTGTGCGACACCGTTTTACGTACCTTACAGCACGTTTCGACCGCAGTTTCAAAGAGAAATGTCCACTGAGTGGCGCTAAAACACAGGTTAAATACGTGAACCCTGGCACGTTTTTATTATGTAGATATAGGTACATATTGCTGTGTTTTTATTACGTTGCTACAGAAACGTATTGCGGCGGTTCAGAATTCAAATATCTGTTCCTAAAAAGGTAATGTTCTATCATGTTGTAAATATGCCCTACACCAAACCCAACCCTAAACCTACCCAATAGTGTTAACAAATGCAAAACTGATATAAAAACACATTTGTTGATTTCAACTTCCTTATATGCAGATTTGAATTGCTTTGTCGAACCGGAGCTCCTCGCCTCCTAAGTACGTCTCCGTACTCCGTGAGCTACCGAGCAAACTTACCGTCTATGAAAACCCATCGATATGAAGCTGTATATGTGTGATATCTAACGTTCAAAAGCATCAGTTTTCAAATCTCCCAGCATATTAATATTGTTTTAAAGTCGTAACATGATATTCTTCAAGTAATTGTGCGAAAATTACACTTTATTAATCAAAACTCTGTAAATTTGTGTGAAAAGGAGTAAAAGGTGTCAGAGTTTTACTGCCTCTAGTGTTCGTTTCTTTTGGTAACTGCAGTAATATGTCATTGGTACATATTTTGTGGCTCGCTAAAAAGTGCACCCAGGTACATAAATGCTATGACACCAGGTAGACATTTTCATATGATGAAATTACATTCATACTTAATACTTCATATTAATTCGCCTAGATTCATATCAAACAGTTGCTGACTGTTCACTGGGGTCCAGAAACTGTTTGGTTACCCACATTCTTCAAAATGCCATCTATCCTTTATTTAGCAGAAGAAATAAATTCATATCAGCTTGGAACAACCTGAAAGTGAGTAAATGATTGCAGAACTTTCATATTTCTGTGAACTACCATAATATGTCCAAATACTTTTGGCAGCCAATGTATTTCCTGTACTTGGCCAATATAGTTTATATTGACAGGTTTAATAATGCCACCTGACCAGCGATATAAATTCGGCCATAACTAGTTGATCACTTTGCCAGTGTACTGAAAGTTACATCACAATGTTCAGTACCCAAAGATCACAGATGCTCAACAGGAGTCCATCTGTTGAGTCATTTGAGACTGGGGAATGATGTTTGAGGTACTTTAATATGTACTGGGGAGAGTGGGTTTGGCCGGACTGACTGATAGCCTCATTAGCATTACAGAGAGATCAAAACAGACCCGATGACGGACAGAACAGCCCACTATTGTTTCCCTATCACAGCACTGATGGATGGGAGCAGTGCTGCCTGAGGATGTGAACCACTTTCTGCTGATTGTAGGCCAGTATGCGATAAAGTGTTAGACACTTTTTGTGTGTCAGAAACATGTTGCCTTTTGACTGCCAGTCAAAAAAAGTATTAAAGGGAAATTTCACCAAAAAATGAAAATTCTGTTGCTATTTATTCACCCTCAAGTCGCTGTATGGCTTTCTTTCTGTGGATCATAAACATTTTGAGAAATGTCCCAGTGTTTTCTTTTTTTGTCCAGTGGCTACATAAAAGGTTCTGGTTGCCAACATTCTTCAAAAGATCATAATAGAAAGAAAAGCCATATAGATTTGGAACATAATGAAGGTAAAATTATGATAATTTTGGGTAGAATATCTCTTTGGGTAAACTTTCACTTTTGGGTAAAAAAAAAAAAAATACTGTGTGTGGACACAACTTTCCTATTTCTCACAGGAATGATTTGGAGGATCTGCTGACATTGTCTTAAGTGCCTAAATACTTGAGATAGTTAAATGCACCACTCCTATTAAGACTATCATTTCCAGTATAAAGAACCCATAACAAGCATAACGCTTTCCAAACACTCCTAATAAAGACAAAGGCTCACACATCATACGAAGAAATTGGGCATGTGACGTTTCTCATGGGTAAGAAATCTCAGTACAAATCTCTTTTCTTTGATCATATGTTAGAAACGCAAACAAGTCAGCCGCCCAAGACTAGAGTTCAAACCTCAGAACGGGGATGTTAACGTCATTTAACCAATGTCATTTTTAAAGGCAGTAGCGGCGCCAGGCATGATAAACGGAGAATAAAGCGTGGAGCTTCAGCGGGACACATGCGCTGAATCCCGCCGCAGTCTACCGCAGTTCTGAGCTCTCAGTGTTTAACTGGTGTTGCATGGTTCAGGATCACCACACTGACCTGGCAAGAACTGGTCTTCACTGTTCAAGGGCCGTGTTTTCCTGTGGCATCAGATAAAATGGCTCCATAAAACAACAAACTCAAACTCCAGCAATTAGCGGAAGCTCAACTCTAGCTAGTAAAACATGACTGTCGTGTGGGGTTCAGGAGGCAAATGGGAACATCACCTGATGGAGGGTTAAAGGTCAGGGTCCTGGTTTGAGACAGTTATGATTTATGGTTCATCATGTTCCATAATCTAGAAATCGTAACTGTTTATGTGGAAGGAGAGACAAAAACATTATTGCTTATTAAATGCACACTCCGGTGTTCAGTTGACCAGAAACCGGTCCACCTTTTAAGCAGCCTTTGTTTGTTCCATTCATTTTCTCTGAAGGCATAAAAAAAGTTTAAATAAAGACTCCAACATGTCAGAGAATAATACATGTCATCTCATTACAAAATTGTATTTGTAAATAATAATAATAAATTCAATTTGACAGAGAGACATGTAGTGTAGGTTGTTCACTCAAAAATGAATTTTCAGTCATCATTTACTAATTTACATGATGTTTCACACTTATTTCTGTGGGGAAAAATATATTTTGAAGAATGAGTAAACTGTTTATTTGTTCATACCAGTGTTATTTTAATAATATTGCTATATTATTATAGTTTTTATTTTGTGTTATTTTGTTCTATTTTCTGTTTTCACTTCAATTTGAGTTTTTTAGTAGTTTGTGGTTTAGTTATTTTTATTATTGTCTATATACTTTTTATTAATGCATTAATTTAATGATTCATTATTAATTTATTTTAATACTTCAAGTTAGGCAAAACAAAAATGAGAAATATTTATTTGGCAACTAGCTGAAATAAAATATGTCTGTTTGTTTATTTATTCATTTTATTTCATTCAATGTTTATTTTGTTTCAAGTAACACATTTTTTATTTATGATTTACATTTTAGTTAAGAAAAATAATGACCATGGTCCATTTAATGAAAATAAAATGAGGTTTAAAGGTGCACTGGGTAATATTTAGGATGATCTATAGACAGAAATGCAATATAATATACATAACTACGTTTTCAGAGGAGTATAAAGACCTTACATAATGAACCGTTATGTTTTTATTACATTAGAATGAGCAATTTATATCTACATACACCGCGGGTCCCCTCACATGGAAGTCGCCACCATGTTTCTACAGTAGCCCTAAACGGACAAACTGCTCTACAGAGCGCGTATCGTCACTATGTTGTTCTTGCGAAAAACACGGACACAAGGATGAACAAGTAACAGTAATATTCGCAATGACATCGGTTTATTGAATAATTAAGTAAATATAATTCCTTAATTTACCTTTGTAAAGAAACCTCACTGCTCTCTGCGGTCTCAGACGACGGCATCTTAAGGCGCGGTCACACTAGACTTTGAGCATACGAAATCGTTTTGCATGCTGCAACGGTCGTGATATGACGTCACGCTGTGCAGCGTCTTTTCAAAAATGTAAATTCAACACAAAAACATACAATCTACTCCACTGTCCTGCAGTGCTGCAGTTTTAAATTAGTTCTTTGAATTCAGATACGAGGTCATGCTGTGACGTATCGATCTGCCGTTGGTCACACGGTGTCACGTGATGTGAATTCGCAGGCCAGAAGTTCACCAAGTTTGAACTTTGGAATGCAGCGAAATGCGAAACTTTTCGCACGGGCTTGCGTTTCCGGTCTGACGCGTTTATGAAAGGAAGTCAATGGAACAAAAAGTGCAGTGTGACCACCCCTTTAGCCCTGTATCGGCCACTGTAGCTTCTCTAAAGGGAGGGAGCAGGGGACTGAGCCGTTGGTTGCAATTCACAAACTCAACTGCTAGATGCCGTCAAAATCTACACACTGCACCTTTAAAACAACATTTTGAATCATTAGAAACTTTTTTTCTAAATATTTTGGCAATGCTTTTTTGAGACATGACTCTGGTTTTGATTAACAGGTTTTATTTTAGTCAAAAATATTTAATACCGCTAAAAGAATTACATTTATACAACATAACTATTTTTATGGCATAAATCAGGTAGAAACAGCTCATTAAGTTAACAACTGCAGGTTAACACCTTATATAGTGTGAATTAAGCAAGACTTGCCAGGGATAGGTTTAATGGCTTGTTTGTTTCACTGACGCTGGGGTGGGGTGTGGTGGTAGTGGCAAAGGTCAAACGGGTTCGATACTTGATGACATACAACAAAATTCTGTTCGGGTAAGCAAGAAAAAACATAGAGGCAAATCAACACCCGCAGAGTGCTGGCGAACACACAAGACTTCTGTTTGCTCTCAGCGAGCAAGCAGCGAAAGAGACGCCGCGGTTTCTCTCGTGCACTCGGCCCTCACTGAGGCTTTTATGAGAGCAGATAGTCAAATTCTCATTTCAAGATCTGCGTTTAACCTCAGTCCAGCAGGCGCTTGTACCGCAGAGCTCCTAACTCCTCTCATCTCGTTTCTCTTTAACTAGAGGCCCCGCTGATGCCGCAGCGCACATTAATACTCGCAGGCCGCTGGCCAAGCACCGCTGTGTCGAGCTCCATGTCTGATTCATTGCAGAGAACACCCAGTAGCTAAAGCACATTTAAAGCACACTGGAGGGATGGGGCGTCACTCCAGGAATTAGATTTGCAGTTTTTGTACTACGATAAAACCATAAGTAACAGAAAACAGGCATAAACACACACTCATGTCATTTCTGTGAAATTTGTCCCTGTCAGCTGTACTCAAATGCCAAAATGAATCATAATAAAACACAAACAGGTCGCATGATGAATTGGTGCATTTAAAGTGCATCTACAAAATTTATGCACTGTGTAATAAGCATATTTAATCCTAGAGTTACAGGATTTTATTTCAGACACTGCAATAAATATGGTTTTAAGACAGTTTTTTTATGTCAAACAAACTTAAACCTCCAAACGTGGCCTCCTCATCATAAGCCCATTGTTCATTAAGAAGAACCCAATATTAACGTTATATTATATTATACCACTTTTAAGCAGTATAAATATATACATACACTGCATACATTTATATTTGTGACATATTGTAACTGCAAAGTCTTGTCTGATTTGTTTTTGATTAAAGGATTTGTAATGCCTCATGAAATTAAAATATAAGGGAACAAATTGTTGGCTGTGCAGATTATTTAGCTATATAAATCATATATATTATTACTATTAATCATATATTATTAATATAAATCAGTTTTTTTAAATTTGAGTAAACTTGACGAAAAATAAGATGAAAAAAAAGGTAAATTTGTACCATTTTAAAGTACAAACAAAATAAAATGTTACCCAAAAAGCCTATCCACCTTATTTTACAATGCGGAAGTAAGCCGTTTTCTGAGGTTGGGGCTAGAAGGGATACAGCTATGTTACAATAATGTAAAAAAATAGTAATTATTGTTGTACAGTGTGCAAAAATTACGCTGATGATTATGCAGTTGATGTGTGCATACCCAGTAGACGAATCTGTATACCATCTAGCCTTAACTGTTTTCTGTGAATGTGCAAGACTTCCGGTTCATTAACTGCTGGAGGAAAATAACAAGAAGAATAACAATGTGCAGTTAAAACGGTAAAACTGTTTGCACTACAAACCAATGTGTTCATAATTAAGATAATACATTAACATAATAAGACTCACCAGTTTACAATATCCAGCAGCAAAACGAGCTGTTTTGTACAGCTAAAATTAGCTGGAAGTGAATGACATTGGAAACCAGACATTCTTATGGGAACATCCTTATGGTGGATTAATCAAATAATAATAAAAATAACAGAGGACAATGTTTCGGCTGTTGACAGCAAGTATGGGTTTGTTTTACGGAATGTCAACTCCACTCAACAAATGTGACACAAAGCGGGAGTTCTGACAACCGTGCAGGTACAAACAGCACGCATGACGGCAAATGAAGGACCATACTACTATTTTCTATATTCCTGTGACATGCTATATTACTGGTTTCGGTGGCACGATAGCCAAGGCATATCTTCAAATGTCTGCACTGGAGCCGTGCCTGATCAACCCCTTCATTACGAGAGCCAGACTGCCAAACTTATATTTTTCTATATGCCCTGCCTTTCAGAAATAATAAAATGCTTGGGAGGGAATGCCATCAATTTTTTCCTCTCCGAGAGTATGCGGCATGTTCGCAAGTGCACCAGCATGTGCGATTCTTCTTGTTTTTTTGTCAGAATGATCACAGACATCTTTCAAATACTAACTTGCTCTGCATGGATATAAATTACACAGGGAGAGGAACACTTAGCATATAGTTTAGGAAACCAAAAACTAGCCAAAAAATGGCTCCAAATATACACAGTTCACAAAAATAGTTGCTATGTCTGTGTTTCACATTGCAAGTCTGCTACGCTAGGCCTTCAGGCCACAATATACGCCTGTCGCTCATGTCCAACGAAAACAAAAGCACGGTCTTTCAGACAACAAAGGCATCAAGACTTAATTACCGCAATCAAAACGAACTCCAGTTTGACACTGAGAACGTCAGATGTATTCTCCATATTCAGGGCATTTAAAACATGACCACAAACCCATTAACCACTGACTGAGGCCAAACTGGCTGGCTGGGAGCTCTTGGATGGCGGCCAGTGGAGTGAAGGTAAAAAAGTGTGTGTGTTTATGTATTTTGTCCTTTTTAAAGACACGCTCACACACCCTGACACTTCACATTGGCTCCAGGATGTGCAGTTTAATACTTTGAAACGCTCTCTCTCTGTCTCTGATCTGATGGTTAATTATAGAATTTTAAATATCCATGACGCGTGGGCAGGTACCCGTAATAAAATACACGCCAGCTTGTAATTATTGACTTTATTTACTTTTTGGATGTTTGTTTGAAATAATGCACTGCTGGTATCGTGATCTGGAGATCAAAGAGCACAGGACGTTATTAACATGCGCTCATCAGCAAGGATAATCGTTTAAAGTGTAATTACTTTGCCAAGCCCAAGATAATCGTGTTTTTCTTGCTCCTGGCATTTTTATTGCTATGATTCAGACGTTAGTGTGTCCTCCAAGGGCTGTTTAATGGAAGAGAAAGAGAACACATCTTCCAAACAGGTTTGTATCTCTATTCATAAGTTTTAGGCTGATGAGTTTTCAGTATGGAACGGCATGTTTCTTGAATCAAGGACAATTATTTAAAATTACTAAGCCATATTTTAAAGTTACACAGCCTGTCAATGTCAGAACTCAGAAGTTTTAATATAAGAGTATCATGCCACCTAGTGGAGAACCCTTTCACTACAACAGGGGACATTAGATACTGGTTTGTTTATGCCAGCTAGTGGAAAAAGATGAGAATAACACGTGCTCGGAAACACGAGTGAAGATTTCAAGCGTACATGTGCATCTCAATAAATTAGAATGTTGTGGAAAAGTTCATTTATTTTAGTAATTCAACTCAAATTGTGAAACTTGTGTATTAAATAAAGTAAATGCACACAGACTGAAGTAGTTTAAGTCTTTAGTTCTTTTAATTGTGATGATTTTGACTCACATTTAACAAAAACCCTCCAATTCACCATTTCAACAAATTAGAATACTTCATAAGACCAATAAAATTTTTTTTTAATGATTTGTTGGCCTTCTGGAAAGTATGTTCCTTTACAGTATATGAACTCAATACTTGGTAGGGGCTCCTTTTCCTTTAATTACTGCCTCAATTTGGCGTGTCATGGAGGGGATCAGTTTGTGGCACTGCTGAGGTGGTATGGAAGCCCAGGTTTCTTTGACAGTGACCTTCAGCCCATCTGCATTTGTTGGTCTCTTGTTTCTCATTTTCCTCTTGACAATGTTCAGGTCTGGTCAGTTTGCTGGCCAGTCAAGCACACCAACACCATGGTCATTTAACCAGCTTTTGATGCTTTTGGCAGTGTGGGCAGGTGTCAAATCCTGCTGGAAAATGAAATCAGCATCTTTAAAAAGCTGGTCAGCAGAAGGAAAACATGAGGTGCTCTAAAATGTATTGGTAAACGGGTGCAGTGACGTTGGTTTTCAAAAAACACAATGGACCAACACCAGCAGATGATGACTTTGCACCCCAAATCATCACAGACTGTGAGGAAACTTAACACTGGACTTCAAGCAACTTGGGCTATGAGCTTCTCCACCCTTCCTCCAGACTCTAGGACCTTGGTTTCCAAATGAAATACAAAACTTGCTCTCATCTGAAAAGAGGACTTTGGACCACTGGGCAACAGTCCAGTTCTTCTTCTCCTTAGCCCAGGTAAGACGCCTCTGACGACAACTGTAGCCAAATTCCTTGACACGTCTGTGTGTGGTGCTCTTGATGCCTTGACCCCAGCCTCAGTCCATTCCTTGTGAAGTTCACCCAAATTCTTGAATCGATTTTGCTTAACAATCCTCATAAGGCTGCGGTTCTCTCAGTTGGTTGTACATCTTTTTCTTTTTTCCTTCCACTCAACTTTCTGTTAACATGCTTGGATACAGCACTCTGTGAACAGCCAGCTTCTTTGGCAATAAATGTTTGTGGCTTACCCTCCTTGTGAAGGGTGTCAATGATTGTCTTCTGGACAACTGTCAGATCAGCAGTCTTCCCCATGATTGTGTAGCCTAGTGAACCAAACTGAGAGACCATTTTGAAGGCTCAGGAAACCTTTGCAGGTGTTTTGAGTTGATTAGCTGATTGGCATGTCACCATATTCTAATTTGTTGAGATAGTGAATTGCTGTTTTTTTTGTTAAATGTGAGCCAAAATCATCACAATTAAAAGAACCAAAGACTTAAACTACTTCAGTCTGTGTGCATTGAATTTATTTAATACACGAGTTTCACAATTTGAGTTGAATTACTGAAATAAATTAACTTTTCCACAACATTCTAATTTATTGAGATGCACATATACGCTTGAAATCTTCACTCGTGTTTCCGAGCACGTGTTATTCTCATCTTTTTCCACTAGCTAGCATAAACAAACCAGTATTTAATGTCCCCTGTTGTAGTGAAAGGGTTCTCCACTAGGTGGCACGATACTCTTATATTAAAACTTCTGAGTTCTGACATTGACAGGCTGTGTAACTTTGAAATATGGCTTAACAAAAGTCAACATTTTTGGTAATTAGGCCTACTTATTTCAATGGAAGAGAGAAAGTCGTACAGAAACGACAAAAGTGAGTAAATGATGTTCATTTTTGAGACCATCACGTTTTGGAACACAAAATACTTAAACATTCATGCATTTTCATGAAAACACATTTTTAGAGAAGAAACTATTTGCAGTTAATTCATTTTATGGCTTCACACACGGTAACCTCGTTTTACCGTTCTTCTGACACTCTGTGATGGATTATGATAGCTAGGGGGTCTGGGTTGTTTTTAAGGCATCATCTGATGAAACTAATTTGACAGGAAATTGAAGAGAGAGAGGATCGCTGGTTAAGGTCACAGTGGTAGCAAAGGCAATTTCAGAGATGGACGTCAAGTGTGTTCATGGGGAAATTGTCTTTGTCTCCCTCTCTTGTGACCCCTGTGAATTCAAGCTTTGGTGTTTCTCTGCTTCTGCCTTTAAAGGTGAAGTGTGTAGTTTCTAAACAGAAAAGAACCACAATCTGTTTGTTTAAGCAGTCTGACCAGGCCAGTTTGGCAGATTTGCAAATCCTTTGTGGAACGTTTTTGTAACATCCTGACTACTAAAATGCCTTCATGCAGTAGTCAAGGTTCAGTGTTTCTCTACTTCTGCCTTGACGCTTCAAAGTGTGGTGTTTCATCCTGATGACTGGCAAGCGAAGTGACTTTGGGCACTGGTTAATTTTTATCAAAGTTTTAGCATAGACACATATTAATTAAGGGTTGACTATGGACGATTTCTCATTTCTAGTTTTTCATTATACATAATTATGCTGCCAGTTCATCAAACCACATTTTAAATATCTTGTCTTTAAAGAATGAATATGGCTTGGCTGTTTTGGCAACAGACACGCTACTTGCTCAGATTAAATATTGTCTTCTAGGACTTCTAAGTTCTTGATGTAGCTAGTCAGATCTTCTCTGATTTAAGATTAATGACAAAATAAGTTTAGACCATCAGATTCATCCACATAGAACAGGAAGCACATATAATATCAAAAATGTTCATAGTAACTTTAATAGTTGTTTCAACCCAAGGATGTTGATAGTGTACTTCAAGCAGAGTGATATGCTTTCTCTTTTCATTACAGTGATGAAAATAAGGATAAATGAAAAGTATGTTTCTTTTTTTTCTCTTTTTAACCAGGAATGTTTTTTTGACGTGTCCGTTTCTTTGCCTTGTAGAAACAGTCAAATATGCAAAGGCTGCACAACGAGAGCAGTTCTGCCTTGCTTATATATATATATATATATATATATATAAATAAAAAAAATAATAATAATAAAACAAAAGCAACAAAAGTTGTTCTTGAGTTATGGCAAGTACCTGTAACATAATATGACCATATACGGAATAATTTTGTTTAGATATAACTTGGTATAAAAAAGCACAAAAATATATCACTTTCAACTTTTTTGCAAGTCCATTGAAATGACTGTGGCATTAAGAAAATGTGCAGTGCATAAGTGCACGTTAGATTCATCACAATATTTTTTTATTGATGACTATTTACCAAAAATACACTTCAGCAGACATTTGATTTTGCCTTTGAAACTATAAAAAACACAAAACATATTTATGAAAGCATACAATACATCTATAACAAAAAAAAATAAAAAAAAAAAATAAAAAGGATGGGCAACTATCAATGGGCCAGAAACATGATTGATTTTTAAGGTACTTATGAATGCAACAATCATTGAGAAGCTCATTGTTCAGGGCCACAAAAAAAGCAAATATAATACTGAATGAAAGTGCAATTTCATCATTTTATGCTGCAGATTAATCCCCTCCCCCATCAAGTACTTTAAGACAATAGAGCATCTGCATGTCAGAAGTCACAGTTTTGTCATTGGTATGTGAAGGTTATTCCAAGGCCCCATCCAGAGCTCCTCCTCATCTGACTGGGTGCGGTCACTATATGATCCTAAAGGGTCCCTCACCTCCTGATTGTCCACTGTGGACTCTTGTTCATCCCCATTTTGTGTTCTTGCATCCCCTCCTTTCGCCAAGTTTGATTTCGAAGCTATACTCTCTGGGCCTGTAGTGCTAGAGGCCAGGGACCCACTGGAGGGCCTGGTTGTGAGGTTCTGTTCACCTACTGAAGCGCCTGTGATTACGGGGCTGTTTAAAGGAATTCGCTCTTCGTGTGTGACTGCAAGTTTGTCTAGTTTCTTAAAGTGCTTTCCCAGTCTTATTGGAGAGTTGAGCTTGATGTTGTTGGTGTGCGTGACCCGTCGTGTCCGGATTATTGAGCCATTCTGGGCCAAGTATATGCTCCCATTAATGTTGCTGTGACTGTTCACATTAGACAGGCGGTTCCTGTGTGATTCTGGTGCACTTTCTTCTCCAGTTGAACTGGTTTCGTATTCACGGTCTACAATAAGCTTGATCCTCTTTTTTCTACCATACTGGAAAAAAAGAAAATGGGTGTGTAAAATGACAGCTTAAGAATAACATACGTTTTTATTTTTACACAGCACACAACAGTGGCGTTCTGTTCAAGGAGGAAGTCTTCTAAAAAATGCACAAGTAATGATATCAAATTTAAAACTGTTGTTTTAATTGGTTTCTTAGTAGTGTGCATAAAAAAATGCATATAATGTAAAAATATCTATATAGCTATTTGTATGATGGCACTGCGTGATTAATATTGGTTTGGTTATCGGAAAGATTGTTATAAAGTGTTAATTATCTATTATCAACTTCATTAGCATAGTATAAATAAAGCAGGTTTGATCAATATTAAATTTAAACATCAGCTTCCCCAGAAGATTCCCTCCTGGACCACAACTGCTCCTCATTAAAAAGCGAAACAACCACCACACACACTTAATGTCCCTTCATGAGCTCATTAAAAGTAATGTGCTCATGGACCAAATGTCATTGGATTACAAGGTTTTTAGAAAACAACAAAAACGAATCCTAATTTTGATCTGTAAATTAATTGCTGACCTAAACTTTTGAAGGGTGACCTCTAAAGGTAAGACTACAGATGAAATAGCATGCATGTTATTCAGCAAAGGTTAAGAATAAATGCCAAGTTGAGCTCAGCGAGAGGAAAACAAGAAGAAGAACTCCAACCAGATGAAGGCATTCAAAAGGCCAATAAAAAGATCAATAAGAAACAAAGGCAATGGCCAGTCTTACTGAACATATCAGAAAACAATTCAGGAGGTTCTGTCAGTCTCAGTTGTATCTGCATTAGACTCCTCATCCTCCCCGTCTACTTTAAGCGTTCTTGCTCCATCCGAAGAGCTCAAACTTTCACCCGGGCTACCACCAGTCATTTCTCCTTCGTCATTCTCATCTATAGGGGAAAGTTTGTCGATCTCTAAAGCCTTCGCTACACTAGTGCTCATCACAGAGAATCTGCTCATGCTGTGGACGTTTGAATTATGTCTTCTCTCCAGAGAATTACTGCTTTTAGACCCAGAGGACCTTGGATCCTTACTTCGGCCTTCTTCCATCTGCCCTCTGTCTTCCTTATCATCCTCATCCTCCTTCAGGATGGTCTCTTCTAATGTTCTCATGTGGGTGGATGCAGTTGCAGGTTCTGAAGATGATATGCTGCTCTTTCTCTCGTAGGTAGAGTTTACTGATCTCTGGGATGTTGTGCTGCTGTGTCTGGGCCAAGAAGATCTGACAGATGATACTGTTCCTCTATCCTCCGATTTGACACTTTCTTTTCTACTGCTATCTTCCTCCGAGCTTGACTCATTCTCTGTCTCCGATGCTCTCTCAGTGTCTGACTCTTGTTCTGTCTCAGTTTCTTTTTCAGTCTCTGTGTCTTGGTCTGAATCGGATTCTGTCTTTGACTCTATTTCAGTGTCATCTAGCTGAGTTTTTGTTTGGCACTCCCTGTCTGAATCAAGAGGACTCTGGTCTTGATCATCATCAGAGTCTAAACTACTCATTTGTGCTCCTTCTTGGAGTCTGTATGGATGGTAAGGTGTGACTGACATGGCACTTCCAGTGTAAGACTGTTGAATGATGTCTTCGCTAGGGATTCTCTGTGATTTCCTTTTTGACTCGCTGAGTGACCAAGAGGTTGGGATGCTTCCATTACTCCTATGATCTAAAGTCCCGCTAATGCTGCTCAGAGGGTTCTTCTGAGTCTGCAATGTTTTAAAGATGTTCATCTGACTCAAAACTTTGCCAAGTCTAGTCTTTGCTGAAGGAATGCCTTCTTTAGTCTGGAAATAGTTGCCATCAATGACCATGCCATTGTCCACACTGTTTAAATGTTGCATTTTGATTGCTTTGGGGTTCTCGGTAACTCCTCCTTTCTCCTCAGGAACTACAGTTGGAAATATTCTATTGTTCTTCCATGGAAGGTGGAATGGAGCTGGAGCTGGGCTCGATCTTCTGTCAAACATTTGGCCGAGTTTTATAGGTGCTTTGAGTGAAGGTGCAGCCTTTGAGCTGTAAGGGTGCGAGATGCCTTCAACTGGTGCAGGCAGGTGTTGCTCAAGCCTTGGAGGTTGGTCTCCAAAAGCTTGTCTAGGGGGTCTTTGTGGTGGAGCCTTGCTAGGAGGGGGAGCCGGCCTTCTGCCTTGCCTAGCAACCTATTACATTGACATTAGTCCAGGGTTTTTTATCATTCAGAATATTTAATCAACAGTTTACATCATCTTTGTGACTTATTACCCCCAGTGCCACTTTGAATGCAAACGCATTAACATGACTGGGCTGCTGACCTTTCAAAGTTAAGTCATGGTTGGTGACAGCAAACATCATAAAATGATAGGGGAGGGAATGATGCCATGAATCATGAATGGGCAGTTCTGG
The DNA here is from genome assembly GCA_027422405.1 of Ptychobarbus kaznakovi. Lineage (NCBI taxonomy): Eukaryota > Metazoa > Chordata > Actinopteri > Cypriniformes > Cyprinidae > Ptychobarbus > Ptychobarbus kaznakovi. The sequence continues at coordinate 4,003,828 of CM049808.1, forward strand.
TTTGGAGAGCTGCTGTCCTGTAGAGTTTAGCTTCATCCACAATCAAACACACCCCATGTAATTTTCAATTATGGATGGAGCAAAACTCTAGGAAAGAATTCCTGAACCCTCCAGGACCGGAATTGCCCATCCATCTCTGCTCTAGATGGTTACCCATGTTCTGCAACTGACCCCAAATAAACCCAACCCTGCACCCTGAAGCAAATGTACTCTTGTGTCAGGGCCACCTTTTAGACATTACTGACTGACTATGTGTTATCTGTTTACATTAAAACATTGAAAGTGTATCAGAACATTCAAAAAAAAAAAAAATAAAAATGTTTGACTTTTTTCTTTTTTGCAATGATTCAAAGTAATCAGGATTTTTTTCTGTTCTACGCTCAAATATGTTACATTTGGTTGCACTACTTTTAATGTGCACACTTCTGTTTTTTTTTCTACCTTACTATTTGCAGTACTTTTCAAGTGAAGGTCAAGGTGCCAAAAGAAACCCTGACATGAGTCATGTGTAAGGGCCTTAAGCTAGAGGCAGGATAAAAGTAACTTATTAAAAAAATACTGCATGTTGTATTGGTTTAAACTAAGAAAACAGAAACAAGTAAAATTAAATTTGATACCTCTCCCTCCGATTCGTGTGTGCTGTAGTAGTAGCTGCCATCATCTTCCATAATCACCTCTCCATATTCATCATACATCCCTGTTGGAGAGATTAGCTTCCGTCGACTCCCATACTGAGGCAAGTCATAGCTAAAAGACAGGTATACAAGATTATTGCATATACCTCAAACACACACACTGGTATTCCTATCATCATAGGGACATTCCATAAGTATAATGTGTGTGTTTTTTATTTATTTTTTACTGTACAAACTGTATTTATATCCCCTTACCCTATTCCTAAACCTACTCATCACAGGAAACTAAACCATTCTGCATGACTATGATTTATAAGCTTGTTTCCTCATGGGGACCTAAAATGTCCACACAAGGTAAAAATATACTGGTATTACTATACTTGTGTGGACATTTGGTAGCAGAATCACCACACACACACACACACACACACGCACACACACACACACACACACACACACACACACACAAAACATTTATGAATAAATGACCAAAAACTTTCTCCCTAACTGTCCCCTAAATAAAACTTTATGAAAGTTCAGGGACATTAAAATAAAAGGCAAATTCAATAAGATTTAGAAACATAACCTTTATAACACTGTATGGAAAAGGTCAAAACAGACCTTCATTAATTGAGTTTGAGTATTCTTGGGGAGCAGCAGGCTGTCTGAACCCAAATGCAGCTTAGGCAGCCCATTTAACAAGATACAAGCTGAAATTCAGGATTATATTGATCCTCACTAGCTTGTAGCCATGGAGGTTTTCATTTGGATTTACTGAATAGAAGGATATATTGAAGATCAATGTGGTATGCAGGGGACTGCTACTGATCACATTTGTACAACCTACTGTATAAGACAGTACGAGAACATGGCTAGCATTCAGTTTTATTCAAATATCTTTGATAGTCTGCAATTAGCATCACCTCCCTCAGGAGGGCATTCATTTATAACACCTATTTCTATTGTTTCCTGCTAATTGGGTTCCATATGGACAGCTCACCTTGCACAAGCATCAGTAAATAATTATTGCTATTGCAGCCAAAAAGACACAACCAGGTGGCCCACAATGTTAAGAGAAAATGACACAATTCTTCATTTAGAAACCACATAAAATAAAGTTCTAGAAATCGTACAAACTGATTTATTAAATGCAGCAGGCTTGACACATATCTTAATTTTATCTGGGCCAGCAGCACTTATTTCACTTACCCATGATCATAATTATAGTAATCCTGTGTATAATAGTCCTGTCCTGGATCGATACCAGACTCCATAGAGAGTTCCTGTGAGCAGAGCAAAAAGTTATAATTCAAAGAGCACATTGTTTTAGGCAAAATCCTTGGGGAAGACAGACGAAAGTCCTGCCCACTATAAAGAAGAAAAAAAGGAAGTACATCCGCTTTTCAAGATGCAAGTGTTTCTTTGTCTGATCTTTGATGCGATAGTGCGCTGCAGTGCAAAGTTGATTCTGTGCTTACTTGATCTAATATTTTATGTTTTTTAAATGTTGTAGATTTAAGTAGCAAATGAGAATCGCTAAAATTAATGCATATATTTTGAGACCAAGGTCTTCTTTATGATTTTCAGTTTTGTTTAAGATAATTAAAGCAACAGTTTTTAAATAACGAAAGTTAAATGTGTAAAAATGGTATGGTATTTGTGGGTAAAAAGTGCCCCTTTACACTGTTGTTGTTAAATTCAGGGCTATAAGGCAAACACAGCATATATAATCAATTGCATGTAAATATAATTAATAAATCGCTTTTTAACTTAAATTCCATTTGTTGTACAAACTTGAAATGAAAATCTCATTGTTAAATTCAGATGGTAAATATCATATATTCAGAATGAAATTTGGACTGTGTCCATTATTAGAGATACATCAGTACCAGGTTTTGTTTAGGATGAAACATCATATTTAAAAACATGATATTAATAATATCATATAATCCAATTAAAATATAAGGTTTGCTGTTGTTAAAACTACTGTCTAAATAGGACCTATGCCATTATTATTGGATCTCCTTCAATACTTTGACCCAGAACTTGCTTTACTTACTAACAATGACACATTTTGATTTTTTGTACCCTTGTAAAATATATTTTTTAACATTGTAGTAACATTTTAATGGACAGATTTTCAGTCATATTTATTGAACAAAAAATAATTCATTTTATTTTTTCAAAATAAGCAAGAAAATTTGAAAAAACAGTTATTTACAATGAAACTTCAATTGTTTACTAAAATTGAATTTTGAGTGAATAATATATATATATCACACCGCCTTGCTATATTATATCACATATATATATAGGGCACATGTATAAATATATATATATATATAGCAGTTTCATAAGTGCTGTCTGAAATTTTCTTCTAAAATTAGCATTTTTATCAGGCTCCTATATTTATTTTCAGTTAATTCACTTTAATTGCATAGAAAATGACCTATACATTGCGATTAGAGTATATATATATATATATATATATATATACTATATTGCCAAAAGTATTGGGTCACCCCTTTTAATGAAAGGTTTGACTATTTTTAGCAATTTCCATGAGTACAAATCTTAATGTTTAAGCATATAATGATATTCTAGAGAATTCTGTGCTTCTAATTTTATAGCAACAGTTTGGACAGAACCCTTTTCTATTCTAACATGACAGTGTCTCTGAGTATAAGACAAGGTTAAAAAATAAATTACTGATTCAGTCAGTGTGGAAGAACTTGACTGGTCTGCAGAAAGCCAAGTCCTAATCCCAGCTGAACACCTCTTGACTGGTTAAATGCAGACCTTGAGCCAAAAATTCATCACCAAACCACCAATAAAATTTTGGCAACAAAGAAATTAATGTACTTAAAAATTGTATTTCCACCTCTGTTGCAACAGTTTTGAAGTGTATGGAATGACTGTATCCCATATGTACAAGTCATTGGTGTTTGGTGATGAATTTTTGGCTCAAGGTCTGCATTTAAAATCACACCAGAAGTGTTCAGCTGAGATTAGGACTTGTCTTTCTGCAGACCAGTCAAGTTCTTCCACACTGACTGAATCATCATTTCTCTTTGATCTTGTAAATATATATTAGAGAGAGAGAGAGAGAGAGAGAGAGAGAGTTTTCGCATATTGTATAAATTGAAGAAAATATATTGTATTGTAGAAAACAACATATTTGTGTTCATTAAATGGCATACTACAGCAAATTCAGCTCAACAGAAACAATTTTCAGTGAGTATAAATGTTGAGATTCTCTACCTCTGGTCTCAAGAGAGAGGGTCGAAGCAACTGCTGTTGCTGCAGAGCATTCAGAAGAGAAACGAGAGAGAAAAGGAGGAATATTACATTTCTGAATGCATGTGAGAATGAATGATAGAAGATATAATCAAGTCCACAAAATAAGTACAGTTGGTTCCAAAAGTCTGTGATTACACTGAAAATCAGCAACTGAAAATCTTAATAAAAAAAAGTAATAAAACATTTGAGAATGTCTTTGTACAAAAGATAAGATTTACTTGCTTTAGAAGACATTCTCATAAATTGTGTTAATTTTAGTTTCGGTTTTTATTAAATTGCACTGATAAAAAAATTAGTGTGAAAGAAAAATCAATAAAAACTATTCAGTTAGAAAAAATGACAATACAATATTTATTTACTTTAGGAACCCGCTGTAGAAATCACTTGATATGTTTACATGCAAAGTTTTCAAGATTTTTTTCCACACACATATATATATATATATACACACACACGAGAGTTTAAATAATTATATTGTAAATCATTCAAAAGTTAAAGCTTACATATTTAGAGAACAATGTTATAAACATTATTGTTATTCTATTTCAAATTGTAAGTAATCAGGCCGCTTTGAAGCAGTTCCAAATAAATTAATAGCTAGGAGCAGCACACATTTTATAATGTACCAAGTTACTATTTTGTACAGTCATTGTCAGAAAAATAGTACCTTGTATGAACCTAAAGGATTTATTTTGTGATAATTATAATCTGTCTGCGCAGATTAAGGCTATGATTATAATCTAAATGAAATGAAAATAAATGTGATGAATAAATAGAGGTATTAAATATTGTTGCACAGATTTAAAAAATCTTGCCTGAGACAACTGTTAATTATGCAGTTTAATGTCAATATAAAACATATTTAACCACAGTATTCTGTGATTGACCAATTAGAATCAAGTATTCCAGAGAGCCATTTAAAAATAAATTATATTTAAATGCAATTACTGTTGCTGGTAACAATACTGTAGTTTAGAGATCAGTTCTCATTTTTAACTAGTTGCACACATATTACTAGCATAATTGTTATTGATTAGTACTTATAAAGCACATATACTGCATGGCCATTTTCTACATTCCTTAATCCTACCCAATGTCTAAACCTACCTTACTAACTATCGATACGCAGAAATTAGGAGTTTACAGAGTCAAAAGTTGTAGTTAATAGTGTGAATTGGACTTTAAAATAAAGTGTGAACTTGCTGCTACTGTTTTCTAAAATAATATATATGCTTTATTTAAACACACTTTGGAATTCATAAAATCAACCTCCTGAGAAAAAAAAAATATATATATATTTGAGAAATGTTATCAGCAAGTCAAACTCCAAATTGACAGATCTAGCCTTCAGCAATTTCACAGATGAGATCTTGACAAATGCTTATTTCTTCCGTCATCACTGTACCTATCAAATAGCATTAACTGATAAAAATGATGGCCAATAAAACTGTCTCAAGATGAGACATCATTCGAACAATGCAATTCCAAAGAATAAAAATACATACCTCCTGATGCCCGTAGCCTCTCCTGTGAGGAGATAACAGTATGGAAATAAAGTCAGTAAGATTATTACGATGAAACCTTGATATTTCATATCTAGAAAGTGTTTTAATTCTTTATCTCAAACTGGACTGTCAGATATGATAAAGTCTTTAAACGTTTAGCAGATTCAATGCATAAAATGAGACAGCGTTTCCTTGAGATGAGGTTTCAAGGACAATGTCCATTAAGTTTCTTCAAGGTTGCCTCAAGCGCTGATAAATTATGTAGAACTGTGAAGAACTGAGCACGTATGTGTGGATAGATATGCAGATATAAGATAGTCCGAAACAAAACTTTCGGTGAGTATTTCACCTGAAAACTTGCTCACCAATGGATCCTCTGCAGTGAATGGGTACCAACAGAATGAAAGTCCAAACAGCTGATAAATACATCACAATAATCCACAAAACATATTTGTTTAGAACAGTTTTGGAATCGTTTTGCTGTTAAACGGTGCTTGATCTTTGCATATTTTGCTCCTGATTCAGATGAGATTACTTTTTCACTAGAGAAAGCAATATTTTGGATAAAGGACTCACATTTTAGCTGGTTAAAAATGTCTTTATGGCTTTGTTTATTACAAAGATGCAGCTTTTCACGTTACAAGACTTTAATTGATGGACTGTGGATTATTGTTATAACTTGTGTATCGATGGATTGTATTATTAACTATGGGATTTTAGTTTAGGGGACATTATTCTAGGGGTCAGCGGTGAGCACTAAATGGCAATGAAGCTCACAGGCCTCATCGCATAATGAATCTGTTAACACCACTGATTCAAAGCAGACTATAAGACAATGACATGCCCATAGAGGAGAAAAGCTAGACACTTGTTCGCTGCAAGGACGAGTGGCACACTGTTTGTTTATCACTCAGATGAATGTTAACGCACTCAAGCCTCTAATGACATTAGACATTATCATGTGTGACAATGCTTGGCACACAAAGAGGACCTAAAACAACATTTGGTTATCTTTATCAGGTGTTTGTTAAGGGTTCATAGAATTTATATGGAGACGGGCCAGCATTTCCTAAGTGGCAGGACCATTTCACTGAAAGCATAGCAAATTAAAATTCTCTCCAGGTAGCAGATCAGCAAGAGAAAATTACAGCAATTCTTCCCTGATGTGGGCATAATGAGGGATTCAAATGAAGATTTATCTCTTAACGATAATATGCGACTTTCAAGGGACTTTTTGTTTTGTTGAATTCTCCCTCTCTCTATGTGAGTGTGCTTGCAGGTGTAATGATGTGTCAGTCCATGAATGAAATATGATATATTACATGATATGTAATAATAATTGAAGTATATAATTACATACTAATTATGTTATATGGTTATAACAAGGTCAAGGTACAACTGCATTTCCATATTTTTTTCCCTCAAAAAGGAAACTTACCAAAGCTAAATTAAACCTACTGTGCTATATTAATTATCTATAATCTTTCTCAATTCCTTCAAGGTCACACAAAATAATTAAACGATTAAAAATAATTTAGCATTTGCTGGCATGTTCTATTCTATGTGGAGTTTATCTTAATTAAAAGCAATGGGAGCCAGTACCACCAGTGACAGCATATAGAGAAAGTTATTAGGAAGGCAAAAATGCTACCATTGTTTTCAGCATCACGCAAATATAATTTAAAAAAATATTTTAATTATGAATCATAAACTACATAACAGGATAAACACTATTAATATGTCAAGAGGTATTTCAAAAAGTTATATATTTAGAATATAGAAGCCCTGTCTCTGTGTAATCATGGTTTGTTTTATAACTATAGTATACATAACTATACATTATAACTATACATAAAGTTATTTTTTAATATTTGCCATAAGTAGTTTCAATGTTAGAAAGTATTTTAAAAGGGCTGCACAAGAAAATCACAATTACAATATGGAGATTAATTACATATAATCACATACATCAATATTTGATCAAACGTGTTATCACATTATATTTCTGTAATCAAACACACTTAATTAATTTGTTGACAGGACTCATTTTAGACATGCATTCTTTTCTGCAGTGCAGTTTGACTTTTGCCATCTGCTTTGCCAGTGTTTGAAATGTTGACTAAACAGACAATATTAGTGACAGATGAATCTCGTTTGATTGTGCTAATTTTAACACACAGAGAGTTTTCCTCCCCCCTCTGATTGCCATAAAGATGTTTGTTTGTTTGTTCCCTAACACTGTTAATATGTCATGATGGCACTGCTAGTCCTAATGGAACATGCCACTAAACAAATCATAATATAAGATGAGAAAGCATGGTATGATGTGGGTTATCTGCAAAGAAAACTTGAAAGAAACAACAGTGCTTGAATGATAGAAAAGTAAACATTTTTAGGTATTTACTAGTTTTAGTAAATCATCACCATCACAAAATAAGTTCTAAATGGTTTAATACATATTAGAAAATAAAGTTACAACATTTAGTGTGAAGACCAAACCGGAATTCAAAAGGCAAATATTTACAATGATTTTTGAATCCTCTACATTAATTGTAAACCAATGGGATATTTTTCTGTCTTCACTCTTACATTTCTTTCATATAATAAAACCAAAAATACATAGCACAAATAACATTGAGGTGATCTACAAAAAAATTGAATGGAGTCTATATTGAGGGGCTGAATTTATAGCCGAATTATAATAGAGTAAGCGGTTTAATACAAAGCCTAACAGAATAGTGGAGTCAGTTACAGTGCTGAAGAACATGATACATTTTCAAAGGTCATTAAGACACTTTTGAAGAAAAACAATATGGTATAGTTGTCCACTGATGCAAGTCAACAATAAACGGATGTAATGGTGCAGAATCCATTCATAAGTATCATAACAATTAAAGCCGGGATTGGAGGACATTTGCTGAATCAAATGCAGCGTGTTTCTGTTTAAAAGAGTAAATGGAGGACATACTGTATCACCAATCAGACAAGCTCTTTCTCACACATAAACACGCTCACACTAAATTGATTTAGCCGATAATTACAAGCAACTTGATGACTCAGTTGCCTCTCCAGCCTCCTAAAATGTGCACAGTCACGTACCATAGAGCCATTTAACCTTACAACAAACTTGTTTCTCTTCAGTGCTTTTCTAGTCCTTTCTTGCACAGACAATATGCACATCTGGCACAAACAGTTCGCAATGAATGCTTGCACCGCGATAGACACATGTCCTATAAGTCCTATAACAGCTGTACTTAAATATAAATTGATCATAGTGAGACAGGTTTCATACAATGAAGAATGACACTTTTTGAAGTGCAGTGTTTTGCCACTTTTGCATTGAAAAAATATAGGTATTTCCTCACAATCCTCCTTTATGTCAAATCAAAGCAATGATTACACTATCTGAGCTACATGGCACTCTTGATGCATGTAGCGTCACATAGCCTCACACTGCAAGGCCTAACGCACAAATCTGATCTTTTTACACACATGCCTTTTTTAAATTCAGTCTGTTTACATTCACATAAACGACTGTGCTCATATGAATATCCTGTGCCAGATATTGCTCAAAACTGGAAGACAGTGTAAATGTGGCGTACAAGCTGTGCTAAAACAATTAACAAAAGAAAACATGAGACAAAAGAAAGATAAATGAGAGGTGAGCACATGATGTGTACCTCAGAGAAAAGCTTTATAGAGAACATTTATCCAGTGACAGTAACATATAGCCCAACGTTAGGGCAATATGTATTGGAGAAGTATGTTGTGTACTAAAATATTAAAATGCTTATATGAAGGTTAAACTCAACTAAATAATAAAACACTCTTGCAAAACTTATTAAAAATACAAAAACTGTAAAAGCACAAACATTTGATTTTGTAATACATTAAGATGAAACACAATAAGACAAAAAGATGAAAAGAATGTAGTGATAGTCTAAGTTCATACAGGACACATTCTTGTGCTGGTGTCGCTGGCGCCATAATCTACTGTTTGAGCTATAGGAATGCCTTGTCTATTGTCAGTTGTGCTTAAGTGTGCTTAAGTCTTCAAAAGTGGAGCCGAAGCGTTTTGATCACCCCGAGGTGTCTGGTCCTGTATAGGTCATAAACCCCGGCCTCTTCAAGTCTCCATGTAATCTAATGGGATGTGAGACGAACTAAATCCATACATTTAATTTTAAATACTTTTTCATGATCGACAGCTGAGATGGACAGCTTCTCTGAGTGAACTGAGGCACAAACTAGTTGTATTTACCTTATTTTAACACAAGCCTCTCATACGGCAATCAGCAGACAAAAATTGGAGCAGTCAGGCTAATTAAAAAAAGGTAAGGGGCATGTGACTGCGATCGACTTCGGGTGTGTGAAGCTCCACTTCACTCACTACAGCGCAGACTCGGGTCCCGAGTTCACTACTGTGCAGTATTGGATCCCATATCAGAGCAATATATCTGCGCCCTATTGGGACATTTGCGGCTTTACTTTTCTTCAATGGAAGAGAGTGGAGGTGCACCGTCCATATTTTTTTACAGTCTATGGTTCTGCTGCACTCAAGCAAAATGCTGTGATGCTAGAATGCATCCTGTATGAACTGCTACTAAGACAGTAAGAACATTGTCAACGTAGACAAAGAGAGTTTCACAGGATAGTGGACTGAGAAGGAAAGCGTTTCTCCAGCTCCTCCACTAGTGAGTTCATGTTTGGATTGGGCTCTGGTTCTGGTATTTCTTGTACAGGCTCCGCCTCTGACACACCAGCCTCTGGTTCGACAGACACTTGTGGTTTGGGGACAATCTTTGATGGGCGCTGCTTTTTATCTATTTGACTGTACATGTTGGCAATAGATTTCTCTATGTCAGCTATGTTCTGGATATTCTTAAGGATCCCTTTGAGTTCCCTCTTTGAAGGCTCAGGCTCATGCGGTGGCGGAGGTGGTGTGGGCCGCAAGGACACCGGTCGAAGGGATGTGACTGAGGGAAGAGGAGGAAGGACAAATGGAGAACGAGGTATGGAACGGGAAAAGGTTGGTGATAAGGGAGGTGGGAGTGGAGGAGGAGGAGGTGGAGGGGTTGGATGGGGAGGGTCTGGTGGGGATGGAGGGACAGGAATGGATTTGGGTGGAGTACTGGAAGGAGGTGGAGGTGGGGGGGCACTGGAGGGAGGTGGAGGTGGTGGGGGTTGTGGAGCAGGTACATCTGGTGGGTCTGGGATGATCTCCACATTGACCTCGTAAGACTCCACATCGGGATAGGTAGCTATTCTGCTGAACTTCCGCAGCACTGGAGGAGTGGGCTTGTGACTAGGCGGAGGCGTTCCATCACTCTGGGTAATGATTATTGCTGGGGGTCTGCTGTTATGTCCCATGACTGACGACAGCGGGGTCTCAAAAACAGAGAGAATAATTTCGGAAGACAGCGACCCACGATACTCCTGGTCTTGCCTCTGCCTTGTGTCCTGTACGGCCTGCTGCTCAAACTGCCGTGCCTGCTCTTTTACTGTCAATTTGGGCTCTGGATCTTCGTCTACAAGCCCATCAAACCCATCAATCATATCCTTACCGTCCTTAAGATCGGACTTCAGCAGTTGCAGCTCCCACTGAACTGGATCCATCACCACCCTTCTACTCATTAGGGCTTCATTGGTCTCACACTTGTGCAACCTAGAAGGTAAAGTGCAGGCATGTCCTGAGCCTGTAGATGGGAAGCGCAGGATGGACTTTCTCAGACCTCTCATGTCGGATGAATACATGCCCAGGTGGTACCTCTGATTTGGGTGTTCAGGGCTGCTGATGATGCCATCATCATGGTACAGGGGGTTGGTTTTAGTAAGAGGGTTCTCGTCAGAAAGGAAGGTAATATTGCTTTCTGACTTAGGCAAGTTGTTAAGCAGGACTCCATTAGCAGTGGATAGCTTGTGAGCAGTGATGGCATGGGAGGCAAATGAGCTAATGAGACACTGCCGATCACCATCCTTCAGAACACACCTCTTAGTCCTGCTTTCAGCATAACCGCAAAACAGAGACAAAGATCGACTTAACAGAGGGCGTGAACAGCAAGATAGATGGGGAAGTAGGAGGGAAGCCAGCTACAAAAAGCACTTGCTTGGATTGACTTTAGTACTAAGACCAAAATGCTAACCAAATCCTAGGCAAAAACCAAAAACAAGACGTTTTCACTAAACAGCGCTAACACAGTGCCAAGCTAATATCAATATTGAGCAAGAGAAAGGCAGCTGATAACAGTGCAAGGCAATTGGAAGCAAAGGATATTTAACATCTTTGAGAAACCATCACAAATACAGCTATAGCTTACTTACAGTAGCCTATAATGTCTACTTGAAACTACTTGGGTAGTTGACTACTATAGCTGAAACACAGATGACTCCCTACTTACTTAGATCTGATATCCAAGAAATTAGAAAGAGAGACAGGAGGAAAAGACAAATTATATGAGTGAAATTAGCAAGATGTTAAAAAGCAAATAAGTGTAATAAAGGTTACACTTTTAAAAAGGGAAACCTGCCTAGCATTAGACACAATCATTACAGAGAAATTAGTCTAAGGGGTCTAATAATGAAAAACTTTACTTGATCTTTTGAATTAAGATGTGACATCACAAACATTTTCACATTACTGTCCACATTTAAACTTTAATGTTGAAAACCAGTTCAGTTATGATTAGGACAATATAAGTAGGACAGACACTATTATGTTATGATACAAAAATGTATTCCATTTGGTAATGATCATCGTGGTTAGATAAAGGTTGCAGTGGAAAATAAGCCAGTTTAATTTTAAGGGTCAGGAAGAGAAAATGTTCACATAATACTAAATTTGGGGCTGTGCAACAAAGCTGTCTAGGAATCTGTTATATCAGTTGGTTTTCTACTTATCATTCCTCCCCACATATATGGAAGGCCCTAGAATTGTATGGTAAGAAGTAATTAAATTACTTACTAAGATAAATTGTCTTGACAGTTTTGGGGTCAAAAGTAACTGAATAGTTTTCCAAAAAACAACAACAACAAAACACTTTTTGATATACCAAAACCTCTGGGATGCAACACCGTATGAATATGGCAATGAAAAAGCGACATAGGATTTCAGATTGTATCTTGGCACGGCTCTGATTTAAATTTTTACACAAACTTGTTAATTGTCATGCCTACTATATGCTTTAGGGGTACCTGCAACTTCTAAACTAAATGAGTCCAGTCTTTATCAAATTTGGGTTAGATGATCTTTAGACCATTCCTGATAAATGTGGATATTTGATATTCCACAAAAACCTTCATGTAACATGATATGAAATGATAACCACGAAGACACCAAACAGGACAGGAAACTGTGTATTGCTTTTTTACTTTGAAAACTTGTAATGTTGGGACCATACCCTGAAGGTAAAAAAAAAAAAGAGTTTGGTGATCACCTCAACCTGGGTTCACAATGGCAATCTTTTTATGGAAGGCCTGTAATTTTGCATTACACCTAATGTGTTCTAAATCCTGGCACAGGTAAATAATGGAAATGACTGTCACAAAAAAGGGATATTACTATTGGGTGGAATTCTAACAACATGAATAGAAGCCCTAGCTTTGCTAAGCTATAAAATCAGGTTACACTAAATCATATCTGTTTATTAAGATAAATACTACAAAAATTATGTGCAATTCAAATTAGCATCTTAATAATCAAACTACAATTTTAATTTACTCAAATTAATTTTCCACACACCTCTTGCTCCAATCCTACAACTACATTTTGTTAGATTTATTATTTAAACGAGAAAGAAAAATGCCAATTTGGTTAGAAATATAGACTTAATTCACAGCCTGAATAGACTTGTGCAGTTTTACTTCAAGTAAATATATCCCGTAAAACCCATTACATATTAGTATTCTGAATCAGCCAGTGTTTTAAGACATTGACAAGTACAGTATAAAGTGCAGAAGGTATACAACTTACATGGTGCTGTCGCCGAGTTCTTCATACAGATTGTTGGTGGCAGCGCCTCCGGATTTGCCAGTGGGAAGCGCCATTTGAATCCTGGCTGTTTTTGCACACTCTGCCTGCCGTCTTCAGATGATGAAGTCAACAAGTAGAGCAAAATAAAAGCAATATCTTATATTATGAAAGATTCATAAATTATACATGCACTCACAGATCAAAAACAATATGTTTACAAAAACAAAATGTTGCTTTATTGCATATATATATATTTTTTATTTATTGCATTCAAAGGAAATATTAGAGAGTTTGATGGTTATGTTTATGTAATGAGTGCCTGGGAAGTAGTTTGATTTTGTAATTTCATAGCATGCTGTCCTTAAAGAACACTTCTGTTTTTTTAATAATTCGGTTTTGATCTTTTCTTTCAAAGTGCAATTTTACAAGGACGTTGGAATCAGCTTTATATTCTCAGGGGATCTGACAGCTTAGGGAACAAAGGCTATTCTTTACATACGTTGTGTTCTAAGCACTTCTGTTCTGGTCCTGGGAAATCAACAAGCCTTTATCTTTCCCTGGACATTTAGCTTTTTTGGAGTTTCCCAGACACAACAAATTAGATCAGTGGTTCTCAACTGGTGGGTCGCCGACAGCAAGATAAAAAAAATGTATGAATAAAAGGGAATAATAATAAAATGCAACTAACCATATAATATTTCATAGTTAGGAGTGCACAATAAAGAGGCATTTCTAAAAGGGGGAGACACAGCTTCTCTTATTTTTTTGTTATGGATGCCAATGGTCACATGCTCAGCTCAAAAATTCTAGAAGCTAGTCATATTTTGGGCAACATGGACAGGAAGACAAACACAACTTTGCAAAATACAAGAAGATGCTTCCAAAGAGGAAATACATCATTAGTGCCGTCAATGTGTTTTGTGCAATTCATTATTGGCTGTTGAGTGCGTAAAAATGTAAAATTCAAGAGACATCTAGAAACACTCATACTATAAAAATAAGTCTGTTGAGTTTTTTTTATATATATATTCATATATTCCACTATTGTTGATTTACATTGTTGTATCATTGACTTTTGTACGACAAGCTATTTAGGTAGTGTTTGGTTGCTATTTGATATTCAATGTAAAATCTGGGCCTTTAACCCAAACCATTTGAGAACCACTGAATTAAATAATGCTCGAGAGAGGGAAATGGTTGAGATATACAGGTGCATCTCAATAAATTAGAATGTCATGGCAAAGATCATTTATTTCAGTAATTCAACTCAAATTGTGAAACTTGTGTATTAAATAAATTCAATGCACACAGACTGAAGTAGTTTAAGTCTTTGGTTCTTTTAATGCTGATGATTTTGGCTCACATTTAACAAAAACCCACCAATTAAAAAGAACATTCTAATTTATTGAGATGCACCTGTATAACCAATATATTTTTACACATGCATGTCTCAATAGAATACTTACTCTTTGAATCTGAAGTTGGTGCATTGTAAAAAGAAAAGAAAAGATAATGACTCAACATCATGTATTTACTGCACAGCAGAAAGAATCAGCAACAGCAAAATAAACATGTATATTGCAAATATATATATAGGATTTCAGCCCCAAAATGTATAAATCGGTTATCTTCTCCCAATTCACAAGTATGAATTATATTCATGCCAAACTAAACCCTCAATAATTCCTGAATGATTATCATATCTCTAGCACAGATCATGTCATTTTATTCCTCAGTTCTCATCATCAGGTTTGCCACATGGCACTGGCTCAGCTGGCACCACATGAAAAACTCGGCCCTTAACCACAGACAGCTTCTTATATATACTTCTCATGGCCTTAATTAATCTTCTTTTACCCTGAATAAACACAAGACCAGACAGTTCTCAAAGGTGTTACCACTGTGAAAAGAAAGAGTGCATATGTTCCTCTGAAATCCCAGCGGAGGGAAGCTGCCTGCTTAACAGGATTTTTCAAGCTTAATGAACTTTACATTTATTTATTTGGTTGCTAAGTGGAGAAATCTGCAGCCTGAATGGTGTTCCCACTGATTTAACTTGTTCCCACTCATTACAACACAGGGCATAAAAGCAACACTGTGAAATAACATTTATATTAAAAATTAAATGGAAAATATTCAAAGAATCACAACAGAGCAATTGGTTAATGGCTAATTTCACTAAATGTTAGTGGTGTGCAATATTTATCGTCTATGAAAATATTGTTGTTTTAACATTGTGCTAGCTGACATTATTGAACATGTAGCAAAAAATGTATAAATAAATATATATTTTTTTATGTTTATAAGATATGATATAGTTGAATAGGCAATATCACACAAGCAAGAGTGCCTCATTCCCGATCACGAATGTTGTACTGATTCTATTCAACAGTTCAACAAACAAGAAGCTAATACTGAGCGAGTTTCATTTTAGGCACTATTATGTCTGTCTTTTTTTTAGATACTCAATAATAAACACTGCAATGTTTCATTCTTGAATTGATCTGTTTTGGAATGAGTCATTTGAGTCAGTGATTCAATGGTCCACTCATAAAGAGAGTTGACTGCTTTATTTCTAAATGAATCATCTCTTTTGAACAAATCCTTTAAATGAATGATTCAATTAATCACTCATTAAGAGAGGGGGACTTGCCACCACCTGCTGATTGTTTTAGTGTTATATTTATTTATTTACTAATGACAGGCCTAAAACCAGCCAAGGTACCAGCACAAAAACACACTCAGCAAATGATTGTTATCGGAAAAATCCAATATATAATTTTTGCCAATATGGCACACCCCTACTAAATATTAATATTAAAAGCCATTTGATTTAATTAGATCATGACATTTTAGGCTACACTAGACTATGGTGGCAACACTCACTGTCGGTAGGTTATGATGACGATGATGATGGCTGGGATACAGCACATGATGATGATGACGGCCAGGGCCAGCAGGGCTCCTTCAGTGTATCCAACAGACTGAACCGCCCTCTTCACGCTCTCCACCACATCTGGCGTGCGGATCTCCAGAATGCGTCCTCCGCGACCTAGATAGGGCTGGAACTCCTTATTGATGTCTAATAACTTCCCATCTAAAAACCTGTAAAAATCACAGGAACAGTCACATACAGTATGTGTCCTTGCATATGCTATTGAACTAGTTCTGCAGTGCACCTACATAAATGTGGCAATGAAGATCTCATTTGTCTTCCAGCCAGTGAACAACTGAATGAATTAAAATTCATGATCCAAACTTTTACAATAAAGTATAACGTGTTTTACTTTTTACTGTAATGCAAATGTAATGTGCTGATCTTACACTTACATTGGCTACTATAAAGCACAATTTCTAATTACCATTCACCCTGCTGACAGTTAAATAAAACAAAAGACTGAATGTTGTCTATATTAGAACTAAGGAGTTTGGAAGCGCATACAACAGCCTACAATTTATGATTTACCCATACAAGTAGTAGGAGACCATGCTGTCTGAGCAGGCTAATTACTGTGACAAAACAGACAATATGGCTATGGATTTAACCATAAGTCTCATTTTTATGAAAAATGAGAAAATGCCTAAACAAACATAAACATACACTCCATCTGCTTTATTGTACTGCTTGGATGAAAAATGGGAAAACAAAAAATACACTATGAATACCAGACTAACTAATTGCTAGGGGTGGGTGGTATCTTAAATAATTATATGCTAAATGTTATAACATGCTAATTGTGTGTATAATTGTATATACAGGAAAATGAGTGTAAATAATTTAAATACACTGAATGGTCATGTTAACCTTTTTTGGCATAGTACAGTGAATTAAACACTCTACAAATAAAATAAAGGTAATTAATGTAAGTTGGTTATTTATTTATGAACCAGATGGACACAAAACAAATAATGAATGAATTAGACATCAGTGCAAGCTGGTGTTTAGCCAAAAACACGCCAAGAAATCCAATATGTATAATTTGTAGCTGGTAAAAATGACTCCTATTTCTATTTTCAACAATGACAAACACAATTTTGGGACACAGTTTGGCGAATTTTTTTTCTGCTTGGTGTTGGATTTTTCAATCCCAAATCATATCCGCTTGATGCACCTACAACATCCTTGCTTTGACATTTTTGAGACGAGTTGCGCTCTGCATTTTTGCATTACTTGTCTAAATAATATAAAGCAGCTCTTCCCATTTACTGTATAGCTTGAAAACACATCTATATTCCAGTGTGAATGGTAGATATAGCTCTAACAGTTAGTTGCTTAGGTTTGAGGGAAAGGTCAGGAGGTTAAGAGAAAGAAGAGCACTGCAGAAATGGAGTTTGAAAGAAGTTGGGCGAGAGGAAGCACTCACTTGAAGAGCTCCTGTCTTGAGAGAGCTCTGTTGGTCAGAGGGTCGATTGCATAAACCATCAGGTCAGATTTTGAGTAGTCTTCCTGTTCATAACCCTCGCCAAAACGACGCGGGCCGATCGACTCCACAACTACTTTAGCTCCTGGGATCTGGTCCTGGACGTAGCGCTCTAAAATCCTGCATTGAAAGACAGAACATAACAGATTAACAACAGAACTTTCTGACATACCGAAAGCATTCTATTTACCATTTTTTAATTTCAAAAATTCTATACAAACATACTTTTTTTCACACAGGGCACATTCTCAAAACTACGGAAGCCTGTATCCACTTAAAAAAAAAAAAAAAAAAGTTATTTCCGATTTTTCCCCACACTTCTTTTCTTGTCTTTTTTTTTACATCTCGCAATTCTGATTTTTTTCTCAGAATTGTGATATAAATGAGCATTTCTGACTTTTTCACCAATTACAAGTTTATCTTTCTCAGATCTGACTTTATAACAAGCAATCACGAGTTAAAAAGTAAGAATTGTGAGATACAAACTTGCGATTCTAATAACTTGACGTTATAATTACACATTTATTTCACACAATTCTGAGTTAAACTGGGAGTTACAAACTTGCAATTGCGAGAAAAAAAGTCACAATTACCTTTATATTTTTTATTCAGGAAAACAGACATGGGTTACAAAACAAAACAAAGCAAAACTTAAAAAAAAATAAAACCAAACAAAATCATTACATACCAAAACAAATAATTAATGTCAAAACACTGAATAAAACTTATTGTGGGAAAGTTAGAGGGATGCTGCATCAAATTATTTCTGTGCTAATTAAAGAGCCCCAAAGCCATTGATTGGTGGGCACATATCAGAGGAAATAATCTGACAATCAACTTCCACACGATTGCAAACATGCACAACAAATGCTAATTGCAGTAATCACCAGAGACATAAAACAGTAAAAAAAAAATATATACACAAGAGCAACAATTACTCTGCCTAAATATATCACAAGTGCTGCAAACCCCTATATTAACCATGTTTGTTTAGCTGCATGGAACGGAAACTGTTTAGAATATTCATAGGTACGATGACAAATACAAATCAAGGCTAAAATGAGCTGTGTAAGACAGCGTCACTTCAAAGCTGGTGTCCTTGTCTCCCAGTAGGTGTCTTTATTACCCCTCAGCTCACATCTCAGAGCAGCCAGCCCTCCTCAGCCAATTACCTGCAATTCCTAAGATATCCCCCCTTCACAGCTGCCGAGGTGAAATAAGAACATGGGACAACAAAGAACAGAAGCTGGAATGATGACTCTACTTGGAGGAAAGGAACAAGGAGCAGGTTTGCTGGGGAAATAGCCTGACAAGAGAGAATGAGGTAGTTTGGGAAAACTCGGGCTGTGAGTTCTGTTATCTGAGTGTGTTCCCGTCGGTGTATATACTTGAAATTTAAATGTGTTCATGTCTTTATATTTGCACTGTGATATCACAACAGGGATGTCTATATTAAAATTAATATTTTGTCATCATTTAAACACGTTGTTCTAAAACTGAATTTCTTTCTTCTATGGAACAAGGAGGAGAAATTCAAGAAAATAAAAAAATGTCCATGCTGCTCTTTTCAATATGATGGATATACATGGGGATGGGTGATGCTGAACACCAAAAATGCCATAAAAGCATCCTAAAAGCATGATAAAAGTGCTTCATTATGACTAGTGCAAATGACTATGTTTTTATGGTAACCCTTTAATTTAGGGGCCAATTCTCAATATGAATAGTTGCTTGTTAGCATGCATATTACTAGCATATTGGCTGTTTATTAGTACTTATAAAGCACATATTAATGCCTTATTCCGCATGACCATAATTTAGATTCCCTAAATCTACCACATACCTTAAATAACAACTACCTTACTAACTATTAATTAGTAGAACATTTGGAGTTTTTTTAAACAAAGGTCCTAGTTGAAGCAAAGGTCCTAGTTAATAGTTAATGCTGAGAAATGGTCCCAAACTAAAGTTCACTAAAAATAATCTCTAAAATCTCATCTGCATGAGTTTTGACACAATAATTAGACATGTTTGGCATCGTAGACAAAACTGTTTTCGTGTTGTTCATTTGATAATACATAATCACAAAATATGAGTGCTGCAGCTATGATTTTCAGTAAATAATAAATGTGCTAACATATATGGTATATATATTATATACCATTATATATATAGGTTCATCTAAAAAAAAAAAATGGTGAAAAAGTAATTTTTTTCTTGTAACTTATTTCAAAAAGTTAAACTTTCATATATTTTAGATTCATTACAAGTAAAACCTTTCAAAAGTGTTTTTGTTTTAATTTTGATGATTAGAACTTACAGCTCATGAAAGTCAAAAATCCAGTATCTCAAAATATACAAATATTTACATTTGAGTTTCAATACATGACGATCCATACAGTATAATTTCCGGGTATCTCTTGTTCTTTGAAACCACAATAATGGGGAACACTGCTGACTTGGCAATGGTCCAGAAGACGATCAGTGACACCATCCACAAAGAGGGTAAGTCACGGAGGGTCATCACTGAAAGGTGTGGCTCTTCACAGAGTGCTGTATCAAAGCATATTAAATGCAAAGTTGACTGGAAGGAAGAAATTGGGTAGGAAAAGGTGCACAAGCAACAGGGATGACCGCAAGCTTGAGAATACTGTCAAGCAAAGCCGATTCAAACACTTGGGAGAGCTTCACAAGGAGTGAACTGAAGCTGGAGTCAGTGCATCAAGAGTCACCACGCTCAGACATCTTCAGGAAAAGGGCTACCAAGCCACTTCTGAAACAGAAACATCGTCAGAAGCATCTTACCTGGGCTAAAGAGAAAAAGAACTGAACTGTTGCTCAGTGGTCCAAAGTCCTCTTTTCAGATGAAAGTAAATTTGGCATTTCATTTGGAAATCAAGGTCCCAGAGTCTGGAGGAAGAGTGGAGAGGCACAGAATCCATGTTGCTTGAAGTCCAGTGTGAAGTTTCCACAGTCAGTGATGATTTGGGCTGCCATGTCATCTGCTGGTGTTGGTCCACTGTGTTTTCTGAAGTCCACAGTCAACGCAGCCATCTACCAGGACATTTTAGAGCACTTCATGCTTCCTTCTGCTGACAAGCTTTATGGAGATGCTGATTTCATTTTCCAGCAGGACTTGGCACCTGCCCACACTGCCAAAAGCTGGTTCAATGACCATGGTGTTACTGTGCTTGATTGGCCAGCAAACTCGCCTGACCTGAACCACATAGAGAATCTATGGGATATTGTTAAGAGGAAGATGAGAGACACCAGACCCAACAATGCAGATGACCTGAATGCCGCTATCAGAGGAACCTGGGCTTCCATTACACCTGAGCAGTGCCACAGGCTGATTGCCTCCATGCCACGCCGTATTGATGCAGTAATTCATGCAAAAGGAGGACAAACCAAGTATTGAGTGCATAGAAATGAATATACATTTCAGAAGCCTGACATTTCTGTTTAAAATATCCTTTTTTTATTGATCTTATGTAATACTCTAATTTTCCAGCCATAAGCCATAATCATCAAAATTTCAAGAAATAAAGGCTTGACATATTTCACTCTATGTGTAATGAATCTATATGATGTATGGGTTTCACTTTCTGAAATGAGTGACAAAAAATATTGACCTTTTTCATGATATTCATTTTTTTGAGATGTACCTATACATATATATATATTTTTATTAGGGGTGGCACGGTACACAGATGTCATGGTTCCGTACGTACCTCGGTTCGGGGGTCACGGTTCGATGCGATTTCGGTACAACAGGGGAAAAAAACAAATCTACTATGCTCGGTTTCTTTTCATTTATTTTGAACCGACACTAGAACAAATTAAAAAACAAATTCCACCTACAGTAGAAGTTAATATACTAAATATCATTACATTATGTTATCTTATATAATAAAAAATGTTTTAAATTTTTTGTTTGTTTTGCAGTACATATATATATATATATTATACACAGTTCTGCGTAGGGAGAAACAAGGAATAATTATTAAACACACAAGGAAATATATTTGATTTAGTTTATAGATAAACAAGAGGAGGTGGACAGTGCGACACGTAATAGTCTATATTTGATGTGTTTAAAATCATTTTTGTGACACACTTAATTTGTTCACAGAAAGGAAACTCAAATGGCAGAAAGCAACATCCTATTTGTTTTCTTTTTTGCTTTTATTGTGATTGTACATAAATAAAAGCATACCTTTATACAGTGATGCATTATTAATAAGACAATAAGTGTTTAAAGTTGATTCTGCTGGTAAAAGGAAACAGTTGTAGTGATCGCGCCAGAGCGAGAGGGCACGCGCACGCACACACACACACACACACATCAGTTCCAGCATTGCTAACTTGACAGAACTTGTGGTACTTCATCAAAATAAAATACAGTAAACCAAACATCAGCGCCCACCTCTGTGTATCTCACTGTTGGAACGCGACTGAAGTACAAGCCTATCATTTTCATAATAAATAATAGTTTCTCATTCAGATACGTTACATCGCAAATATGGAAATATTATGGAATATTTGGATTTGTGCCGAATGAGAGAGGTAGGACACACGAGCACAAAGCTCCATTTCGCAAACAGTTGAGTGCGCAAGCCTTTGTCAGTCCATGTGAGAGACGCGTTCAGAACCAGCACATGGTCACTGTCTAGTGGGCTTTGTTTTCAAGCGCGCAACTCACGGCATTCGCTGTTCTTCTGCTGGCGGTTTTCAAACAGCATTGCATTACTGCGACTGCCCCCTTCTGGATTGGGGGTGAATTGCCTGTATTCGTTGTAAAGCCTTATGCACCGAACCGAGATGCCCGTACCGTGACTTTTCGGTACGAATACATGTACCGTGCCACCCATAATATATATATTTATATATCATCGTCATTTATTTTCATCATATGGAAAAGAGCAGCATGACTATTTTTCTGAATTTCTTACATTTCTAATTTAAGAAATTAATTCAGTTTTGTTCAATTAAAAAATAAGTAATTTAGGTTTGTTTAATTTGAATTGAGAGAAAGGCAAGGATAAGTGCTATCCTATAGCTGACAGGGGAAAGTAGGGTTTCTGGTTATTCTGCTCTTGCTGCAGATGTTACACAGTGTGGGTCCTGCTTCTATCTAAGAGGGGTTGACAGAATCAAGCAGCCCACTGATTTATCCCCAAAATAAACATCTGTACCTGCAGGAGTCAAGTACTCATGCATACATTACAACTTCAAGCGGCTTCTCCGGCTGCCATGAACGTTGTGTTGGGGAGTATGTCTGGGTGAAGAGTGTGTTTGTATAGAACACGTTACCCAATCAGCTGATCCTTGTTCTGCTCAACTGCAGTGGGCGGCACGTTGGATACGACCACCTGCATGTCCAGCTGGTTAACCACTGACACCTGGGAGAAAAGACAAAAATAATCTCTGGTTATAAAAGAGAAAATGATAGCGTAGAATAAAGGCTCTGAACTGTGTAACATTTTAAATATATGCTGTTTTTGTGATTGATGAAACTGGGAGAAAGGAATGAGTTAAAAAGGAAACTCAATTAATGGTAAATATGTGCTTACTGTACATTAGAAATAAAGAAATGAAAAAGCATATCTCAACCAGCAATTTATAGATTTGTTTATATACACTTGTGTTTTTATACTGCACTAAAAAACTCTAAGCATCACTTGTTTGCAGTGCCACTTTATTGGATATTTTAAATCTAATGCATTGAAAAAGCAATGTAAGCAATGTAAATTTGGTAAATCTTTACAATAAGGTGTCATTTGTTAACATTAGTTAATGTATTAACTGACATGAACAAAGAATGAACAATGCATTTATTACACTATTTATTAATCTTTGTTAAGGTTAGTTTATGAAAATACAGTTGTTCATTGTTTATTCATGTTAGTTCACAGTGCATTAACTAATGTTAACAAACACAACTTCTGATTTTAATAATGCATTAGTAAATACTGAAATTAACATTAACTAATATTAATAAATGCTGTAGAAGTATTTTTCATTCTTAGTTCATGCTTACAAATGTTAACTAATGAACCTTATTGTAAAGTATTACCGTAAATTCTATCATCATTTATTCACCCTGCCATCCCAGATGTATACGAATTTCTTTATTTTGTGAAACACAAACTAATATTTTTTGACAAATAATACATTTCTGTGAGACCATATAATGCAAGTGTATGGAACTCTCAAAGTTGGCTTCAAAAACCATTAAAAATGAACTCAATGGTAATATTATATGGCTTTTATACTTCTTTTTCTTTATTGTTTTATATGTTGTGTTAAACCAAAGAAAGAAAGTCAGTATTTAAATCCAGCTCCATACTTGAAGAGGGGTCTAGCTGGCATTAAAGATGCCCTTACTTCTAAATTTTAACTTGCAGGTTAAGTGCATGTTGAAGATATTAAGTTCTATTGAGAGATTGATTTATAATTTAAATACTGCTGGAGCCCCTCAGCCCACCAAAAAAATCAATGCCTGTTTTGCATCAGCTTCGGACGTTCTTCAAGAAAGCTTACATGGACTGTATTTTTCTAATCAAAACCAGCTAACGGAGTTGCTTCTGCTGTAAAATCCATGATGGATTGCATCTCAAGACAGATTACTGCTTTAAACTTTAATCAATCTATTCAAACTGGTTTGGGATTGCGTATTTAAAGTGTGTAATTTATTTCCTTCTTACAACACCAGAATTGCCCTGATTCTGAGGCCACTTAATGATTCTGGTTCCTTGATAAAATTCTATGGTACATATATTTGACAACATATGTATTATTATTATTATTACTATTATTATTTGTCTTAATTCAAGTAACATTTATTAAAACAAAATGCTGTTCTGTTCAGGGCCATAAGGGGAGCACTAGGGGGTCTTTGGAAAAGTAAAAACAGTAAAAAAAAAAAACCTTAACAAATATATATATTAATAAATATATTAAATAACAAATAATTAATTAATTTAAGTAAACAGAAATATACACACTATATTAAAATAATTATTTAAAAAAATATAAATAAATATTACATCTCACAGTATAGTACATTATTGAGTAGAAAAAAGTAATGTAATATAAACTGTTAGAAAACAGTAATAGTAAAATTTTTCACAGTAAAAATTTAGTCTTTACACATTACATTTTAAGACCGGGGTCTCTCGCACAAGGACAATCATATTTGGAGTCTGTGGATTAATTACACAGATGTTAATGAAAGTGAAGAACATGACTTCAAAGTTAAGTTCAATTAGTCAGATGTCATATTTATGACTGATTCAGTGAACAAGGGATCAAACCGATACATTTATGACTCTTTTTGTGAGAATTTTTGACTGATTCGTCTAAAAGAACCCGCTCAAAAGAGCATTCCCCCCCCCCACAAATCCTATATTTGAATGAGAAATAGGCCAACCACCAAAAACACTCAACTTTATGCTGCTTGATCACATACGTACCACCACTTGAGCGCTGCTGCTGAGTCCCTCCCCGTAGTCATCGGTAGCAACCACGTCAAATTTGAAGTAAGAGCGCCGCATGTTTCTGTACATGATGGCTGTCTTAATTACTCCTGTGAAGGGCTCAATAACAAAGCCATCTTTGCCGTCAGTAGTTGGGCGGATAATCAGCCTGTACAGCATGGAGCTGTAATTCCCTGTGTCCTTATCCCCAGCCTGTCAGATACAATAGAGCACAGACATGTCAAAGAGAGAAATAGCCACGAGCTACTTATCACCTACAACACAGAGCTGCTCAACCTCTGCTGTCGCACGCACTTCCACCTCTGGCCTTTAAGGGGAGCTCCAAGCTCCAATTTCACAGCACCGACGTCACTTTGGCTCCATCTCAGCTGAACATTACAGCACTCCACTGTGGTGACAATGATTTATAATGGCTTTTTACAAGAGAGGGGAACGGGCGGCTCCATGAACAGCAGGGTGCCCCGAACCAGGCAGAGTCATTAACACAAATGAGACTTTTCCAATATTCCTGTGAGACCTGCTTCAATAAATACAGTAAGTGTGTATTAAAGGCCCTTGCAAACAAAAGTCCATCTTTTAATTGGTCATTTAAGTAAGGCTGCACGTGGACATAATGCACAACTCAGTGGCGGAAACCTCTATGGCGCAGATCTTGAGTTGAAATTGTGAAATTGAATTTGTATTTCCTCAATAGTCTCCTTTTTCTTTTCTTTCTTTGCATCTCTATCCCAGATTAAACTCGAGGAACATCAGAAAGGCAATGTTTTCTCAGTAGGCCGATATTTTTCCAATATGTCTAGAAGACCTGTTTCAATAAATACACTAAGTGTGTATTAAAGGCCCTTGCTAACAAAGGTCTGTCTTTTAATTGGCCATTTAGTGAGGCTCAGAATGCACACAATGTGAAACTTGTGACAGAAACCTTCGATCACTACTACTGCATGGTTCTCAAGTCGAAAATATGAAAATTAATTTGTATTTCCGCAAAAACATTTTTTATTTTATTTTCTTTATTCACACACACCCACACCCACCCCCACACCCCCCCACACACACAGTCATGGCCAAAAATATCGGCACCCTTGGAAAATATTATCAAAGAAGGCTGTGAAAATTAATCTGCATTGTTAATCCTTTTGATCTTTTATTTAAAAAATGCACAAAAATCTAACCTTTCATTGGATAAGAATTTACAATAGGGGGAAATATCATTATGAAATAAATGTTTTTCTCTAATACACATTGGCCACAATTAACGGAACCCTTTTATTCAATACTTTTTGAAACCTCCATTTGTCAGTTTAACAGCTCTAAATGTTCTCCTATAATGCCTGATGAGGTTAGAGAACACCTGACAAGAGATCAGAGACCATTCCTTCATCCAGAATCACTCCAGACCCTTTAGATTCCCAGATCCATGTTGGTGCTTCTTCTCTTCAGTTCACTCACTCATGTTCACTAAATTTCTACAGGGTTCAGGTTAGAGGACTGGAATGGTTAAGCAGAAGCTTGGTTTTGTGCTCAGTGACCCATTTTTGTGTTGTTTTTGAGGTTTGTGTTTGGATTGTCCGGTTGGAAGATCCAAACATGGTCCATTTTAATATTTCTAACAGAGTCAGTCACTTATTAATTTCATATCTGTTGGTATTTGATAGAATCCATGATGCCATGTGTCTAAACAAGATTTCCAGAACCTCCAGCAGAAATATAGGCCCACAACATAACAAAATATAACAGTATCTTTCATTGTACACATGGGATACTTTTTATCCCCGTGTTCACCAAACCCATCTTTGCTGTTAAAAAGCAAAAAAAAAATTGTGCCATTTGAAGTTCCAGTCGTGTCTGATAACTGAATATACTTGTGGTTGTTTTTGTATGAGCTAGGATATTTTTTCTTGAAACCATCCCAAACAACATGTGGTGATGTAGGTGCTGTTTGACAATTTTTTTTAAAGGTATTCTGACCCTGAGACTCAACTATTTCCTGCAATTCTCCAGCTGTGGCTTGGAGAGTCTTTAGCCACTCAAACTCTCCTTCTCACCGTGCATTAGGACGATATAGACACACGTCCTCTTCCAGGCAGATTCATAACATTTTATGTTGATTGAAAATTCTTAATCATGGCCCTGATGGTGGAAATTGTAATTTTCACTGCTCTAGCTCTTTTCTTAAAGCTCTTTTCTTGTTTTCCCTCCTATTTCTATTTCTGTGAAACAGGAAGCCATGGGTGGATAATTTAAGGTTCACAATCATCCTGGAGTACTCAAAATTGTGAATATGAATGGGAATATACTTCAGATATATGTTACTCATAAGAATTTCTAGGGGTGCCAATAATTGTGTCCAACGTGTAGTTGAGAAAAACATTTATTTCATAATGATGTTGCTTTTTGTGATTAAAAAAAATATATCAAAAGGATTAACAATGCAGATTAATTTTCCCAGCCTTCTTTGATCATATTTACCAAGGGTGTCGATATTTTTGGCCATGACTGTATATATATATAGTATCTCACAGAAGTGAGTACACCTCTCACCTTTTTGTAAATATTTTATTATATATTTTCATGTGACAACACTGAAGAAATTACATGCAACTGTGTACAACAGCCACCACCACTCTGCGGGGTGAGCCATGTCTCCCCTCACGGGCCTGTAAGTCTTCGTCAGGCCTAACTGGCAGTGCTTATAAAGCTTGTGGGGAGGCGGCTTCTGCCCTTTACGCCATGGCGTTACTGCAGGTCCATCAGGCCAAAGCCCTGAGAGACCTGCAGGAGGGTGGTCACGACCTGGCGGTTCTACACGAGCTGCGTGCTGCGACGGACCTCTCGCTCCGAGCGACGAAGGTGGCCGCACAGTCTCTGGGTTGTGCGATGTCCACTCTTGTGGTCCAAGAGCGCCATCTCTGGCTGTGTCTCGCTGACATGAAGGAGCAGGAGAAGGTACAGTTCCTGAATGCTCCCGTGTCGTAGACCGGGTAGCCTTCCACTAGGCAGCGTCGTGGAGCCGGTTGCAGGCAGGATGCCCAGCCCGTCCAGGCCCCCGCCAAAGCTGACGGCAAGCGCAAGTGCAAGAGGCTCTGAGACGGGCGACCCGGAGATGGAGGAGACTGCTCGTCAGGAGATGGTGACTGCAATACTCCCTCCGCCGGAGGAGGGCCGCGCGGAGAATCTTTTGTTTCGTTTTGTTTTTGTTTTCCGCCACTGGCCCAGCAGCCAGCGGTACCCAAAACATCAATAAAAGAGCAGTTTCCTCAGTCTCTGTGTCTCAAGAGGAGGAGAGTGTTGGACCATGCATCACGGAAGCACTTCCCTCCTCCTCCTCTTCGCCAGCAGGCAGCAGTGGGTTGCCCAAGAGCACCGCTCCTGCCTATTCGTGGAACCAGGTAAGGGTTGTTACACTCGATTCCCCGCTTCAAGTCATCACACTCCAGGCTGTCACAAGCCTCAAGCTGGGTTCCTGCGTCTCCTCCCAAACAAGGAGGAATCAGGTGAGTGTTACTCTTCACACCCAGACCCTGTCCCCTGCCATCACAGGCCCTGGGCCAGGTCCCTGTTTTCCACCATGCTGCCCCACCGCGGGTACGTCGGTGGTTCCGCTGGTTCTGCTGGCACGGTCTCTTGGAGCCTGGCTAGCGCTCCCCAGTCCGGCCCGGTGGCTCCTGCGGTGGCACCATCAGACTCGGCTATGCGATTCAGTTCGTCCGGCATCCCCCCTGTCTTGCGTGCTGGCGAAGGATGCGATAGAGCCGTCCCCTCCAGCCGGTATGAGGTCAGGGTTTTACAGCCCTTACTTAATTTTGCCCAAGAAAAGCAGTGGGTTACGACCGATCTTGGATCTGCGAGTTTTGAATCGTGCACTTCACAAGCTGCCGTTCATGATGTTGACACAGAAAGCATTTTCGGGTGCGTCTGTCCCCTAGATTGGTTTGCATTGATCGACCTGAAGGACGCGTACTTTCATGTCTCGATCCTCCAATTTTCACACCTTTTTCTTTACTTTTACTTTTAGTCATTTATCAGACGCTTTTATCCAAAGCGACTTACAAATAAGAAAAAGTAACTAAAATTATAAGTTAAAACTATAAATATTATATACACATTTAAGAAGATAAAAAAATTAAATAAAAATGACAAATGCATACAACATTTCAAAACTAAACATTTAAAGGAAAACAAAAAATAAAGTATTATTTAAAATATTAAATCAAGAGTATATGATTCTAACATAACACTAAAGGCCTAAGTATACTTATTTTTTACATAGTAAGAATTGGTTATAAAAACTAAAACAGAAGGGAAACAAGTAGTAGGAAAGAGGATAAATAAAAAAGCGATACTTATTCTTATATTTCCTCCTCAAAACTATTTAAAGAGGGATTTCAAAAGTAGATTAGTCTAATCTACGAACCCCTGAGCTGCTTGAACAAAAATCCATAGTAAGCGATTTCTGCGACACCTGAGAAATGGACAAAATGCGTGATCGTGTATGTCAAGGCAACATATTTGGATTTTTGCCCACTGAACTTTA
Organism: Ptychobarbus kaznakovi; assembly: GCA_027422405.1. NCBI lineage: Eukaryota > Metazoa > Chordata > Actinopteri > Cypriniformes > Cyprinidae > Ptychobarbus > Ptychobarbus kaznakovi. The sequence goes on from CM049808.1 coordinate 4,033,691, forward strand.
TATCTCTGACGTTTCTTCAAGTAAACAGAAAACACAGATGATGGTAGTCTGTATTTGTAGTGAATGTGACCCTATAAAACCTTGGACTTCTGCTGCGTGGCTTAACTCAGTCTGGGGTCTTGGCTAATAAGGTCTCCTTGAATGAACGCAGGATGCCAGGCACCTGATAGCATTGCTGCCTCTGTTCTTTTATTCTGCACATGAACTTAAGGCAGGGTGAAGCCATATGGGGTAAACTGCTGTCTGAGGGAGAGCATGTGGCCTGCATGTCTGATTAGAGTAACACTGAGGTAATTACATGGATGACTTATTTCTTAGGCCAGAAACATACTCACGCAGGTACGTAAATGTAGATGCTTGTGGAATACATTGCAATTTTAATACCAATTAATTTACCAATAAACACGCTTATTTGAAGTGAAAACTTTGGTATACATATTAAAGTAAATTAGCATTCAAGTATATCTGAATAAAAATGTTTTAATTAAAATTTAAATTATTCAAGACTGTACTATATAAAAAATGAGAGAGAAACCAATTACAAGCAAATTAACAAATAAAAACAACATAAAGAAACTATAATGAAATCAACAGTGCTTGGAGTTTGCTGGTTTTTTGACGCACATAACCTGAAACAGGAAAAAAGTAATTCAATGTAAAATTAAATTATACAAATACTTAAATTATTGGCAAATGGGGTTTGTAAATAAAATTAATAATAAAGTTTATTTTTTCCCCTTTCGGCCTAGCTTTCTGTATGTTTAACAATGAAAAACCTATTAAAAAGTTAGGAGTTATGAGTGTTTTTCTTGTCAACACTGTTTTTGATTAATATTAATGACAATAACAGAGAATGATAGGTCCATTGTGGAAACATTAGCAATTGTTCTGTTCGATAACACTGTTTATCTTGAAAAAAAATGTCAGCAAAAAACTTGCTATGTCACAATGCACATAGATTCACATAAGTATTGAAAAATGCGCTGATCACTGACATATCCAGTTTATGGTCTAGTCTGGTTATGGTCTGGTTTATAAGCTGATCTGCGGTAGCAACAGTAACCACGTCAGTACTACTGATACCGTACTGGCATTACATTACTTACATTTAACGTCAACTTAATACTACACTACATACTACACTGCTATTTTGGCATCCCTAGCACTCCTGTACAAAAGGGGGTGATAGAGTTACCATCAAATCTGTGCCATTAAACCAGATTACCATTTATAATTCATGTGGTCAGCCATAACCATGACTCAATAAAATTTTACTCTGCCATGCAAGGAGCTGACCTGATTTTTTTTTTTTTTTGCAACACTAAGAATGAAAGCTGTGTATTATTATAAAATCACGCAGAAACGTACAAATACATGCAAAAATTTATAAAATAAAGCTTGAGATGCTAGAGGTGTCTGTTTACGTACTTTTGCATAGTATATGTTTTAGGCAGGAATAAAGGATTTGAAACTATCTAACAGAGTTCATCAGAGAACACAGAAAGACACAGTCTTTGTTAGGCAGAAAAGTACTAGCAAAGACACAATTAATGAAGATAAACGGAACAGCTTCTGGAAAAGGATGCAATCCGTGCTCTAAGGGAAATCCTGGCTGATTTATGAGGATCTTTGATTCATGTTCTTTTCCAGAGAATGCAGTGCCCTTGTCCATGCTTTTGACAGTTGTGTTGAGATCTGTATCAGCGGGCCACTGCAGCCATGACATTTTACAAGCTGCCTTAAGACGATCCAATCTTTCAGACCCCAGCTGGGCAGACTTTAGCTCCTCAGTCAAGACTAGCAATCTGATCAACCAGCGAACAACACCTTACATGGACACAGGAACCGACTCACTTCAACCACCCACAGAGAGGAAAACTAGCATAATACATCCACTTTTCAATGATGAATTCCCATAATTTGTCCTTTCCAGTCATCTAAAAATCATTCTGATTCAGACCAGTTCACATCTGAATCATTCAGGCCAATTTGGGCACCTCTTTGATTCATAAGAATGAAAAAGAATAAAGTTTGGCAAACACATTTATTCTCTAAGAAAGAGCAATAGCAAACCACTGAAATTTTAGAAAAATATATATTCACCAAAGACATGCCCATGACTTTTACAATTTGATTAATATCCATGACTTTTCCAGGCCAGGAAAACACTTTTAAAACTCCCTGACTTTTCAGGTCTTCCTTGACTGTGAAAATGTTTGATTTCCTCCTGTTGAAGAACGCCCCAGGTTACGTATGTAACCATGGTTCCCCGAGGGAACGAGATGCTGTGTCGGAACGCTTTGGCAACGCCCCTGTGTTACCATGCTCTGAAACATGTGTAATCCATCCGAGGGAATCCCTGCTGATGTCACCGGTGGAGATGACGTAGCAACCAGGAAGTATAAAAGCACCTGCGTGGGAGACAGTGGCATACGATTTTCTCGTAAAGGGAGCTCTGGCCTGGAGGATGGTCTCGAAAACCTCGGTTGAGAGACCGGATGCTATGAGTTGTGCCCCCTCAAGGGTGCTCTTCTCCCAGACAAGCATGCACAAACTGTGTGTATCCCCACCCGTAATGAAGCGAGGGCAGGGAGGAACGAGGATCCTGAAACGCTGCTTGTCAGACTCATGCTTGCCAGTTGCCATGATAAACTTCAAACAAGACAAACAACAGTAAATAAGATGTAACACCCATAGAGTGCTTACTGAACAACAGTAGCTGCCGCTGTCTCCACCGCAGGTGCTTGTATACTTACTGGCTGCTACGTCATCTCCGCTGGTGACATCAGCCGGGATTCCCTCGGACGGATTACACACGTGTTTCAGAGCATTGGAACACAGGGGCGTTCCCAAAGAGTTCTGACGCAGCTCGAGTTCCCGGAGGGGAGCTGAATTATTATTCAGCGCTGTTCAGCTTTGTTCTCTGAATTACTTTCACTGGTGCTGGACTGACATTTTATCACATGTGTAGGAACCAGTCAATTAAATTACAATTAGCTTTTTAGCCTGGTCCTGACATTCTGATGCAATACTTAGTGAACAAATCCTTGGCTTATCCATGGGAGTGCTATCTGAAGCCTCGTGGATAGTGTAACAATCTTGCGGGGAAGACACTTTACCTGGACTTGTAAAACAGAGGTGAAGGTCTTGGCATCCTCTGCAACCCCACCAAGGTAAAAGGGCTTAGTGAACTCAGGAGGATGGTCGTTCTCATCTTGCACATCGATGAAGACCTTTGCTGTGTTGCCTGAAAAAAAAAATCACTAAATAAAACATGATCAATTGAAGTGAGGACGTATAAGGCATACAGAACATCCAAGAACATGTTATATCATGGCTCTGGTTTGTATATAGCTTTTGCAATCACTTATTTTTGTGATTTTGTATTTTGATATACATTTAATAAACATCAAAATAATATTTTGCTCAACGGAAGATATAGATCTTTTCTTCTGTATTGAAACATACATCAGTCAAAACAGTTATCGAAAAATAAAGATTGCATGGAGGCAGATCTGAATGTGAGATTGCAGTAAATTGTAAGATTAGCAGCTTAATCGGACTAAATGACTGGAGAATGTCATTTTTGATAAAAAAATTGAAGTTTATTTGTACATATATAGTATCATTACCATTTAAATTAATCGTTCAGAGGTAAGATCCATTATATGCATTTAGAAAATATGGTGACTTTCCATTTCATGCTGACTTTAAGCTTGACAAATGTAGTCAACACAACAGTAATTAAAATATAGCTTTTAACTACAATGAAGTAAATATCAAATCAACAAATGTCTCAAATGATTAGGTTTTTGTATGCTTTCTCATTCCAGAGGTAATAAAACTAGCATTAAAAGTTTTAATTTTCATGCCAGTTCGCAAACATGCCTCGAAGCTATTACAAATTCAGGAGCAGTGTTGGGGGTAACGCATTACAAGTAACGCGAGTTACTTTATCAGATTACTTTTTTTCAAGTAACTAGTAAAGTAATGCATTACTTTTTAATTTACAAGAAAATATCTGAGTTACTTTTTCCAAAAAAATAACGCCAGTTACTTTGTTTTCCCTTTAATTGACTGACAAGTCTCGTGTCCCCATGTTGAGAGAAATCAGAAGTACAGAGGCGTTGTGTGTGAACATGATGTTACTGTAATTCTAGACTGAATGTGCATTAATTCATCTCACTCACAAAAAAAACAGATTTAGTATTCATCAAAATGAATTAAAACAGTGAAATTCGAACTCAGAATATTACGCAAACCTGCAATAATTAAATGTGTTAAATAACACAAATGTATCGAATCCCATTTTATTAACCAATGTCTTTGCTGCTGACCTTTGATGATCCAGTTAAACCATACTAATAAGCAAAAATTACTTTATATAAACTAACAATTGTGCTTCGTTGTTTTTTTATTAATGGAGAGTGTTGAACTTTCTTCTCCTGCATTCTACTAAACAGACGTGAATTTACTGTTCCTTCAACCTGAGGTTTATTCATTACAATATTTGGTGTGAAAGAGCTTTTACATTTGCTATACATAGAACTTTTTATATTAAAAACAAACAATCAAGCCCTGCTCATATTTAAAAAGTAATGCAAAAGTAACGTAACACATTACTTTCCATAAAAAGTAACTAAGTAATGTAATTAGTTAGTATTTTAGGGAGTAACGCAATATTGTAATGCATTACACAGATGTTCCTGTGGCTCAGTGGTAGAGCATTGCGTTAGCAGCGCAAAGGTTGTGGGTTCGATTCCCAGGGAGCACATGTACTGACAAAAAAATGTATAGCATGAATGTAAGTCGCTTTGGATAAAAGCGTCTGGTAAATGTAAATCATTACTTTTAAAAGTAACTTTCCCCCACACTGTTCAGGAGATCATCAAATCTCTGCTCTTCACACTCAGTTTTGCACATCTAAGCTGCTGAAGTACATTTATATATGGAGCACAGCATTTCTTCATCAAGTCCTTCAAGACTATCATCTGTCACTTCTCAAAGTAAAAGGCAGAGTCATATTTTGTGGGGGTATGAGAGCAACAACACGATTTATCATCTGACAGACTTCAGTGCTCATGCCAAGGGGTTTCCAGAACCTTCTGCTAATTTCTGCACAGTCACTCCGAGTGGAGCGCTGAAGCATCACAGCGCAGAGCAGAAAGGGAATAGTTGACCAGTGGACAGCAATGAATCCAACAACAATGAATAAAAATAGGAAATGAACCACCTGAAAACATAAAGGAAGCATTTTAAATAATATATTGACTTTTGTAATGCTTTTGTCTGCTACTATAATGTAGAGACTTTTCTCAGCGAGATATTGAACTATTATGATTAATTAGATTCATTAACTTGCATATGATGCAATTACTTAATTACAATTTTAAATCAATTCACAGCCCTCATATTTGAATGAATACTCAATCTAGATATGCATGAGACCCATGAGGTCTTATTTAAAACAAGGACCTGGCAGCTCTCGCAAGCACACGGACAAGATATAATTAATTAAAACCTGCATTAAACAATCAATTAAATCCACTACGCTGACAGACCGACTGGATGCAACTAATCTTTTGATTTTATCACCAGGTTTGCATTCTTGGAATATTAAATGAGAAAAAAAAATCTATTGCTGTCTAATCTGGTTAAACATGAATGGTTTTCTCAAATAATGATTTTCCATATTCAACTCTACATGGAAAAGATGGACAAGCAGCCTCCCATCCCACATGTTAACAAAACTCGAGATGACAGGAAGTCATTTACACATATTTTTATTACACTTAGATGGCATGTGTTTTATTCACTCCAAAATAAAAAGCAAAACACTCTGAACAAACTTTTTAAGCCACATAAAATGTCCCAGGGTCAAAAGCAGACCTATACGGAATGTTCTTTATTTTGGATAATTTGACTGATGTGTTCAGAAATGTGTTCTAAAATGTATTTTAACACATTTGATGGTTAAATCCGTTCTGAATTTGAGTTTAGTTATCATTTTAGAGCAAATGGGTTAAGGCCAGTTCACACCAAGAACAATAAATGTAAAGATAACTAATATATAACAAGTGAAGATGACACACAAGCATATTCAAACTAGGGCTGTGCAATTAATTGCATGCGATACTAATGCGCATCTCGTCAGTAAAGCCGGCTCCGTGATTGGCGGTAAATCTCCATCACCTGTTTTCAAATGGAGCGGCAGTTAATACACAGAGCCGTAGTTCACTGCCAAGCTATGCGATATCGCATTCAATATCGCAGATGAATCGCATTTGATTATGAACGCAATATTATTTACCGCCAATCACGGAGCCGGCTTTACTGACGAGATGCGCATGAGAATCGCATGCGATTAATTGTACAGCCCTAATTTAAACAAAAGCCAACACACATAAGTTGTGTCAAATGAAGCAAAATCAACGTTACTCACCTATCAAGAAGAAACAACGCAGCCTCGGCATACTGCTACAATATTTACGTGGGTCCACCACTTGGTCGTAACCCTTCTTTTAAATTTTTTGTTTCTCCGATATTTTCCTCTTTTTTATTTTCAATTTCTCTCTATCTATAATCGATCTGCTAATATCCATCATGTGCACTCAAATTGAGCGCTCTCTTCTCTCTATCATAACAAGACACGCCCCTTACTGCTGATTGGCTACTATTGTGTTTTGGGACACGGTCCGGCACTGTGGTCAAAAGCGTTTTTCAAAAATTGCTTAGTGCACCTTTAAATGCTTGTACTGTTTGGCTGTCAATGTTTAATCATTCATTAGCTGAAAAAAAGTTCTGAAAGTGATTCCATTGACATTGTTTCTCTCTTTCATTATGCTATAGTTGTAGTGTTAACTTCTCATTGAATCAGATTCATAGTTATCCATGGTATGAACGGGCATTAAAAGCAGCCTCACTTTTGGATGGAGCTCGTAGGTTGGAGGACACCACCCTCATGGAGTCGGCTTCCACACGGAGGCCGTAACTGCTGTTGCTCTCGTAGTCCAGCGGCTTGGCAGTGCTGATAACTCCAGTGATGTTGTTCACAACAAATTCACCTGTGGCAACAGGATAAAGACAGCAGGTTTGTTTAATTGCTATTTTACAACAGCTTTACAGAGATACACACAGAGTCAGAATTGTGCATTTGTAACCTTATTATAGAGTGGGAGACTTGAATGTCCGTAAATTTCCAAAATAAAATGGAAAAATAAAACCAAATTCCTTTGTGGAAAATGTACTCTCTAGCATACTTTAAAAAATAGTACAGCTTGTAGAAATAATATACTTTAAAATAACATAGGCCTATTTAAGTGTAAATTGAATTGAATGTTTGTGGATGCTTAATCGCATGTTATTTATAATGAATTTACAATATGCTGTAGCTTACATTTGACTTAAATGCAATTAGTGCAACTTAAGAGTGATTTTTGACCCACTTAGGTAGGACTTAAGAATATCTCTATATGTAAATTCATAACTGCTTTTGTTTTTAAAATACAGTAAAAGTGTACAGCCGAATACTGACAAGAATTTATAATAAACTAAAATATACTTTTGTATATTTTAAATTACACTTTTTTTTATGAAGTCGCAATTTAGTACATTAAAAACATATTAACTTGTTTTTAATTTGTATTAAATGCCAAGTTCTGGCACAGACTGATGGGTCGTTAATGCAAACTGATGATATTTACAGCATTAAACTACTTGGCACAAGCTGATTGGTTCATGTTGCATACGCAGCCAATGTACTTCTTTACATTTAAAGGGCTGGTTAACGCTCACTAGAGAATTTTGCAGAATGCTTTCAGAGTTCCTCCGAAATCCTCCACCTTCCCCAGCTCCACCTGTATAAATCTGGTACGGGCTATTTTATATGCTATGCATGCAGCAGCAGTATGTCTTAAATACTGACAGCACTGCATCAGCATATGTATTTGCAGCAGCTAGTTCCTGTACTAATAATTATACAATAATATACAAGAACAGCAATGACCAACAACAGCAGGAGATCTATTTAATTAAGACTAAATAAATACATTAACATGGTTATATCCATTACTATGCTAAACTCTTTAGAGAGTTGTAAACTAAATGTAATACAAAACACCAGTTAAAAGTACTTTAGCATGCTAGTCATATTGTGAACTCATTTAAAGCACAACACAAGATTAAAACAATGTTTTAAAATGTAGTTTAAACTTTTATTGGGACATTTTTTTTACAAAGTACACGGTTTTAAAACGTATACATAAGTGTGTTAAGAAACACATTGAAGTGTACTTTAAGTACACTCAAGTGGTCCTTTATTTAATTAATATATTATTACCTGCAAATACTCATTCATAAGTGCACATTCAGTATGACTAAGCGCACTTCTTTTTCACATGGGATGAAATGCCTTTCATTTTTAAAGAATTCTCTAGATTTAATTCACTGGACTATCCAAAATAGGGATTACAAAAAAACGATATTGTCATCTATACCTTTACCATAATATGACATTACTCAATCAGTAATTCTTGGCCCGGCGAAATCTAGGTCTTACAACTCATCCTTTCCCCGATTCTGTGTAGCGTATTGTTAATGCACTTAGCTATATTGGCATTTCAGGTCCAGAGTGCTCTAACACCTCTTGAGTCTCATTAAAATTCGTAAAGGATTAGCTCTGATCTTGGGTGATGTCATCGCATTAAACGCCTTGGATCCAGGCGGTTTAAAGGGTGGAATGATTACCTTATTCTTCCTGGCTTTTTTCTAGTTTGCGCTAATGAAAACAGCCCTTTGATTACGTATGTACGCTTCTTGATTCCGCCTAATGAGAATGTACCGAAACGATTTCCCCATCGCTTTAAACCCACGCCAGATGTATTCAAATGTGATTTCGGCTGAACACATTCTGAACAGAGAGGATTTAATCATGCACACCTCCCTCTTCCTGCTCTCGCATGCTCTCCGATGACACACGGCAACAGGAAGTGCGCTCCTTCAAACGAAACCTCTCTCACTGAGCTTTTGATAACTTGCAGCTGACAGCCACCTAATAAACACTGTCGAGGAGTCTGCGGGCTGTCATTATCCAGTGCTTGATGTCTTACAAACTATAATGTATTACAATACAGTAATATCCAGCTCATAAAAGACTAGAGTGACATCTCCCGCAATCTTGTCTTTTGTTTTTTTCACTGAGGGTTTCTGAGGAGGGAATAGACCATAGTCTGGTTGAAGTATAGTTTTGTATGCAAGTGACGGTCTAATTGCATGAATTTTCTGCATCATTTTAGCTCATTATTCTCTGAACAAATTATGTGAATCTGGTTAGTGCTCACCGCTAGAGGTCGACCAATATGGGTTTTTCTTTGGCCGACGCTGGCCGACCCTGATTTAGAAATCAGGGCAGCCGATGGCCAATATAATTTCATAATTTTTCATTTAATCTTATAAAAGAGAGTTGATTATTGCAGGGTACAAGACAGTAGTAGTAGTAGTAGTAGTAGTAGTAGTCTAATTCATAGTAATAATGGCTAAAAAGTTAAGGACCTTAACAGTTGAAGCATGCTTTTTCTTTAAGTCTGTTGCCAGACACCAGTGTTTCCCACAGGCTTGCTAATGCAAATTCATTATCTGCCAGCAGGAGGCGCTTTTGGAGCGGAGATATAGCGGTCGGTTTCCCCAGTAACGGCTGTAATCAAATAAGCGCTGCCCTCACACATGCAACTTTATCAGGCATATTACAAGAAAGACGAAATGAAAATGACATTGACGCTTTTCTGAAGACAGTCCTTTTCAAAGATACATTCATATAAAAACACCCGCGCTGCATTTTAATTTTCAAATGTGCAGTGCTCTCAGTTTATTCAACGAAGTATAAGCCTTTTGGAAAATCTATTTGAGGTGGTCAGTTTTGATATTGTGACTGACGAGCTGCCACAAATAACTCAATGTATGGGAAACACTGGACACTGCTATACGTTAACTGGCCATAATCTAATTGAAGACACAAATAAAATAATTCACACATATTACACACACATCCTGCTGCACATCAGTGCTTAAGAGAGCACTGGCCACGAGCGATGACATCGTGGAGGCTATTGTCGGACTCACACACATTTAATGAGGAAAGTTAACATGCACGTTATAATCAGCCCAGAAGTTTGATCTGAATTGCACGTGTTTCTACTTTCACATGCAAATGACTTGTTGCACTTGTGAATATGATGACTTTCCAGCATCGATTGTAGTAGAGTAAAACATAATTACACTTTCAAAATGGTCTGTTTTGCCCTGCCATCATAAGCTGAAGCTGTGTGTGAACAAGGCGCTGCAGCAGAGTGTGAGCTGCTCCTTCTCAAGCAGCCAGAGGGAGAGAGATTCTCCGGTACGGCATTCCGCAACAATGCTTAGCTGCTCGCATATGGACCTGCCTATAAATCGGCTTAATTTGCAGCACAATCGGCCGATGCCGATTAATAGAAAAATGATAAAAATGGCAAAAATCAGCCCGATCAATCGGTTCGGCCAATCAATCGGCCGACCTCTACTCACCGCCCTCATTTCCTTCGATGATGGAGTAGATGATGGTCTGGTTTATGGCAGCCGCCAAGATGACTCCTGCGACCGTTCCCACAGGGGCATTTTCGCTGACCGGAGAGAACCTGCACATACAAAGTGCACTGCATTAATGATGAATCACAAATCATACACAATAAAACAGTGATTCTGGTGGGTCATGCCACAAATATGTACCAGCTTTACTGGGAATATAAAAGTAAAATAGACCAAAAGTAAAACAGTTCCATTGTACTCTTTAAATTTAAGTAAGTATTTATTTATGTATTTGGTTGAATTAAATTACTATTTTTATTCAGCAAGGATGCATTATATTGACCAAAAGTGACAGTAAAGACAAAATATTTTTTATTTCAAATAATTCACAAATATATTAAGCAGAACAAATGTATTTTTATTTTTGGTAACACTTTATTTTAGGGTCTCTTAACTAGTTGCTTATTAGCGTGCATATTACTAAAATATTAGCCATTTATTAGTAGTAACTAAGCACATATTAATGCCTTATTCTACATGACTTTATCCTACATCCCTAATCCTACCCAATACCTAAACTTAACAACTACCTCACTAACTATTAATAAGCAGGACATTAGGAGTTTATTGAAGGAAAAGTCGTAGTTAATAGTGAATAAGTGTTACCTTTTTTAACATTGACAATAATACATATTTCTTGAGCAAAAAATCTGTATAATAAATTGATTTCTGAAGGTTTCTGAAGACGAAAATAATGACGGCTGAAAATTCCGCTGTGCCATCACAAGAATAACTAATATTTTTTAATATATTAAGACAGAAAACAGTGTATTTTACATGTAATAACAAATGCAGCCTTGGTGAGCATATAGACTTTTCATAAAATACATTTCAAAAACATTAAAACATCTTAACAATCCCAAACTTGTACCTATTTTAATTGTACTAATGAATTGTATAAAGAAAGAAACAAAGTGCAATAAATAAATAAATACATACATACATCGATAAATAAATATTCTGTATAAACTGTATGTGCATTTTTCTTTTAGCATTTCTTAGAATTGATCCCATGACCTTGGCATTGCTAGCACTTTACCATTTGAGCTACAGGCAATGTTTAAAAATACAGTACAAAAGCCTGAGGGTAAGAAAGTTAAGAAATGTGCATTCAAAACCGTGCATTATAAGAACAGCTGAAACTGCATACAAATGAATTGACTGACAATCTAAACAATGCATTTTTGCTCCTTGATATAAATGCACAGTAGGATATTCAGCACTATCAAACTGAATGAAATGTACACATATATGTCTGACAGAGAATCACTCTGAAACCATTCTGAAACCAGGCGGTCAGCTTACCTGTTTGATTTTATAAAACAAACTCAATTAATTTGAGCTGTTAAGAATTACAGTTTATAATTACCAAGACAAAATTCACAGGAATTTGAATCAATCAAGAAGTTAACCGGATCACAGTGTTAATTGGGCATCCTACACAGTTTCTAAACTAAGCAGAATAAAGAGTGTTAATGGAAAGCAAGCGTGGGAGTGAGCAGATCTTTACCTCAGATAAACCCAACAGCAGAACTGATCCATAATGAAACATATGTTCAATATAAGCTGCCGCTTGTCAAGCACAAAATACAACATTACACTTCAAATCATATTTTGGAGCCAGTGGGCGAGAAAAGCATGGTTTGGACTATTGATAAATTATCATTTGGAAAGATTTAGGAGTCCAAGTGGCTTTCAGAGACAGATTGACCTTGTTTCCTTCTAGTACTACCATTCATTTCATGCAATTTAATCACAAGCGGGCAGTTCTAGTTTGGGATCAGTACGTTTTTTACAAAAAAATAAAAAAATAAAAACACTTTTGCTAAGCACGGATGATCAAAAGTGACATTGTTTTCAATTTCTATTCATCAACAAAAAATCTTGAAAAAATGATTCACAGTCACCACAAAAGTATTAAGCAGCAAAAACTGTTTTCAACATTGATAATAATAAGACATGCTTCCTGAGCATATAATAATCACCATAACAGCATATTAGAATTACTAGATTTCATGTGACACTAAAGGCTGGAGTAATGATGCTGAAAATTCAACTAGGTCATCACAGGAAAAAAACACATTTATTTTATTGTAATTAGTGTAATTTTATTTATTACACAATATATTTTTAATTGTATTGATATTTATCAATATTACTGTATCACATAAATGCAGCCTTGTTGAACTTCGTGTTAATGTTTGTTTTTAAATAGCTTATTAAAGCTACTAAAATAAACCAGCCAAAGGCAGCGAGGGTTTTAGAAACTCTTTTTCATGTCAATATTGTTGTTAATATTCCTTAATTACCAATTTTGTATGTGTGCAATTTAAAAGGCCTCTGGTTAATATAATTAGTACATTCCTGCCTGCCTTTTATTTTAAACCAATATTAGTCATTAAAGCAGCATAAATTAGATTGTGGATGTTATTAGCTCCAGAAAGGCGCATGTTGGTGAATAATTGAGGAATGATGATTAAGAGTTATAACAGTTAGTGTACACTTTTCTCAAATGTACCTGCCTAGTGAGAAAATTGTGAAGTGTATAATTGAACTGGAATAATTTAGCTGGGTCATATGAAGGAAAAAAAAGAAAATACTATTTCCGTATTTCTATTTGAAAATATAATGTATAATTAAATGTGTTACTTGCCATTTGTTTGTAATTAATTGTGAAATTTACTAGCAGTTACAAGTGTAAATGGTTTCTCCACATTTATTTTTTCATATAATCTCTGCATGTTATGGACCATGTGTTCAGCTTGCATTGTCATATGGAAACTTAAAATGTTGTTGAAACATTGAACCTTAAAGGACATAGCTTCTGTAAATTTGACATTCTGTACTGATGAGAACAATCTTTCACTGTCATACTGCTTATACCTCTGTAGGATAAACATTAAAGGGATAGTTCACCCACAAATGAACATTACCCCATGATTTACTCACCCTCAAGACATCCTAGGTGTATATGACTTTCTTCTTTCAGATGAATACAATCGGAGTTACAGTATATCAAAAAATGTCCTGGCTCTTCCAAGCTTTATAATAGCTGTTAATAGTGGTCAAGATTTTGAAGGCCAAAAAAGTGCACCTATCCATCATAAAAAAGTGCTCCGGGGGTTAATAAATGCCTTCTGAGTGGAATCGATGTGTTTGTGTAAGAATACATTTGGATATTTATAATATGGATAATTATGGATATTTCCTACACAAATGCATCCATTCACTTCAGAAGGCGTTTATTAACCACCGGGAGCCATGTGGAGCACTTTTTATGATGAATGGATGCACTTTATTTTGCTTCAAAATCTTAAACCCCATTCACTGCCATTATAAAGCTTGGAGGAGCAAGGATATTTTTTAATATAACTCCTATTGTATTCGTCTAAATGAAGTGAGGGTGAGTAAATCGTAGGGTTATTTTAATTTTTGAGTACTATCCCTTTAACAATTGACGGTGGAGAGACAAACTGAACCTCACTGTCCTCAAACCGCAAATCTGCTGCTTTTCAAAACCAAGAGCATATAAAGAGTGAGGTGAAAAGCTCCAAGTCAGAACAAGTGCTTTCTCCTATCGAATCCAAAAACACGGACAAAAAATCCCCAAGGACACTTTGAATACAAAAGCTAATAATCCTGTCACAGAATCGCCTGTTCAATGTTTTGCTTTTTTGTACATTTGATGCTCACGCTCGACTTGATGACGAGGCAACCTTCATCCTGGTTTTGGAGTACTTAGAGTTTGCTGTACACAGGATTACAGGGTGATTTGTCTCCCCAGGGCTGCGGCGTGGAAGATACACAGGCTTTTGTTATTCAGAAAGATGACAGAGTACCTTCCATATAATCCCTGAATACGCACATCGACATGTTCTTCCTGTATGGCGTCGCCCTATTGCTCGGTGCACAGTGTGCTATGCTTTGCAGATAATAGAGAAAGAAAACGTTCTAGTACGTTCTGTGTTTTGACAGCGCTCTAATGGTCGCTTCACACAAGCACATGGTCAAGTGTTCGACACTAATGAGGTCCACTGAGCTGGCAAAAGCATTCCCCCAACCTCCATTCCAATGTCATTATTATATCTGATCACTTTTTTGTAACCGGGACTCTGCCCGTGGCGTTCAATCGGGACTGAACAGGGTTTAATCCAAAAACTGAGGATGGGCCACCAGGCAGCTTCTAACTACATTTCCATTTGTTTTTTGTTAGATTTTATGTTTGCTAGATTAAGATTTGATATCAAAATAGCAATTTGGAACCTTTTCCTATTGAGAGATAACAATTGTGTTACTCATAGATCACAGGCCCTTTCATGTAGATTTGCTGTTTTACTTTGATGACGTGAGATGCTGGAAACGGTCGGAGTCTAATCACTGTATCATGTTCTTTGATCTTAGTCTTTATAAAATGAGTAAAAACCACAAGCCTCCAAAGGGAACGCATAACAGCTATCAATAATCCTGCTATTTAATAAAACACATGACGCTTGTAATTCAGAGTATCTACATCAATACAAATTAATTTATAAAGTAAACAGTTCTTTATGAATCAAAGCCAACCGTCTTTAAAATCTCGGTGCTGAATTTCCCAACATAGGGGCTCTGGCAACACAAATGGATCTGATTTTAATTGCATGACATTTTGGAATACCATGTATACCTATCTGAATAGAAACATCCTTGTTTACATATATGGCATGGCTACAGTTTTATTTGAACTGCCTCTGGTTTTTTCAGGCATTTTTGTTTTGGCCTACGATAAGAGAACTACTGAATCACCCTCTGATTATATCAATTTAGAAGGTTAACCAGAACATCCCTAAAGCAACATGGCTTATACTTAAACAGCAAATCTGTGTCTTTTGAGTGTTGTGTTTCAGGAAAAATTTACAGTTCTTGGTTGAGAAACAATTATGTTTTCTTTCATATCATTTTATATCAACATGAAAGACTCAAAGGCTTCTAATCGCTGTCTGATTAGCTTTGAAGCTAATATGTATATGAAAATGCTCCGCTGTATAAAATATAAAGACATCTATATGTTTTTATGTATAAAACCCATTTACACTTTTAAAAATAAATTAATTATTAAATGAAAAAATTTATTAAAAAAATATTTTACTTTCTATCAAGTTATCTTTTCCCCACCATTAAGAACATTTTTCGATTTTGAACAAAATAAAATAAACAAAATAAAGAACAAAAATTTACTCAAGTAATATTTATTCATTCATTTTCATTTTCTGTGGACCCCCATCACAGTTTCAAAAGTAAATACATCAACATATGTGAAACAATTGCATTCGTCCATCTATTTTAACGTTGTTGTTTTGTTTTGTTTTTACTCTTTTTTTACACCATCTTCAAAGCTTAGTCTCTCTATTCAATCTTCTTGTTTCGACCTCAATCTTTTTACCCAACCCAGTCTTTTTAACTCACCACAGAACATCACTAAACAACATCACCATCACTGTATGCACCTGCTCCAGATGTCCAGCTCAGCGTGACTCGCCCCCTCTAGACTCCAATAAATCAACACTTAACACTGGACAAAAACAAGCCGGCGTCATGACACTGCAAAACTACCAGCCCCTCTTCAAATGAAAAAGCCTTTCCGCTGCTTTCAAAGGTTCCGCCTGTGGATTAGGCGTTGACCTTTTCAAACTATTTGTGATTAGTGCGTTTGGCAACCGTGTGGCATACTATGTCTGTCTTTTCCAAACAAGAGGCAAAGGGCAAATTTCCTTCAGCTGAACTAAGGGTATAGGGAGGCTTGCTCATCTTCTTTCGTTCAAAAACAACTTTCACTCAGGCAGAATACATGAATACTGAGATAGCCACGCATTACATGCACAGCCAGTATACGACAAATGGGTTTGTTTGCTCCTGGATGGGTTTACAAAGGGCAAATCTATCTTCCCCAGAGTTTAGTACTTCACTAAGGAGATCTAGACACCCTCAGAGAGGCTAAGTATATGGATTAGGGATGTCAAAATTGGCGGTAATTTGATACTAAGTCAATATGAAAGTTAAATAAATAAATAAATAATAATAGCAGTGCAGTACTGAGATTCAACTCAATTTGGTACTCACTGTCTGGCTGGCAGGTTCTTTTCAGCACTCATGCTGCTGCATTAAATGCATTTATTTGTCTAAATACCTGTCTTTACAAGATATTAACAGTGCTTGTTGAGCCAGGCTAGTGCTTGTTGTAGCAGTTTCACAGCGTGCTTCAGAAACCCTCCACCTTCCCCAGCTCCACCTGTATAGATCTGATACAAAGTGATTTGTGTATGCTATAGGGGTTATTTCATGCATGTTATATTTGCAGCAGTATTTATTACATGCTCACAGCAGCATGTTCTGGATGTATTGGCAGTAGAAAGGCTCGGTACTTGCTCTGCCAAAGCAGAAGCAGAATTTGGGGCTATCAATAAGCAACCAAAATTATATTTATATGACAACTTTAATAAACATGTATGCATTAAAACCATGACACACAAATTATCATCAATGTATGCATTTTTAAACATTTCAAATTCTCATTCAATTTACTTTAGAGGGCAGTGCTGCCCCCTTGCCTTCTCTGAGATAACACCCCTGTTATATTAATATTTCACTTGAAGAGCATATTAGTTCAAAAGCATATTAGTTTTAGCTGTGGTATTAAAATTGGTTTTGGGAATCGTGAAATTTCACTGGTATTGGTATCGACCTGAAATTTTAGTATCACCACAACCTTAATAAGGATATCAGGCTTGAGGGTCAATGGCAAAAACTGACAGCTGGAGACATGAGAGGAGAATAATAATGAGGGATGGTGCTTCGAGATTATGTGCAAATGACATAAAAGCTGGTGAAGGCAAAGAGAGATGAATAGCTCCACTTGAAAGCACGAGCAGCTATAAACTCTCAGCTGGTCTCGTTGAAAATGTCGGCCACATTTACATACATAGCACACTTTCAGAAGTTTACTAATCACATGCATGAGTGTCCTAAAACAAGATAAGGGTGTACAATAGATAAATTATTGAAAAAGCTATGAATATTTGATGAGAGGCCCTGGTGAAAGACACAGACAAAAGAAAATGCGGTAAAGCATCTCGGTTTGATTGACCCGTTCTGGGATAAAAGTAACAAAAGCTCGTTGATTAATGGGAAGCAGGCCTCGTGGCCGCCTTCTATTCTCTCTCAAACGGGTGACAGACAAACACAGCAAGCGCTCTAAACTAGACTGCAAGCAGAAACAAGGTTGCAGGGTAAGCATAAGGAGATGAGATTAGCCAGAGCAGAACATCTTGAAGGGTTGTATATTAAAGACATTAAATAGCTTTGTTTATATGACTTAAAGTGCTGCAATGTCACAAACTTTTCAGAGTCAATACAGATGCACCTTTTAGCTGTTTTATGGCCCTAATGGAAGCATTACTTTTAATTAAGGGAGATGATATATTTAAGTGTTGCAGTGTGTGGATGCTGACTTTGAAAGGGAAATCATTTTTGTTGACAATAGGTGTTGATCATTTATATATTTGCACCAAACTATAATTCAGAGGGATTGATCAGTTCATATTAAAAAATGTTGTAATAGTTGCATATTAGTCCCTCGTAAACTTTTTAACATGTTAAACATCATGGTTTATAATAACCCTGCAGTTAATTTTATTTTTATAAATTCAGTAATAATTCTGTCTTGTATACTATCCAGTATGTAAACATCTGCCATGTGAAATGTTTTTTTTCAGGGCACTAATAGATAAAAAAAGAAGAAAAAGAAATACTGCCTTTTTATTGTTGCCTTAAAAAATGCTTTTTTATTCCTCTATTTTGTTCAAATCATTACCTTTTTTGAAGATTTTAAAGCAAGACTTTACCATAAAAGTAATGAAAAATGTATTTTAGATTTTAGTTAGCATAGGCTTTAGCATACCGCATCTAAACAACACCTGAAAGAACAGCATCCAGGATTCACCCACGTAAACACCATATCCGCAAAAGCAATTCCAATTGCCCAAGCATCAAAATTAATGTTTTGAGATGATGATAGATTATCCAGCACAAGCACAACTGGATCTCACCAATGAAATGCAATTTTGCATAGTTCTAAATTACATGTTTGTAGATGTGTATGCTAACTACACTGTGATGATACATACCACAGAATCTAAAATACATCTCAGTTACTTTCATTATCAAGTCCAACACCAGCATGCCAGAAGCAGTGGGGCTTTACATGTTAATAAGCAGCGCTGTGCTAATGGTGTGGTTGTTTGTCTGACCCTGAGCTGGTGGGATGGCACAAAAGGACCGCCAGTGTCTGCATACTAATCCTGCAGGTGCAGCAGAGACGGGGAGTCCCGTGCAGGCCAAGCGCTTCCATTACCTCTGCAAGACTGGAAGTGGAGGCGACAGGAGCATCAGAAAAGAGCTCCACATGTGGCTAATTGAAGTCCCGACGCAACAATTCATGGCAGATTACATTTCAGCAATACGACGCTTCAGCTCACATGAAAGCGATACACTGTACAGCGATCTGACAGCGTAACAGCACTTCAGATCAAGGGACGTCAGCCGGCACTCCAAACTAAACTAGTCTCAAAACTTGCTGTTCTCCACCTGCGAGCCAAACGCTTTTGAACTGCAGCAAGGAGCAGGTTATTATTCGCAAATCTCCAAAAAAAAGATACTCAGAGAAGAACATCAAAGTCATTTGTTTCTGTCGAGAGAAGAGCTTGGTGGTCTCTAGTGCTGTCCACATGACTTTGCCCACAGAAACCAATCATACTTCGGTTCAGGAGCGGCTCAAGTGCTACTCGTTCACTGCCAAATTAAGCCTTGTAAAGAGGATCCCAATCTGCACTCCAGCATTGAAGATAATGGAGGGAGAACCGCAGCCACATGATCGTTGGTCAAAAAGACACCCACTAGTGTTCAAGACCCTGAACTATTGCAGAGGCCAAATCAATTCTACATTTCTAAATACATTTACACTGGAATCACTGTTGTGAGAATAATTCATCACGCACTAGAAAACTGAACGTTGATTCTAACACACGGCACACAGAAACGTGTCAAAATTTGTGTCAGGTTGAAACAAATGACACAAAACCAGAAAGCTGAAAGTATTGAAGGACACATTTGAACCCTCTGAAGTCTGACATATTGAAATAAATATGATTAAATTTGTTATAGTTTATTTGCTGAGTATCATATTTGATACATCAGGTTTTATGGCTCATATAGTATGATACAGTGAGAAAATGTTCAATTTTCAATTCAAACTGAATTGAGGTTCAAACTGAGCGAAAATTTGAAATTTGGTGCAGATTTTGATATTTATATGGCCATTAAGAAGATTAAATTCTGTTAGCTTGTCATTTAAATCAATAGGATTTTTATATATAAAAATATATATTTTTTTATAAAAAGCATATAAATATCAGTTGTCATTTTTTATCTCCCAATAATGACTTTTTAAGTTGACATTTAAAAGCTTAATTTTATGATAAAAGTTCTGTAACTTTTATTGTGGGAGCAAAACATGTAATGTAATGCAATGCAATTATGATTGAGAGATGAGCAAACAAGCACATATTTGATTCTTACATAATTGTTCTACAAAATGATGTATGAATAATCAAGTTAACCTTCAGTCCAGTAAATGTTCATCTTGAAATATTGCTAGCAATATAAAGTTATTCTGTAAATTTTACAATAAAAAATTAATTTGTATTGTAAAATCCTGACACGGACGAGACCAGATTGGCCGACACGCGCACGCTTTTACTCAAAGAATGTACGATCAGACAGGTTCCTCCGGTTGAGTGACTCACATCTAACGTGTATAGTTAAGACACATTCACTGTCTATCTAGTCAAGAAGATGTATATATATATATATATATTTCAATTTCAGCAGGCAACTATTTGTACAGCTACATTATTATTCCATCCACAATTAATCACAACAATGTATATACAATTACAAATGATTATATAAATCGTCAGTTTGTTGTTTTACACACATGCACACAGACATTTCATACATGACATAATGAGATGCATTAACAATCTTTAGACGCACTCATAACAACAAAAGACAATACTTTATTGAACCTTTTCTGATAAGAAGTGTGTGCTGCAAACGCGAGCATTTTTGACTATTATTTTTGTCCAGTCCGCTCGTTTTATCTCGTTTAACTACAGCTTTCTTCGGTTTTTTTGTCTGGCAGAGACAGCAGGTATGCCTTAAAATTTCAAATTGAAGCCTCTACAACTTCGATTCGGGCACCCAACATCACAACAAGATGATATTTTAAGCTCCCTGTGTAGACGAATCTGCGCTGGTTTGAATTATCCGCCTCCAGTTTTCGCTTTGTTTTGCCTCCAGCTAGTGCTGTGACGTAACTGTGACGTCGGCCCTGTAAGGATCTATAAAACAGGGTTGCAGATTGACTCAAATTACACTGTTTCAGTCAGCCTCACACCTGCTATAAACTTTCATGCATGTGTGATTCACCGATTTGAGCTCAGAATCAAAAGCATGACACTCAGGACACGCAATATCTCATTTAGACATTTGCAAACCAACCTGTAATTATCTATAGCCATTCTGCACCACTGAACAACACATGCTAATTAAACTATTTTTTTGCGGACCCCTAGGCCCCAAGGGTGCTTTCATGATGTCACATAATTACGAATTATTTCCAATTTCTGTGCTGGAACTGCCTGTATTCTTCTTCCATATGTGTCCATGTTGCTCAATGTCAATCACAGCTTCTTTCATTTAGACTATTAGCTATAGACGAAGGACAGACATTTTATTAGTGTCAGTGATTTCACATCAAAGCTACTCAAGATAAACCTGTTTCAAGATTCAAGGTGAATGCATTGCAGCATTTAAACATTAATGTTTTTAAAGCTCTTCTTGTAAAGATTTGTGAGATGCCTCCCGCAACCAGCTTTACTTTTATAATCTGATGTACTTTAGAGTGAAACAGGACAATCAATAATAAATAAGTGGACGTGATTGGGTGAAATGAAACAATTGGATCATCATACAGAATGGAGCTAGATGATTGGTGGGCCTTAAAGAAAATTATTGTTTCTTGAGGCAGAGAAGGTTTCAGAGGCAGAGTAGGTAGAGTAAGTAACGTCCGTGGATGGTGAGATTTGTTCAGATTTTTGAAAGATGTTTCTTATGCTCACCAAGACTGCATTTGCTAACCCATATGCTAACCCATCTCCCAGGTACTGCACTCCTCCCTCACTCACATCGACAGCAAAAATGGCAACTATGTCAGGCTGCTATTCATCGACTATAGCTCAGCTTTCAACACTATAGTCCCCACCAAGCTAGCTGTCAAACTCTCAGACCTCGGCCTTAACACTTCACTTTGTGACTGGATTCAAGATTTCCTCACCGCCAGACCACAAGTGGTGAAAGTCGGCCAGTTCACCTCCAACTCAATCACCCTGAACATAGGAGCCCCACAGGGCTGTGTCCTGAGCCCCCTGCTATACTCTCTCTACACACACGACTGCGTGTCCTCTCACAGCTCCACATCTATCATTAAATTTGCTGATGATACTGTGGTTCTGGGCCTCATTAACAACGATGACGAGACCGCATACTTGGATGAGGTGGAGAGACTTACATCATGGTGCCAGGACAACTGCCTCTCTCTGAACGTGAGCAAAACCAAAGAGCTGATCGTGGACTTCAGGAAGAGACAGCAGCAGCCCTACACTCCCTTATGATCAGTGGGACCCCTGTGGAGGGGTGAGCAGCTTCAAGTACCTCGGTGTAAACATCTCCGAGGACCTGACATGGACTACACACATTCAAACACAGGTTAAGAAAGCCAGGCAAAGACTGTACCATCTGCGACAGCTGAGGAAATTCAGGGTCTCTCCAGCTATCCTGAAAACTTTCTATTCAGGGCCATAGAAAGTGTACTGACTCAGTGCATCTCAGTGTGGTATAATAATGCCACAAACCAGGACTGCAAAGCTCTGCAGAGAGTCGTGCGCTTAGCTGAGCGCATCTCAGGATCTACACTCCCTCTCTGCAGGGCATCTACCTCAAACGCTGCAGAAGCAGAGCTGCTAAAATCACCAAAGACTCAAACCACCCCGGTAACCATCTTTTCCGTTTACTGCCATCTGGCAGGCGCTACAGGAGCTTGATGGCAAAGACAGAGAGACTGAGGAAGAGCTTCTTCCCTCAGGCCATCAGGCTCCTTAACACAAACTCAGTTCCATAAACTTTCACAAGACTCATTATTATCTGTAAAAAAATAACAAAAACATTCATATTCTCATCATCCGTATTGCCGCTATGTGTGCATACCCAGTACAACCCGTTGCACATCCCTCTCATCCCTCCTGTTTATACTAATATTTATTAAGTCCCATATAATGTTTTTGCACATCCAATTTGTTTTGCACATCTTACTGGTTTACTGTTTTGCACTTTTCTTTATTCTATTGCACATTTTACTTCTTATTTCTTTTTTTACCTATATATATATATATATATATATATATATATATATACTCTTGTGTGGTGATACTTTTATATAATTTAATTTTGATTTTATTTTTTATTTATTTTTTTATTCTTTGCACTGTCCACTGAGCGGACCTGATTTGACCTACATTTCACTTTTGATTATACCTTGTATAATTTATCATGTGACAAATAAAGAAACTTGACCTTGACCTTGATTTATTTTATTAAAATACAGTAAAACAGATATATTATGAAATATTATTACAATTTGAAATAACTGTTTCCAATTTACATATATACATTTAATGTAATTTATTTATATGATGACAAAGCTTAATTTTCAGCATCATTACTACAATCTTCAGAGTCCTTCAGAAATCATTGTATTAAGCTAGCTTCGTTTTTTTTATCAATGTAAAACAGTTCTGTTTCATATTTCATATTTAAAAAGGTTGATTAAATGCATCTCATTTAATTGAACTTTGTATTAGTTTATTTACAAGGTTAAAGAAAAATCAGAAAAGTGCATTAAGTGAATAAAAAAAGTAAAATAAATCAGTTCCCTTCCGAAGGGAACTTCTACACTGCGTCCTCTTTGAGGGTCGCTATGGGAACGCCTCCAGCGTGACCGGTTACCTGAAGCATGATTACGAACACCCAATGCACCTGACATTGGCAGGTGGACGCCTATGACGCAAGCTAATGGGCGTCTGCAAGCATAAAAGGGCGTCTGTGGAACACATCATCCTCTTTTTTTCCTTCAGGGGACCTTGTTTCTGAAGTGTGAGTAGATATGTCTATTGAGAAGCGCTTTAGGAGGTGTGTCGATCCGTGTCAGCGTTGTCTGATACTAGATGACACACACGATCTATGCGTTATGTGTTTGGGCGAAGAGCACGCGTGCTCTGTTCTCGAGGGGATGGAGTGCGTTCATTGTGAGCCTTTTTCTGTGGGAAAAAGCTCCGCTCTCGGTTGCCCATTTTTCTCGAGAGAATTGGGGCGATCATCTGCCCGCCGCGGCTCGGGTCCAGCCACTGCTGAGGCAGTGAAGAGACTGAGTTCGCGGCGATCGCAGATGGAGCTTGCGAACGAGTTTGAGAGAGGAATTTTTCATCTCGCGCTCGGCAGCGGCTGACGAGAGTGAACTGCGGGAGGAAGATGTATTGTCTGTTACATCTTCTGATCCAGCAGGAAGTGCTTTGCTGGCTCATGGTGGGCTGATGAAGGCGGAGAGGATATTTCTGAGCCTTCTCAGCTTGTCTGCCCCACGATGTAGAGCTGCTGGAGGTTATGAAGCATGCACTTCTGCTAATGCAGTGGAGGCACGGAAAAGGGGGAGTGGCTCTAAGTAGGCTTGATGAGCGATTCTCTCTGGGCATAACCTCCCAGCTCCCGTGAGCCTCCCATTCCTCCCAGATCTTCATAATGAGATCGTGAAGGCATGGGATAAACCATACTCAGCCCACATCCATTGGTATAAGAATGCTAATTATGCTGATATCGAAGGGATGCGCGAGCATGGATATGCGTCGATGCCCCCTATCGAAGGGACGCTTGCGAGCTATCTCTCAGCTGGGGGGACATCGACGTTGAAGGCAGCGGGTCTGGCTGGTGCTGCTTTGCACACGATGGTTGTGTTGCAGGCGTGCCAGGCTGATTTGCTGAAGGATTTAGACCAGGGCCAGGGGCTCCCTCCTGAGGCGGTATCTGAGCTGCGCCGCACCACAGATCTGGCCCTCAGGGCCACCAAGCAAACGGCTGCCGCGATCGGGAGGTCGATGGCGGCAATGGTGGCCACTGAGAGGCACCTGTGGGTGAACCTGGTGGACATCGGGGAGGAAGAGAAACGGTTTCTTCTCGATGCGCCGGTTTCGCCTTCGGAATTGTTCGGCACATCCGTTGAGATGGTGGTCGATAAATTCAAGGAGGCGAAGGCGCGCTCAGCAGCATATAAGTCATGTATACCGCGCCGGTCTAGGTCTGAGCCTGAACACAGAGGGCGGCCTGGCCCATCCTGGTCTGCGGGCCGGAGACAGGGCCAGCTGACTCCTCAACCAGGGTTGAGTTCTGTTAGGCTTCCCTCTCAGTAGAGAGCCGTTCTGCTGAAGCCTCCACTCTCAGAGCTCCGTCTCTGGCAGTAAAAGGAGGTAGGTAGGCTCTGAGGAGCCTCACTAACTGCTTCTGGCGTTGAGTGTAGCCAGGCTGAGGCCGCCACTCTTAAGAGCTCCCCTACTCGGATTGAGTGTTGCTAGGCTTCCTCTCATTTAAGAGAGTCATTCTGCTGAAGCCGCCACTCTCCAGGGCTCCGCTTAGACGGCACTGTTAGTATGTAGGCTCTATTGTGAGCCTCGCTAGCCGTCTGTAGCGCTGAGTATGGTCAGGTCTCCTCTCGCTTTAGAGAGTCGTTATGCTGAGACCTCCACTCTTAAGAGCCCCTCAACCAGGGTTGAGTGTTGTTAGGCTTCCCTCTCAGTAGAGAGCCGTTCTGCTGAAGCCTCCACTCTTCAGAGCTCCGTCTCTGGCAGTAAAAGGAGGTAGGCTCTGAGGAGCCTCACTAACTGCTTCTGGCGTTGAGTGTAGCCAGGCTGAGGCCGCCACTCTTAAGAGCTCCCCTACTCGGATTGAGTGTTGCTAGGCTTCCTCTCGTTTAAGAGAGTCATTCTGCTGAAGCCGCCACTCTCCAGGGCTCCGCTTAGACGGCACTGTTAATATGTAGGCTCTATTGTGAGCCTCGCTAGCCGTCTGTAGCGCTGAGTGTAGTCAGCTCTCCTCTCGCTTTAGAGAGTCGTTATGCTGAGACCTCCACTCTTAAGAGCCCCTCAACCAGGGTTGAGTGTTGTTAGGCTTCCCTCTCAGTAGAGAGCCATTCTGCTGAAGCCTCCGCTCTTCAGAGCTCCGTCTCTGGCAGTAAAAGGAGGTAGGCTCTGAGGAGCCTCACTAACTGCTTCTGGCGTTGAGTGTAGCCAGGCTGAGGCCGCCACTCTTAAGAGCTCCCCTACTCGGATTGAGTGTTGCTAGGCTTCCTCTTGTTTAAGAGAGTCATTCTGCTGAAGCCGCCACTCTCCAGGGCTCCGCTTAGACGGCACTGTTAATATGTAGGCACTATTGTGAGCCTCGCTAGCCGTCTGTAGCGCTGAGTGTAGTCAGCTCTCCTCTCGCTTTAGAAAGTCGTTATGCTGAGACCTCCACTCTTAAGAGCCCCTCAACCAGGGTTGAGTGTTGTTAGGCTTCCCTCTAAGTAGAGAGCCATTCTGATGAAGCCTCCGCTCTTCAGAGCTCCGTCTCTGGCAGTAAAGGAGGTGTAGGCTCTGAGGAGCCTCACTAACTGCTTCTGGCGTTGAGTGTAGCCAGGCTGAGGCCGCCACTCTTAAGAGCTCCCCTACTCAGATTGAGTGTTGCTAGGCTTCCTCTCGTTTAAGAGAGTCATTCTGCTGAAGCTGCCACTCTCCAGGGCTCCGCTTAGACGGCACTGTTAGTATGTAGGCTCTATTGTGAGCCTCGCTAGCCGTCTGTAACGCTGAGTGTAGTCAGGTCTCCTCTCGCTTTAGAGAGTCGTTATACTGAGACCTCCACTCTTAAGAGCCCCTCAACCAGGGTTGAGTGTTGTTAGGCTTCCCTCTCAGTAGAGAGCCATTCTGCTGAAGCCTCCGCTCTTCAGAGCTCCGTCTCTGGCAGTAAAAGGAGGTAGGCTCTGAGGAGCCTCACTAACTGCTTCTGGCGTTGAGTGTAGCCAGGCTGAGGCCGCCACTCTTAAGAGCTCCCCTACTCGGATTGAGTGTTGCTAGGCTTCCTCTCATTTAACAGAGTCATTCCGCCTAAGCCTCCACTCTCCAGAGCTCCGCTTAGGCAGTACTACGTGCATGCTCTGTCCTGAGCCTCACTAGCTGTTCATAGCGTTGAGTGTAGATGGCTATGATGGCGAGCTTTGAGCTGGTCTGAAGAAGGTTTTTTCTTTTGACCCTAGTTCTGCTGAGCAGGGATGGTGTTCCTCAAGTCTGTGACTTAGGAATCCAATTTTTGGACACTTTTCCCTCAGCATGGCGGCGTTGGCATGGCGTTCCCATAGCGACCCTCAAAGAGTGTCTCGTTCCCATTCTCAGGGAACTATGGTTACATACGTAACCTGAGACGATATCTCTGATATTCTGTAATTCACACCAGTGGGTGTTTGTTTTGACATAAGCAGATTCAGTGCAGATATAGTTTATTCTGAGCTTTTTCCCCTACTGCATAACTGAAGTGGAAACAGAATTGATACAAAAACAATCACAAAGGAAAGCGTAAAAATGAGACAGTGATGGGTGTGAGCGTCAAAATGAAAAATAGAAGTGGCAGGCTGCTCAGCTGGTGATTTAGCAGAGTCACAGAGATTCATTAAGCCTTATGACATAAGCCGTGCTAAAATGCACAGGCTGCACATTTTAGTAGGAAAACATCAGAAAAACTCTATGCTGCTAACAAGCATGCCACAAAAATACAATGCTTTGTTTTTGTCTAATTACCTTTCGTATGCGATCATTTCACTCTTCTTTAGCCATTATCAAATATGCTTTGTTTTTCATGCAGTGAAGGGAAACATTTTGGAATGCTACCCTCGTTATAACTGAATGCAATGCAAAAAGACTAAATGTTAAAAGAAAACATTACAGGGAAACTAACATTTTCCATTTTTGTTAATAACGCGTAAACGTAAATAAATTTTATCGGCACTAATTGTATTAACGTGCAATTAACGCAGCACGCATTTTCTGTTTGACCCATGGCCAAGCCCGTAGTTGTAGAAATGGAGATGCACAGTGTTGCCAACTTGGCGACTTTACAGACCCCTTTAGCGACTCCCCCACCCCCTTAAAAAAAAGCATAGTGGCAAATCTTTAGGGTTTACCCAAACCGTCACTGGTACTGCCACGCGAGCACAAGGTATTGCTGTCCCAGTGTGCGCACACACACATCTCTCTCTCTCTCTCTGTGCTGTGCGTCTGCTCTGTTCAGCACGCGGCGGAGAGGAGCAGCGCTTTCAGCTAAACACAGATATTGTGTTGCTTATCTAATTTTACATGCAAGTATAGCCGAAATTACAGCACAGCTATTGTCATTATCTTATGTGCATATGGTTTTATCAGACGACGGCTTGATTATCAGGATTTTTATGCAGATTAACATATTGGAAAAGAGAGCTGGTTATGTAGCCTAGTCTTAATGAGTCGCGTTTCAGTCACTTTCATATTCATCCCGTTGTTTGACAACAGAAACAGTAAAATATACAAATGAAAACAGTTTTATTGAGCACAGAGGGCAGAGAGAGGCAAACAAATCTAATAATAAATGTAAATTTTTACATGTTCAGAAGAAGATACTATACATATGTGTGTGTGTGTGTGTGTATATATATATATATATATATATATATATATACAGAACTTATTACTAAAAAATATATATATTCTTGTCGTTCTTCTTCTTATTCTATTATTCTCAAAAAAATTACGTTTAAATCCATTTAGTTCCCCAAAATCTATTTAAATGCAATATAACTTAGTGATGCATATTTTAGCTAGCAATGTCTCATGCTACTGAATGACTGCATTGTGAGCAGGTAATTATTGACACAGTTATCTCAAGTCCACCCCTAGATGATCCCCCAGAGTAGTTCCCTGAACCACCAAAGCCCAGCAGACCAGAGGAGCTCTAACCAGCCTTGTGTTCATCAGACAGGGGCATCAGACACCTGGCTAATGTGTCTGCAGGCAGCAATCAAGAGCCCGCAAAGGACTGCGTCTGAAAGCTATTGTTATTCTCACTCTGCTGCAGAGCTACTATGACCTTTCTGCAGCTCTGTAGGACACAACATTAATTCAGACCTTCGGCCAAGTCTTTTAATCTCTACGGTTATGTCTCTGTAGCTCTGATTAATCAATGGATAAGGATGTTATCAAGGCCATTTTAACCCCATTGGTCCTTGTAGCTAATCAAAGCCTGTGTATCAAAGCCTGTGTATTAATGCCACTTCACTATAAAGCTGTTAATAAAATCATTTTTGATCACAGATCCATTCACACAGGCGGTGATATCTTCTTCTGAATGCACCGTACAGATGAATAGATTGTATTCAGTAAAATAAGCTTCAATGTTTTTAGTTTTAAATCAATTTGGGCAAACCGGTGCAAGTGCTATTTGCCTCGGAAGCTATGTGAATTGAACTGATTACCCCTTGTGTCAAATATATTAAATATGTAATTTAATAAAGCAGCCGTAATGCATTCGAATGGAGTGCAAATGTCCTCGGAGGAAAGAACAGTGCGTATAAAACACACTTTACCTTGCAGCTATTATACATATTCATAAAGTCTATGATTAAATCTATGCTGACGGTTTTATATTGAATAAAACTACCTGATTCTTGTTCTTTTCGTGGTGCTTTGATGATATTGACCCTATTTACTATCAAAATGCATGTTCATGATCTTATTTTGCATGATCCAAAAGTGAATGTTAATCCAAAAATGAATAAAAAGCTTGTGTTTCATAATACTCAATCAAAACAGGATCAATTTTGAACCTGCTCTACCTCTAAAACATTCATGTATGGCTCAAGACATGAATCCCTCAATAGAGCATACAACTACATCTGTTTCGATTTCAAGTTAGGTCAAGTGAGCTTTCTGGTCATTGTGCATAAACATGAATGAAATGTCATGCCTCACAGGACCATATTATACAATTTTTGTTCTGGAAGTCTACAATATGAATGAATGAATGAATGAATGAATGAATGAATGATGCATTTATATAGCGCTTTATTGTGTATTGTTGATTGTATTATGCATTAGGAATTGTCAGTGTTGGGGAGTAACTAGTTACATGTAACGGAATTACGTAATTTAATTACAAAATAAAAGTAATTGTAATTAGTTACAGTTACTAAGAAAAGATGTGTAATTAAATTACAGTTACTTATGAAAATGTTAAGGATTACAAAGAGGGTTACATCTGATTTTTTCACACACACTCCCACATACAGATTTAACTGATTTCTTTTATAAATTGAAGTGACTGCTCTAAAATATGAAGCACCAATGTTTCAGAAATGTAATCATGGTTTTCCGATAAGTCTTATATTTCCTATATGGGTTATGTATATGCTTTTTTTAAGATTAACTGTTTTTTCTAAGGCATCATTTGATTCCAGTGTTTCATGTCATAGCTATGCAAAGATTTGATTTTAGGATCAGTATCATAGCTATTAAACAATTTCTTGTTATGATTTTAAATCTGTATTTAACCTCATAATGATTTTAAAGTAAGTCTGATTTTGAGGTGGCTGTGCTTCAAAGAGGACATCAGATGCCCATTTTCCACAAGTGGGTATGATTCTTTAGGGTAATCTTGAAATGGTCTCGGTGGGCGTGTAAAAGAACACAGCGACTCGTTTCGGTGCATATCTCTTTACATGTTAATGAGCTCTGCTCACCCCGCCCCTTTCTTCTGTGGAAGAGCAAAGGCGATTTGCAGATAATCATAAAAAAATATAAAGTGGGAGACTTACTTCTTCTGGAGGTGCAGCTGGATCATGAACAATGGTTGCTGATCCATCCTTTAGTTTGAACTTTTTAACAAAACTTGCCTTGAATTGGCCCTTATTCAGAAAGCAGTCTGGAGTAAAATGATTTGCGCAGCCAGACATAAACTAATTTAGTGAAAGTGAAGTGACGTGTGGCCAAGGATGGTGACCCATTCTCAGAATTTGTGCTCTGCATTAAACCCATCCAAAGTGCACACACACAGCAGTGAACAAATACACCGTGAACACACACCCGGAGCAGTGGGCAGCCTTCTATGCTGAGGCCCCGGGGAGCAGTTGGGGGTTCGGTGCCTTGCTCAAGGGTCTCACCTCAGTCGTGGTATTGAGGACGGAGAGAGTGCTGGTTATTCACTACAAAATCAAAATTGCTTGATAATTGATACTGTTTAGGCTTTTGGGGGGATCAAAAAAGGAGTGATTTTTTACCATTGTAGGGTGGTTGTGTCCACACACTGCAAAGACACATTTATATGCAAATTAAGATATTTTGCATCCAACATCTCCTTTAAAATTAAAATATTATAATCTTAATTCAAGTGATGAAGGCTTTCGAGAGTCTGACAGTAATTAGTGTTAAACTCTACTGTAAGTTTAACCTGCCTGCTTTGCATGTTTGAAAATGATTAATAGTTGAAAATATTAGAAATTTAGAAAAGTAATCAAAAAGTATCAAATGTAATCAGTTACTTTACTTTTATAAAGTAATTGAAAAGTTACACTACTTATTACATTTTAGGTAGGGTAACTTGTAATCTGTAACCTATTACATTTCCAAAGTAACCTTCCCAACACTGGGAATTGTATTATGAATTAATATATCACAGCATGAAAGGACAACAGATATGGCAGAGGGAAATCACGTTTTGAGGTGTTTACTCACCTGTACTCCTCCTGCGTGAACACAGGAATGATGGACGGCTGCAGGACAGTGATCTCCACCAGAGTCTTATTGAACTTCATCGGCTCCCCATCATCGTAGGCAATAACTGACAACTGTTTGAGAACATGAGAAAATATATTTTAAGATAAAATAAGGAGGACTTAATATCAGCACTGGGTCAAGTTCTGTCCGTCTGAGTTTTTAAAGCCAGTTATAGATAAAAAAAAAAAATATATATATCTTTATTATATATTTTTTATTTTATCTTTAAATGGGATAATTTCTTCCTCTATACACAAAAACACCCACACACATATGTACATATATACTGCATTTTAAAAACTTGCATGAAAAGACTTTTAAGATTATTGTTCTTTCTCTGGTTGCAAAGCTTTTTTCTTGTTTATGCTTAAAGAAAGGGGAAAAAATGGGGCACGGAAATTAAACTTCATTCAAAAATGTTGTATGAGACATTTACATGCCATATACATGACACAATTCCTATGTCTGCAAGTGGCCTTGTGGGGAAAGCAAATGCACCAATGTATTGTGCTGTCAGGCCAATGTTACCATCCTGGTCCCCTCTTTCTATCTTCCATCAATTTCCTGTCGTACTACCATTGTGTTTAGCTATAAAATAGCAAGAGAACAATATCAAAGTTTTTTTTTATTATTATTTACTGTAAAACAAGTCAAATTACATTAATAAAGGATTTCAAATCTGATTTATTTTTGTATGACAACATCATCCCATACAAGACAAAAATTAGTGTATAAAGCAAAACCTTAACATAAATAATTTTATATAATCAAGACATTTAAAATTGAACAAAGAAAACAGTCTAATCATATACTTTCCTTGTAAACCTCCAATTCAATGAGAAAAGTGAGTCTTTTTCAGATCTCAAAAGCATTTTGAACTGAGGCACAAATGAAGCCGGTGATGGGAGCAGATGAAGATTGTTGAGAGCAGAACACGTTTGAGATTATGTTCGTTGTCAAAGAATGTGATTGTGCACATGGCCTAATGTGCTGCTGCTTCAACGGTTGTGTCTCATCTATTTTCATAAATGTGTGTGTAAACATCTAAAATGACAAGATGAATCATGTGTGGGGAACCTAAGGCCAGAAAAGCTTAAAACCTGTCTGAATTCAGACCATTATTAAGAATGAGTGTTTCTGAACTGACCATTGAGTTTTGCTCAGAAAGCACTCTAAAGTATCAGGCGGTGCAGCGATTGCATCTAAATCTATCTGTGAGATGCATAAAAATGATTGATGGCTAGTTTCGGCCTGTGGATTGCTAGTTGACACGCCCTGTATTAAGAAAAGATTGTTGTGCACTTACACTGAATTTAGTGTTGGGCTCCTCATTCAGATTGACCCTGGTGAGAACATTACCAGAGCTCTCCTCCACGTCGAAGATACTAGTGCTGTAAGGAAACTGCTCCAGATCTACTTTATAGTGAACCCGACTGGCTGCTGTACCCTGAAAGATAATAAAAAAAGCTTAAAATAGAAAACAGAAATACCCTTTCTGCCCTAGCTATATCAATATATTGTATGTATATCAAAAATACAAAATAAAAAGGTTTTCAAAAAGATAGAATGTAATCATAACATAAATAATTGACAATGACTGCTGAATTATTTGATGCAAACTAAATTGTTACAGAGAAGAACTGAGCATCATGAAGTTCACACACTACCAGCCTTTCAAGTCGCTCTGAACACAACAAACTAATTTAGAAATATGCACCTAAATGTATTTTTTAGGAGATAAGTCACACAAGAATACAATATGTGTTTTAAAATTGGCTCAAAATATTAAACGCAAAAAACTAAACAAAAAAAAACATGATTTTCTGTGAAATCTGTACACTCAGATTGGCTCTGACTATGGGCAACTACAGTTGACTTGTCCAGACTATAAATTGAGGCAACGGTCTGTGCAAAACTGCAAAAATGTGAAACATTGTAACAATTTGGAATCAACATGGATAAGTAATATGGCACTCTAATGCAGTTAAACCTGGAATTACTTATAGTTGCACAGTAGAAAATTAGCATGGAATGTTTGAGAACCAATCAGAATGAAAAATTGAAATATTTGAGATATATCAAGATCTCAAGTCAAATCTACTAGGTGTTAAGTTGCAGGCATGTTTAAACCTTAAATCTTCCAAGCAATGGTCAACTTAAATTCTGCTGCTTAGCCCTCTTAGCAGGATTCAAATGAACCTGACAGACCCGCTCATTTTATTCTGTTCTTCTAAGTCCCACCTCCCGCTGCGAGTTTCATAAGTTATGAGTCTGTGAGATTGATGTGCAGCATTGGCCTGGGGACAGAAGGGTTGGTAACCCCGCTGTGATGGAGATAATTACGAGGGTGACGCCGGGTGAGAAATAGAGCCTGCGGGTGGGCCTGTCCTCGTGAGAATGTGCTGAAAAACCCATCCATCCACCCACGGGTGGGACAGCAGCACACATAGTGCCGGTCGGGGCATGCATTTTGGTGTGAAATCAGACTACAAATGATTTTTTCAGCTCACTCCTGTGTCTTCAGGGCGTATGGAGAGGATTGGGGTCATGGGGTGTTCGAAAGCATGGGGAGTTATACCATACTGTGTTTTATCAAACTAGCAGATCATTTACATTTCCTAACTGCTCTTTTAAAATCCTGAGGAGTTTGATTAACATCATTCTCATTTCCTCCTTTTTTTCTCCAGTCACTTTTCTTTAGTATTTTATGTATTTTCAGTTTGAAAAAACTCTATAATTGCAGATATGATTGCATCATGCCCAGAAAGAGTCAGCGCTTTTTTTTTTACACAACATATTAAGGAAGGCGTGGCAAAGACGTATTTAATCCTGATTTATTTCGGTGTGGGTGAGGATGGCTAATGAATAAAACACGCTGATGGGCATGAGGCAATATCAGAAGCCAGTATGAAGAGCCATCTGACAGATGCTCAGAGAATAGGGAAAAGTGGAGAGAGTTGCCAGAACCACATTGATAGACAGCAAAACAAACCTGGTCACCAAAGGGCTGAAGAGATGTTATAAATAAGAGCGGCTGTTTGCGAAAAACAAAACCATTATGTGCCAGTACGGAATAACCCTTGAAAACGGTGTTTGCTGAATGATTGCTTAGTGGGATTGAAAAAAAGGTTGAATCCATGTATTTAATTCGCCAAGAGAATGTGCAAAAAGCTATCAACAAGATTGAAGTAATTTACAGTAATGCACTGCTTTGGATGTGGTTAGAGTGATGAATATGTGCAAAAGGCACTTTCAGCCATGTATTAACTGGCTGGGAAGTAATACGCTGTCAAATTAGCTTTAAAACATTTGCTCACTCAAAGATCATCATGTAAAATATTAATACTGCTATTGGTAATTGCTTAATGGGCAAGAGGATAACAAAGTGCTTCGCATGTGAAAAAAATGGTGAATTAGTATGTAGCTAACTTACTGAAAATCTCACAGATGCAATCTGTGTGGCTTGAGCAAACAAATGGCAGGGCTGAACTATGGGTAAGGACTAGCCAGATGCCTCCAAAGCCTCAGGGTGCATAGCCTGAGACTGCCAAAGGAAACTGAACCAGAAACCTTTGCTCATAAACTTAAGGATATCCATTAGAGCCCCCTCAGGCACCTCAAAATATATAATGTGTGCTGACCAATAAGGCTTCTGCTTTTACAGTGTGAACTGACTACTAGAGCTCGCAGTTACCTGGGTCCCTCAGTGCATACAGCATGCGTTGGCCACTAGGGCTCAAGGGCCCTTCAGAGTATACGGCAAGAGCTGATCAGTAGCGCTCCAGGGCCCCTGTGCCCCTCAGAGTACACTAAGGTTTCTGGATTCACTAGAGCTCCTGGACCCCTCAAAATATACAGTGTGAGCTGACCACATGGAGTCCAGGGCCCCTCAGTGTATCCAGCATGAGCTGACCACTAGAGCTCCTAGGGTCTGGGACCTGTTTGCTTATACAGTTTGAACAGACTAAGGCTTCTGGGTCCCTCAGAATATACAGTGTGAGCTGACCAATAGGGCTCTAGGGTCCCTGGGCCCTTCTGACAATACAGATCATGTCTCTAGAGTTCCAGGGCCCCTGGAACACTTCAGTGAATACAGCATGAGCTGGCCACTAGGGCTCTTAGGCCACTGGGCCCCTCAACATATACAATGTAAGATGACTACTATGGCTCCTGGGGCCCTGGACCCTTCTGCATATACACTTTGAGCTGACCACTAGGGCTTCTGGGCCTCTAAGAATATACAGAGTGTGCTGAATGATAGGGCTCTAGAGTCCCTGGTCCTTTCTGACTATACAGAGTGAACCGATCACTAGAGTTCCAGAGCCCTTCAGCATATACAACATGAGCTGATCATTATGGCTTCTGGACCCCTCAAAATGGTGAGCTGACCAATAGGGCTCTAGGGTTCCAGGGCCCTTCTGACTATAGAGCATCAGCATAGTTAATAGTTCTTAATAGTTCCAGGGCCTCTGGGACCTTCAGTGTATACAGCATGTGTTGACCACCAGGGCTCGATGGCTCCTGAGTGTATTCAGTGTGAGCTGGCCACTAGGGCTCCAAGACCACTGGGCCCCTCAGCTTAGACAATGGAAGCTGACTACTGTGGCTCATGGGGCCCTGGACCCTTTTGTATATACAGTTCAAGATATACAGTTTGAACAAACCTCTAGGGCTCCTAGACCCCTCAGAATATAGCATCATATAGCATCTGACCAATAGGGCTTAAGTGCACCTGGGCACTTCTGCTTTTACAGCATGAGTTGATTACTAGAGTTGCAGGACCCCTGGTCTCCTGAGTGTATAACGTGTGAGCTGATTACTATGACTCCTGGGGCCCTGGACATTTCTGCATAAACACTTTGAGCAGTGTGAGCTTATCTCTAGGGCCCATCAGGCCCCTCAAAAAATACAATGTACCCTGGTCCACCAGGGCCCCCAACTATTCTTTTTAGTTCTCTAATACAAATCTGTCAGACTATACATTTCTTAATTTGTTAAGCAAAATTGGTATTGACACATTGAACAGGATTGGCAGATTGAATAGGGGGTTATGGTGGAAGCTGTCCTATGCCCAGGGGCCCTTTGGGACCATGATCCAGCCCTGAAAAATGCCCATTACTTGGAGATGAGAGTGCTCTTTCAAGCTGGCCTGCAATCTCGGAAAGGTGTAGAGGTCGCATATGTCTTCGAAAAACATGGCATCAGTGAGAAACACACTAACTCAATCACCATCTGCTACAGAAGACCTCAGGAACAAGGGAGACACAAATACACCTGCATCTGGACCAATGAGTGCCAACACAGGTAGAAATCCAGGCTCACACTACCACAACAGTGAAAAATACACACAGAACATCCTATAAGCAGACACAATCCACTGAGGAGTATATGTACCCCAAGGCTTATGAAGGAAATCGCAATTAAAACTGTCCACAACAACACGTGACTATCTGTAGAGCAAATCAGTCATTTTAATGGGGAAATGTCTTTCAGTCTGGGATGCATAGTTTCATACCACTTCAGTGAATGATTACTGCACAAGCTGTTTATAGGATTTTGTTAATTGCGCATCACATCGAAAACATTATTAGGCAAGATGGTAAATTAGAATAGTAATTGAACTCTTGATAATGAAAGCCCAGAAGATTGTGATTAGCCTGCCCTCATTAAGAAATGCGATTTTCTAACAATGCCAACATTTCTGAATGCGTAACAAGTAATCACAAGCCTTGATTTACCAAACAAACATAAATAAAACAATTAAAACAATTTAAAGAGGGGAAAGAGGACATTTCCTGATACAAAGTCTTAGAAACTTTTTGAGCGGGTTTTCATTTTGCTGCTCCAATCTGATCCAACTTCCCTCAATTTCTGACCAGTTCTTTTTCTATGACTTAAAAAAAAATTGCCCATTATTTTGTGATAAGAATTTTATAACAATCACTTAAAACTGTATTTTTTTAGGCCAATAAATACTGAAAATTACAGGTAACATTGATGTTGACTACACACAAAAAGCAACTTAAAATCACAATTCGACACGTGTTGAATATATGTGAGAGAAAGGATGACAGTAAACGTCAAATTAAACTGTGGATTGTGCCATGATTTTTCAGACTGAAGAGCTGATGTTATGTTGCATTAAATCTGTGTTATAATCAAAAACACAGAAGTGTTAAGATAACATTTACAGTCCAAATGACTGCATTCCAGTAGCAAAGAATATTCTAAAAATGTAAAAAATGCATTACAAGTGCAAAGTGATTCAAAACCGCACCCTATATTCCTTAGTAGTGCTTTCCTCCCAAAACTGACCCATTGAAATGTCATTTATGGCAGGAACTGAGAGGTTGTGTAGTGTCTAGACTCTGACTCATGCAAAAAAAAAGAACTGGCATTCAACAACCACCATCTGCAACAAAATGCTCCAGCTCCTATGAATAATAACAGCTTTCTGCAAGATCTGATACAGTGAAGAGGATAAGTATCCCTCAGTTTCAAAGACAAATAAACAGTGTCACTTGCTCAGATTTACCTTGCTCCTGTGAATGCAATGAGCTGACATTTCGCCACTGTGTCATTTGTCAGAGCGCTCACTAATAAAGACCTCATGTATCACTCAACTTGACGTCAGAGTCAGAAATTCAATTTAGGTTTAGTGTCACAACAGATGCATGCTCAAATAATTATTTGTTCAAATTGCTAATGTAGTCCGAGTGTTAAGTAGTTAACCACAAGCAGCAATGCTACTAACCTAACTTCATTTTTCAGTAGTGTGACAGCAGTTCAGGGTGACAGAATATCATGTTATACTGCATCAATGTAGAGCCACATTTCACATATAAGAGCAAAGCAACTGCTCTCAAGTATTTTTGAGATAAATAAAACTAAAATAAAACAAATAAAGATTAACTAAGACTATTTGTTATCATTATTTAGCATCATTCAAGTGTGGTCAGCTGTTCTTTTTTATTTTTTGGAAATTTCTGTGCTCCACTTTGATGTTATTCATTTAATTAAAATCAATATTATGCCCCCCCCCCAGATAAATATTGTTCTTTATCAATGTATTATTTCTATTATTATAAAATAAAAATAATATTGCTAAAATTAATAAGAATTCAATAAGAAGCTTCAATCTATTTAGCCATGTTTGCAGCTTGGCTTCATTCTGTAATTATGAGCAGATTTTAGCTTAGCAAGTGACAGTAGTTCACTAATGAAAACAGAAATCTTTCCATTAACCTACTGTATAATAGCAATGTACAAAGTGACAACTGCTTATTCTCACATGGATGTGGCGAACCAGAAACCTCAAGCAGTGTTTTATACTGCAACTGATGACGTGCTAGCATGGCTGTCAGGCTAAATTCAATTTCCAGTCGCAGCTGGGGTTGCTGGCCTGCTTTGCCCCTGACCAGTCTTGGCATGTGTGCTGAGTTATGGGCTGAATCAAGAAGCACAATTGATCTTTTTTGAGGATGAGGTTACCAAGAAGGTGAGGTCATAAGCATTGCATCTGTACACCTCCATGAGAATATGCATTTGGATTGAAGGAGAAATAAAAAAGAATAGCATGAAAGAGCAAGAGAGAGGGAAAGAGAAAGCCAAATTGACAATAATAAGAAGAAAGGTTGTTTGTGTGGTTGCTACATGAGATTTGTGGTAAAGGATATTCTCTTTAATGAAAACAAGCAGTATGTAATATATTTTTTGTTAACTAAAATATAAATAATATATAACAAATAATAATTTAATTTATTTCCCATTATTGTGCGTATGTGCTGTTGATTGACATGTACATGTATGTGATTGTTCAGGGAAAGTAAAGCTGGAGAGGAAGCAGACCAGCTGATCCTGGACATTGAATTCAGCCAGACAGTCATGCTAGCATGTCATCAGTTGCAGTATTAAACAAAGAAACCTTCTGGGGTTTGCTAGATCTTTATAAGACTAAGAAATAGTCACATGATATAATGTAACATAAATATGAGTCTCATTTATTTGATTCAATTCTAGCAACTAAATGTTCTCTGGTGCGGATGACCTGTGGTTGACCAAAAAAAATAAAAAATACCCGCAAAATCAAAGCAAAAAAAATAACTACAATAAAAGAACAATGCAAAATGCAAAAAAAAAATCAAAGCTAAGGGGGGAAAATATATCTTAACAAAACACAAACTAATGCTAAAATTTAACTTGAATTGAAAACCAAAACACAAAACATAACAAACACATACATTGGTATATGTGGTTTACAGGGACTCCCCACAGGTGTAATGGTGTTTATACTTTACAAACTATTTTCTATCCCCTTACCCTAACCCTGCTCTTAACACTATCCATCACAGAAAACTTTCTGCATTTTTAGATAAATAAAAAAGGAAGTGTCCTCATAAACCATATGTACATTATATTACCTATTGCCATTATATACACGTGTGTCCTCATAAACCATATAAACCAATGCACAAAAATACATGTTCAATACTATAGTAGTCCAGGACCATGGTTGTGTTAAATGCATGCCGTTGTGTGAAGCTGGTTGTGTTTGTGTGCGATTGCGTCTGTGGAGGGTAGGTAGAGCTCTGGGG
Organism: Ptychobarbus kaznakovi; assembly: GCA_027422405.1. Lineage (NCBI taxonomy): Eukaryota > Metazoa > Chordata > Actinopteri > Cypriniformes > Cyprinidae > Ptychobarbus > Ptychobarbus kaznakovi. The sequence goes on from CM049808.1 coordinate 4,073,925, forward strand.
CTTTACGCTGGAGACATGCCAGATTGTTACACACTGGTTAAGCTGGTGTAGCTGCCTCTTCAGTTAAACACACACACAGCTTCGAGTCTTTTGCTCCTGTTTTTTCTCCTCTTATCTTTGTTTTATTGTGCTTAGCCCACATAGTACACATTCACTCGTTGCACAACGCAGTCAGACCTATTCACGGTCACATCAGGCACGACCAATAGAGACTGTCAATGACACTCAAGTTTAATAATTAGAGACTTAATGTTACACTCAATATATCTTCAGTGATATTTTGTAGAAAAAAAATCAAGGCTAATTTTTTTTTTCTTGTGCAGAATATTGTTTGACTTTCAGCATAAAATCTCGTGTTCTTATTGCTATTAAGCATCTGTGTATGATGTGTTTATTAGCAAAACACTGATTTTTCAAACTTTTATTCCTTAAAGGAAGAGTTTGTTGCTAGGAATAGTTAGTTGCAAAAAATGTACTCACTATCAGGCCATCAAAGATGTAAATGAGCTTCTTTTTTTCATTGCAACGGACATTTATTATTACCTGTGTATCCTCTGCAGTGAATGGGTGCCGTCAAAATGAGAGTCAAAACAGCTGATAAAAATATCACAGTAATCCACAAGTAATCCACACCACTCCAGTCCATCAATTCAATTTTTTTAAGTGAAAAATTGGATGCTGGTAAGAAACAAATCCCTCATCAAGATGTTTTTAACTTCAAACTGTTGCTTTTGGCTAAACTATGAGTTGTATACATAATATTTAATATCTTACTTGCTTCAAAACAGGAGAGAAATATGCACAATCAATCACTATTTACAAGCAAAAAAAGTCCAAAACTAAATATATGTTGGTGGATTTTGATGTGAGAGGACAACCGTGGATGGAATTTTTCACTAGAGCAAGTGTTATTATGTATTATAGACAGAAGCGATGACTTAAAGTCAAAATGCCTTCATGATGGATGTTTCTTGCAAACACAAAGCTTTTCACTTCACATATGTTACTTTGGTCATTTGGATTATCAGTGGATCGTTGTGATGTTTTTATCAGCTGTTTGGACTCTCATTCTGACGCACCCATTAACTCCAGAGGATTCATTGGTGAGCAAGTGATGTACTGTAGTACCAACATTTTTCCAAATCTGCTGTGAAGAAGAAACAAACTCATCTACATCTTGGATGGCCTGAGGGGGAGTACATTTTTTGAAAATTCCTTGAACGAAATATCTGTGATGAAGGAACACACATAATCAAGCCAACTCACCGGTGGGTCCAGGTCCTCAGCATGTACGATGGTCACTATGGTCTCCTTGATTGCATTGGGTGCCACCATTCCCCGGTACAGCATTTGACTGAACACTGGTGGGAAGTCATTCATGTCCTGCCCAAACACAGAACATCAAACTCCGATTAGTGCCTCGACTCCTGCTCTGTTCGCCTGCCTGCAACCGTCAGACGTGTGCTAGCTCAGGCTCCATTAGCTAGCCTCCAACACTAAAACACTAACCAAAAATGGCATTTATTCAATAGTAGATCATGCAGTGCATTAAGGATGTGGCACAGTGCTAGGTGCCTGGGGACTTTTTTTGGAAAAAGTTGGGTGAGACATAATTATAGCCACTGAGAGAGTGCTAAAGGCAGATGAAAAGGTTACTAGAGAGAATAAAGAGGCAAAGCTAAACATGGGGTGCTAATATATTGCAATAGTGCTTCTGGAGCTAAAAAAATATATATTTATTTTCTCCATATGTAAATTGCATTTTAATCAATGACATGTAAACATTTCAAGATAGATACAGCCATGCCCTCAGAAGTTCAAAAAAAATATATATATATATATATATGGGAGAATATCGGATAATGTTTCTGTTAATGATTTCAGTCCTCCAAAACAAATTGACCAAAGAAAAAAAAAAATGGTGTGTGGCTATTTAGGCTAAATATTTTTGGTTGCAGAAATTTCTGTGCATTTATGAAAAGTGCAAAATTAATTTTATTAAATAAAAAACAAACAAAACAAACAAACAAAAAATAGACCATATTTTACTGTAATGCTGCAGTCACGTTAATGACATTTTGGCAAATTTTGGTCTATTGTCAATATTTTAGTCAAGTAATATATGCTTCTCAATGTGATTTCAACTTCATCAAAATTGTTTAATGGCAAATTTTAAATGAAGAGCTACATTATTGATAATTCTAAACAGATATCCACCAATGAAAGAAGTAGCTGTTCTAGAAATGAATCACCGCAAAAAAAAGCTCAGCAGTAAACATCCACTACCATAAAATGTTAGCAAATTATGTAAGTTTTAAAACACTCTAAAATAACTAATATATTTGTAAATAATTCAATGTTGGTGTAAAATAATAATAATAAAAAGTTATTGTATTTTCTTGACTTTAAAGGTCATTGCACACTGAGTCCGAAATTTTCATATGCGTCTTTTCATATTCGATATTCCTAAAAATGTGTCACGCACAGAAACCTTGCACACTGAGTCCGATGCATATTAATTAATCTGTTGCGAAAAAACATTCGTAAAACAGTACTAAATGGAGTCTTCAAGCAGTGAGGATGATTTTGTTGTCCTCTCGCTTCGAAAGGAAATATTGGGTCCATCCAATCCTGAGATATAGAGAGTTCTCCCTCTTTATTAAGGAGCAGCGGGATTATCACGGGCGATTCAAAGTTTACTTCAGGATGTCAGTGGCTCAGTTTGATGCTTTGCTAGCGATACTAGAGCCACATATTAAAAAGAAGACCACCAATTTCTGTGAACTCCGTGTGCAAGTGCGAGATGAAGTGGACAAACTTGACAATCGGCATTCTGGATTTTGCCGTTCTTTGTATGGTGGCTCTGAACTGTCAAAACACCTCTCAAAATGCTTGCTAATTGACATAACGTGAGGTCGTATTTGTTTTTTAACGTGCAAAAATTTTGGATGAAATTTTCGGACTTAGTGTGCAATGACCTTAAGTGAATAGTTTTAAATTGTACTATAATTTTCATACAATGGATTCAATATTGCATGGTTTAATATACTAAAATTGCATGGTTATAATTATAATAATAATGCTTGTAATATTGTAGAACTATTTGGTTCATGGTTTATATACTTTTATACAATAATTTTTTTTAAACCTCTGTAGAGATAATTCCAGATGCAAGGTTGCTGAAAGTGGATCCTCATTTTGGGCAGGACCTTAACTTTTTTTCCCACATAGTTATTTATGTGAAAGATACAGCAAAGCGGAAAAGTGCGTTTGGCTCCCATGAATGCTGATGATACAGGTGATTCTGGGAGATACAAAAGACGCAATGCGACCTAATACACTCAATAGAGCAGCCGTCGCCGAGTCCAAGGAGAGGCCAGGCAGGTTGAGGTATCCAAATTACACCTCCCTCCCCAGTCAGTCCCCACTCGTCATCCTTCCTGTGAGAATGCGCTTATTCAAGGATGTCCTTGAGTCCTGCGTAACCGACTAATAAAACTTTGCTATTGCTCACATCCCCAAAATAAAAGGTCCCAAGGAAAGTACTTTGGAGTGAAATTGGTTTTTTTTTCTCTTATTTTCCAATCCCACACATCTCTGTGTGTGTTCTCCCTCCCCAGATGAAAAATAAAATCTGTCAAGCCTTAAAGTATAATCTGCAAAGTGTAGTGAGTTCACGATGGTGCTCTTAGCCACACTGGGACCGTTTTCTCCATCAGGACGGTGCCTTGGGCCCTCTGTCCCCCCATATTCACTCTGATATCCCAAGTCTCCATGCATCAGGTAGCACATTAATTTCCACCGTTTGCTTTTTCATTCTCTACAGCAACTAATTATCAATCAGCCACACCGTGCCAACAGGTGTAAAGTACTTGAGTAAATGTAACCAATTGCTGTACTTAAGTATCTTTTCGGATACTTTGTAGTTGTACAGAGTATCAACGATATAAACAACTTTTACTCTCTACTTCAATACACTTCTAAATTATTATCTGTTCTCTGTACTCAACTACATTTGAAATAAGTGTTGCAGTTACAAATTACATTTTGCATGGTACCTAGCTTTTCTGCAGCAGTTTATTTATGCTACAAAAGGTGTGATATCGCCAACTACAGGGCACTGAAAGTACTATATATTGTGCATTTTGCCCTTACCCAAACTTGTCAACAAGATTACTTGAAGTGAATGCAAGCTCCTTAGCAAGTAGTTGTGAATCACAGGTGTTTTATATATGAGATGAGGACATGACTGCAGCCTTTTTAATTTTACTTAACATAATTTGTATTTATCCTTTATACTAAAGAGACCTTTTTGAAGGTTATTTTGTTTTTGCAATTTTGAGATGTTCACATTTATTTTGGTTTTAGAAAATATGTGTGATTGCTCTCCTCACAAATCAGCTCTTTCTTGTTTTTGTTGCATTTTCTGTGCTTTGTCCTGGACTTTTATGTCACTTCCTGTCTCCAGTGGTGTTTGTGGTCAGTTTGTATCTTATCGTGCTAAGCTTGTTAGACTCCTATCTATCTATATATATATATAGACCTAGTTGTATCTTTAGTTCTTTCTGACTTGTTGAATGTAATGGTTGTCTGTTTGCCTGTGGTTGTTGGCTTATTGTTTGTTCTAGTTTTTCCATGAAATGCCTGCACATAGATCCTTGCCTCTGCCTGTTTTCCCCAGCTTCTCCACAATGTTACAGATTTTGACTAGCATGTCTATTTGATTAGTGCATCTTTGAGCCTATATTTAGTATAAGTAAAATACTAAGTACTGTTAAAATCAGATACTCTAATACTTTTACTCAAGTAAGTTGTTTTTGAATTGGTGACTTGTAACTTGTAGTGAAGTAATTTTCACTGTAAGGTATCTGTACTTTTACTCAAGTATGGTTTTCAGGTACTCTTTACACCTCTGCACCGTGCACAGAATGAAAATTATAAATAATCCCAACACAGAAACAATTAGGGGTTCTTCGGGGACTGTAGATGATGAATAAGCTGTGTGTTTCCTTGTGTTTTGCTTAAACTCTATTCTATTCTGAAACCTATCAAACTGTAGGCAATTTGGTAAATGAAATAAACATAAATGTAATCCTAAACAACTGGTTAAATGTACAACAGAGCTCTGGCTCTCTTGTCGAAGCTTGACCAGAGAAGAATATAACATACAGATGAACAAGGGAAGCTATTTTGAAAGTGTGGGTTTACAAGCTATAGGCATCTCATAATGTAGTTGATTTAGTCAATTTACCCATTTAAACAAGGAGTTACCTACAATAAGAGTTTTTCGACAATAAGTGGCTATCTACAGTGAAGCAATATCTTATTAAGTGTAAAACTAAACAACATTAATTTAGCAATCAGAGCAGAATTTATCTGGCACATAAATAATCTAAAATAGGGCAACAGTGTTTAAACCAATACATTTACACTAAAAGCAACCAATAAAACTATTTATAAACATTTATACAACTATTTATTTAACCACTTATATAACTTAGTTAAACACTATGATTAACAAATAAAATATACATTTCACTTCCGTTCACTAAAATTAATCAGATCTACAATGTGATATATGAGAGAGAGGACAATTAAAGCGATAGTTCACCCAAAATTGAAAATTCTGTCATCATTTACTCAAGAACTGTAAGAGTTTCCTTTTTCTTTTTTCTACCGAACTCAAAAGAAGATATATTATTTTGAAGAATATGGATGTGAATATGAATAACCAAACAGTTGATGGTCTCCATTGACTTCCATAGTATGGAAAAAAAATATATGGAAGTCAATGGTTATCAACTCCCCCCCCCCCCTCTTCTTTTGTGTTCAACAGAAGAAGTAAACTTATACAGGGTTGAAACAACTTGAGTGTGTGAGGAAACGATGATGGGGTTTTCATTTTTGGGTGGACTATTCCTTTAAGGAGAGCACATTTGATTATTTTGATCAGGTACCTTTAGTGCAATGCTGTATTTGCAATAAAACTAAACAAAACAAAAAAAAAAATGACTTTTTGCTATTTGACACGCATTGGGACAAATGTAGCTTACTTTCTGACTGCAATAAAATATATATTTTTTGTCTATCTATTTACTTATTTTAAAAAATATAATGTGTGAATTGACTATTATTATACATTTAGTCATGCACAGAAATCTATTTTATCTATTAAATATATTAATGTTTTCAAAACTGAAACCAAAAACCTTCCAACCGTGCATGAAATTCCCAATCTCATGGGTTCCACTTGTGAAAATTTGTTGAACAATGGTAAATGTGATGCCACATTTATGATAGCATAAATAAATTGAATTACTTTAAATGTTGAAAAATGTTCTAAAAAACACATAAAAGACAAACATAGTCACCCATATATGTTTGTGCAGGTCATGTATGTATTCAGTTATGCCTTGGTTCAATTCTCTATTCTAAGAAATGGTTTGCAAAACAGTAGCATTTTATTTTGGAAAATGGTCACAGTGACCTTAAACAACACAGCAATAATGTACCTCTGCAACGATTTCTTTTACCCACTTAACCAACAGCAGCATTTCCAGCGGGAGCTAATTGACATTCATTCAGTGTTTGGAATTTAATCTTCTGAGACCTTACAAATCAGCTGGTTACACAACTGAGGGTCTAGTGGACCTAATGACCATTTCAGACATGATACAGTCTCTAGCTGTCAGTGTCCACAGGGCTTAAGAGCGGCTACCGAGAAATCCCAGGATGCCAACAGTTTTGGTATATCACCCGCTGAAAAGTCCAGCTTAGACCAGTAGGAATCTCCATGCTGGTTGAGTTAGTACATAATAGCTGCCCGGGGGTGTTACCAAGAAGGAAGTCGACTGAAAAGACTTGATTTTAAGTGGTTTGGTTGGGTACAAATAGATTAGTTAAGGAATTGAGGAACATAATTGATACTCTCTTACCAACACATTGACAGTAACAGAGGCCAACCCTGGTGGCATTTTGCCACTTCCGCCATCCACAGCCTCTACCACGAAGTTCCATGTCGTCCCATTTGGTAAGAGTTTCTCGAAATCAAATGAGTGAAGTACCCTCAGCTCTCCAGTGAGAGGATTCACTGCAAACAGCTCTCTGGCTTCATCGGTCCTGATACGGTATGTGACGTTCGCATCCAGATCGGGGTCCAGTGCCTGTGTGAGACAATTATAGAGACCAAAACACTTCAGATGAGTCATTCTAATCTCTGCATTAATTCAACTTTTTTCTGAATAAATCAAATGACCGGGTTACATTGATGATTGAAACGAATCCTGTAGTGACCCTGAAGCAATGAGTAAATTGGAAAGATGCTTCTCCAGAAGCCAGGCACTGAGCTGTGGGAACTCACAAATGAACAATTATGGCAAACTGAACAACATGCCGAGAGGACACAGGCCTTTGGAAGGTTCTTTAAAGCACTGTGTAGCTCCTGATGATACAATTGTGTGGTCTTGTAATACAGTGGTTCTCAACTGGTGGGTCGTCATCCCAAAAAATGGGCCTAAGGCCTTTTCTGATTAAGTCATGGCCAGCAGCAAAAAACATTGCTAAATGCAAATGACAACATGCAATTAGCCGTATCATCCAACCAAGGCTCATTGGAAAATCATGCCTGGGACAACATTTCTGCTGATCATTACATTGCGTCATGCTGTTTTATGACATTTTCAAATTCAAATGTTCTGTGGGTGGCCCTAAAATGCATTCAGTTTAAAAACGGATTAAGGTGAATCTAACAGATAGTGTCAATAAATGCAAATGTAAGATACAAATGCATTGGCTGAAGCAATCATTGTTTCTACAAGTCTTTTATCTCTTTCGTGTTCAACCGGACTTGTATGTATGTGCTCCTAATTGGAAGTATAATGGTGTACCTGGTGAGCTACCAAGCAAGTTTGCATTAGAAAAGCCATACATATAGAGATTATGATATGCAAATATCAAAATGTATTAGATTACAAATCTAAAAAAGTTAGAAAGCTGGAAACTGCAATGAATTGTACTGTATATATGTGTGACCCTCTCTGTGAAATCCAGGCTAAAGTGTCAAAACCTAATTATGAGATAACAAGCATCAAAATTTGATTTCTACAATTAATTTCACTATAATTTCAATCTTTGACATGACCTTACTCAGTCAGTATTAAAATGTAAATTTTTCACAGAACGTTCTTTAACATATGAAGGATGATTTATTGTAGAAAACAGCCAGTCACAAAAAAACGACTTTAGCTGGGTTTTCACAGAGAGGGTCACATATACATATATATTATATGTTTATAGTTTCACAAAAAATATAGGTAATACATCTATATTGATATAATCAGGAGAAGAAAGACTGTATCAAACTCTACAGTATTTTGGTGCAGGTTCATCTGTAACTTTGTCTAGAAGCTTGACAAATCTCACCAATGTCAATATGGACATGTTGCATGGTATGTCCTCATGCTTGAAAAGTATGAACAAAGCTACACAATGTAAAATAAAATACCATCCAGATCACATTAATGTGACTAAATATGGTTTGTTTTCAGCACAATGTGGTGATTTATTGGCTGTAGCACTTAGAAACAGACAAACTATATATAAAAAAATTATCTTAAAAAAAACACAGCTGGATCACAAGTGAGTAGATTATTGCTCAGCAGGAAGAACTTGCACTTATTGTCACTCGCTGCATTGAAAAGTAAAAAATAAAAACAGTGAGCAATTCTGGTCTGTACAATAAACAATTTTGGTGCTGTGCTACTAAACGTCCAATGCATAATCTGGGTCCTGAAGCGAATCCAGTTGAGAACTACTGAATAAATGCATGTATGAGATGCTGTTATAGTGCATGTAGCTACAACGGCCAATTATCAGAGGGAGAAAACAGCTGAAGGTAGAACAAAATATAAAGGCATTCACATTCCAATAACCTGCAAGTAGATACTAGCAAATATCCCGTTGAAAAAAAATAAAACAAATATAAGCACACCTGTCACCAACATACAGTATATACTTTTGAGTGTTGGAGTTTCCCACCAGATTTTTTAACAAGCTTAAAGGGATAGTTCATCCAAAAAAGAAGACGCTGTCATCATTTTCTCATCCTTATGTCTTTCTTCCATGGAAAACACATGGAAACATATTGAAGAATACCACAGCTCTCAAATCTCACTTGTGCCTATGCTAGTCATAAATTAAAACATGTTACATCAAGGATTGAAGTCAATAATGTTGAACCTATAACTGCATTGCTTGACAGAATTTTGATCATTCATATGAATGAGATTTTTAAGCTACACTTAACTTTTTCACTGGAGAAATACATATTATGGATTTTAGCCGAAAGCAACAGTTTGAAGTTAAAATGTCTTCATGATGGATTTGTTTCTTACAAACACATTTTTTCTCGCTTCAGAAGATGTTAATCGATGGACTGGAGTTGTGTGGATTACTTATGGATTATTGTGATGTTTTTATCAGCTGTTTGGACTCATTCTGATGGCACCCATTCACTACAGAGGATCCGTTGGTGAGCAAGTGATGTAATGCTACATTTCTCCAAATCTGTTCTGATGAAGAAACAAACTCATTTACATCTTGGATGGCCTGAAGGTGAGTACATTTTCAGCGACTTGAAATAGAAAATTGATTTAGAAAATATATTTGTATTTCTTTGCAACTATTTTTTCCAAAATTCCTTCTTGTTTTCCATAGAAGCAAGACAATCAGTACAAGTATTGTTCATTCTCAGTTCATGATGAGGCAATAACCAATGTTAATTAATTTAACAATGATTAGTCTTGTAAAAAAAAAGAAAAAAGATGTGTTTAAAGAATGTCTTCTAAGCAGGCTACAAACATTTTATGGCTTTTCCCTAAGGGTCTCTCAGTAAGTCAGGTTAACAAGCTACATTTTCCAAATAAATTAACCAGCCAAGAACACCTTTACAAATGTAAAACATGTCTGACTTGTCAAGTTAAGACATGACATTAGAAAATAAATATATTTTTTCCAGAGGCCAATTTCATAGAGTCAGGTTTTTGATCTGGCTGTGTTTGATGTGTTGAATATGTATGTGGTATGTGTGCGCATGTGTGTAGCTTACACTGATATTGAGTATGATCATGCCCACCGGGCTGTTTTCTGGCAGTGTGACGTGATATGCAGGCTGGAAGAACGCTGGACTGTTGTCATCCACGTCCAGCACTTTGATGGAGAGTGTGACGGTGGTCCGACGAGGGTCCTTGGCCCCATCCGAAGCCTGCACGACCAAATCATACTGAGCCCTTTCCTCACGGTCCAGAGGCACAGCTGTGAAGATGCTGCCATCAGTGCTGATCCTGAAGAGATCTCTGTGACTGACCAGTTGGTAACGGACTTGCCCGTTAACGCCCAGGTCCAGATCAGTGGCCTGGATGAGAACACACACATACATTTACATAGATATCTAAAAGAAGACATACACTAAGTAGACAGAGGAATATGGATACTTGACAGTTACACTCATATGTGCTTGCTGGACATTTTAAACCTGACTTGAATTCTCCAAAATGTCGTCAAATTTTTGGAAAATTTCCAAAATTATACTTTTAGCAAAAATTATACAGAGATTGGTTGGGCGGATTTCATTTGCAAGTCATGCCATTTGCATTATATTATAAATTATTTGATTTAAACATATATACTTTTTTATATCAGTGAATAAGACCGTTATGGACAAATTTAAAAGTTAGTAAGTTTTGAAAGAAGTCTCTAATGTTCACCAAGGTTGCATTTATGTGATAAAAAACAGTGAAAACAGTAATATTCTGAAATATTATTACAGTTTAAAATAACTGTTTTCCATTAAAATAAATATTGAACTGTGATTTATGAATTTTCAGCATCATTACTCCAGTCAGTACTACATGATCCTAAGTTGTGCTGCTTAATATTTTTGTAGGAACTGTGAAACATTTATTTGATAAGCTCAAAAGAACAGCAATTTAACTTAACCTTGCTGTTTAAAGTTTTAATTTCTTCTTAAAAAATGACCCCAATATTTGTTTATTAATATGTTAATTTCAACATACATATTATTCATGTTAGATAAAATATAATTAATCAATATTATGAACAGATATTATCTGAATGAACAATAAAAGCTAAAAAACAGATTTACAGATTAATAGTTGCTATGTAGTATTGTTGTGCTGTTTTGTATTTGAAATTAATGTTGAAACCTATTGAAACTGATTTTTTTGAAGGGGATAATAAAGGTACTAATACTACTACTAATAACAACTGCAAAAAATGTCATTGTTAGTACATGATATCTTCAATAACTAATGTAAACTTTTTTAATCCACATGAAATTAATCTTAATGTAAAGTATGATCAAAATCCATATGGCATTTCCATTACAATTTTTAAATTCCCTCATATTTTCAGGTTTTTGTGACTGTGGGATCCCCCCCCCCCACACACACATACGCACAGAGAGAGAAATAACCTGCTCATATGGCTGCGAAAACATAACCTTAGTTTATAATTTCTACACGTCACTGCACGGAGTCACCGAACCAAACACGCCCCTAGAGACACCTGCTTCCTCAGCAGGGTGATGAGACAATCAACAAAAACACCAGCAAGATTTGTGACTCCCTGCAGGTGCACGGTGTTGTTCTTTGACATTCTCATGGCAATTATCCCCACTCAGCTCACAGACACCAATACAAGTCATACTAAATCATAACGGTACAGGAATAGTTCACCCAGTAATGAAAATTGCCATTGTTTATTCACCCTCATATCATTCCAAACCCATATGACAAGCTTTTAGGCTTCAAAAAGGTTATTTTAATTTAAAGTTATTTTCAATAGCGTGGATGTTATTTATTAGTTTTCATTCACTTTAATTGTATGGAAAAGAGCAGCTAGGATTTTCCTCAAAGTCTCTTTTCCATTCTCACGGAATGACCTGGGAATGACAAATTCTGCAACTCTTACCCTCTGCAGCCTCTCAAGTTTCTCCATTTAGACAGATTTAATGGCACCAAGCAAACTCCCAACTGTGTTATTCGCTTCTTATCCGTTCAGCACTTGTGCATGAAAGCACCTCATTGACACCCAGGCAAAGTGCTTTTGTTTCTGATAAGCCCTGAATCAAAGCATTCCAAGACTGGCTGCTTTAAATTGTACAGACGTAGATAGAGCAAACGCTGTCCTTTGCCAAAGGGTTGGGACTAAACTCATTCACTACCACCAAAGATGAAACACCAAAGTCAGTGACAGACTCAACCCTTTGACAGGTCTTTGAAGAGCCACATTTTCCAAGTTTAAAGGAATAGGATCTGAAAATTAAAGCTCTACGATATGTATTAGTAAAGGGATAAAAGCTTGCTTCAAATTTTCCTTTCATTCCAGTGAATTACAGTGATGTCTTCTATAATTTGAGGTGTTTCATATATAATTAAGAGATAAATACTTAAATAAAATGTCAGTGACACAGATGGTTTAGAGAAAGTTTTAGCACGCTGTAATTGAAGAGGTGGTGACAGCGTGCTTTCTAAAGCCCACCAAGCTTGACAAAAGTAACAGTGAAAGTGAGAAGTACGGGATGTGGCCTGTTCTTCAATTAGAAAAAAAGAAACCAGTCCAAAATAATACTAAATAAGACACTTATTATGGTAATTGAAAAGACTTTAACAGCTCACAGCATAACATCTACAGTGGTTTCAACTTTCATCAACAATGAACAATGTGATTGCTATGAACATTTTTTTTTTGTTTTCCATATTAAAATACTTTCTCCAATCCCAGTTAAATATACGGAGACAACGAAAAGTAAACCATAGGTTGATTTCACATATAGCAATCCATTAACCAATGCCCAGAAGATGATGTATAATGAAACAAAATTCACAAAGCATATGTTTTGCAGGTGTGTGCAAATGCTTTCATAAACAGGTTTTATCATCGTTTAATATAAGAACGTTGAGTCACTGATGCATTTTATTTGCATACAAGTAAGTGTTTATCATTAACTGTGTACGTCTCCATTACATTTGCATTAAATTATGCATTTGAATCTCCGCAAAGACAGTATTCTTGAATTTCACAAGCATTAAATATCAATTGTCATTCTGTTGCACTTTTTGAAGTAGGAAGTTAAAATTGATAACTTAACTGCCCAGCATAATTTTGGGCAATGCAGTTAAAAAACAGCTGATGTTAAAACTGCTTTAATAAATAAGTGAGTGAATAACAGATTAAAAAGTTTCAATGTGGGCAATGCAGTTCAAAAACAGCTGGGCTTATTGAATAATAATAATTATTATTATTATCATTATCATCAACAACATCAACTGTATATCTTTATTTATTATTTTTAAAAGTTAAACAAAAGTTATATTTATAAAAAAATGCCCAGCTGAACTTCACAGAAACCCAATACCTTTATTTATAGGCTGTTAGCTATGTTGTCTTTAAGGTCAATAAATCTCTTCCTTTCTTTTGCTGCACTAAATTAATATCATTATTTTGGTTATTTGGAAACACTTAGGTTAACTGGCCTCAGAAAATAAGGCTGAAAAAAAACGGCAGGAAAACAAACATAAAATGAAGATAGCATCACGGAGATGGCAGAGCTTCCCTGTGCATTCTTTAGCACATGCTAAGGTAAGCAAAAGCTGGTAATGAAAGCATTCATCTTCTCAGTAATCAATCGAAAGTTAATTAAACTTGAATATAGGGCACAGCAGAAATGCCACGCGATGCTGGCATGTGTTTGGGCATGTGTTGTGATGTTTGTCTTATAAAAACACAGTAGGAGGTGATAAATAATGCACATTTTTAATTAACGTTGCTATTTTTTATGGAGTAGCATGCTGAAATGTGCTTTCTTAAATATCTCACCTGTCTCTGTGACGGCCCTAGACTGTGTAAAAAATAAATAAGAACCAATATGACAACATGACACTATTGTTTAGCCAATCAGAAGACTTTGCACTGACAACCACATGAAACTAGTGAAGCAAACTAACTTGGTTGTGGGCCCACAAGCCGATTATCAGAAAGTTAGCAATTTTGTTCAAGGCATTTCACTCCAAATGCATCCAAAATCAGCCATCATGAAATGGAGAACACTAAAGCTTTGTCTTTAAAGACAACATGACATTAAAATCCCTACTGACACGTTAATGCACTTTTCTAGTCTTAATGCGAACGATTCCGCAGAGTCTTTGCAATTTTTCGTCCAAATGCAATGACTTGCTGTACTTTTAAAACAACTTTCTTAAAAGTAATCCCTCTTACTCTTTAGACACTTGCTATCAACAGTCTGAATCCATTTTTCACAATCCAATCAATTTTGATTTACAACACAATGAAAGACTCGAGTTTGTTTTTTGCATTTTTGAAAAGCTTTGCGTACAGATGAAAACATTGTCAAAACGATCCTCATTTAGACTCTGTATTGGAGATGTCACTTTGTAAAGAAGAACTTTGCACCTGCACGGACTGTAGAACATATAATACGCATGTGCATGACATTGTTTTCACAAATTTTCATTTTTGCAGTTTACACAGAGAAAACGATGGAATCGTTTTCAAAAACTTACACTTTAAAACCTGTTTTCAAAAGTTTTAATTTTCAGGCCCCGTTGTTGTGTATATTATAAACAGCCAAAACATAAAAAGTTTTCAGTTTTTGGTTGAAAATGGTGTCACATAAACACCAAGTCCCATTTTTTTCTAGCTGAACATACTTTTTTCTTGGAAAAAACTTCAGAATACGCAAATAAGTGGGTTTTACGAAGGATGATTGCATTATCAGGCAAATAATGGCAGAAAGACAAGTTCTCATATGCTTTCTAATTAGCAGTCATACTCGACAGTAATTTGTAGCGCCTCTGATAACAACAGTTGCCCACGTATTTGTCTCACTTCTGCTCTGAGTCTAAATCATTATGAGGCGTATTGACGAAATGCAGACAAGTACATCAAAGAGAAGGCCGGCAGAAAATTAAGGTGTCTGCTTTTGCCCACATCAAAATGGCAAGTACACGAGTTCATAAAAAGCTTTATGAGGAAAAACAAGCACAAGAATATGGACAGCATACCAACCGACAAGTTCTCCAACCACAGACAATGAGACGAGACACTCTGGCCTGAACTTAACCGACTTCAAACAAGTTTAAATTCCCCATGCTGTGGCATATTTGGAGTCATTTGAAATGAGCACGCCGGCCAGGTGTAATATCAGCAGTGATGCAGGCTCTGCTGTGATAGCGCTGATAGAGCTCTGTGGGCATTTCTCTAATGACATGGAAACCTCTGCTGCTCTTCGTTAGCCGTAGGGGATGTTTAGCTAGCGTTAAGCTTTGGACCATATCCAATGTGCCTCGCTGGGAGACGTGTCAGGAGCTCCAAATGATTCAGGACAAGTGAGGGTTTGTAAATGAAGCTTGTCGTACTGCGGCACGCACACAAATATCACCTCTGTCGAGAGGTGAACAATTAGCAAAAGCACTGGCGTTGTAAAGTGTAGGGGTTTTGCTATACCACAGCATTAATATTTGTGCAAATGTCAGTGAGCAGGACTTTTTCACATTAATTACATGTGCAAATTAGGGAGCAAAATATGAAGTGGGATGTGTCACAATTCTAGATGTGAAAGTGGGTTCAAAATCTATGCTGAATGTGAAGCAAAAATAAAAATCTATCTTTACAGTGTATTGTTGAGTGAGTTATTTTGCAGGCTTCATGCACAAACTAGCACAAGCAGTGCAGTCTGATTCACAAGCAAATGGCTCTAATAAGCCGATTCTTTTCAAAGAGTCAAACATACAGCTCAAACACACAGTTCAATTTATAAAAATAACAATGACCCATACGAGCTGCTTATAGTGAATCAAAAAGATACAGTGGAAGAAGTGTTACTGTACCTGTTTTCCTGAAACAAATTACTCTTAAAAGCCATTTTTACTGAATAGTTCCAAAAGACAAGTTGCCAGTTTGAATAAGTTTAAAACACTGTCCTGTATAATCATTAGCATTAACAAAGAAAGAGTTTCCTTTACATGGTCAAGCAAAAAGGACATTGCACTGTAAACAAAGCCAAATGAATCAAACTGAATCAAAACTGGAATCTATATCGATACCAAGCCAGTTTTAAATATTAGCTTCAGCGTTTTGTATAGACTCTCTAAGCAGACATGGTGATGGAAAAAATAATTTTGTACTGTCGCGCAAATCTATTGCGATTCCCTGAGAAACTTTGCGTTCTTTTGCAAAATATTTGCATTCTTTCGCAAACTTATTGCGCTCCCCTGAGAAACTATGTGCTCACTCGTAAAAGTATACAAATAGGATTTCGTCCCATCTCATTATTTCCACCTCAAACTTTTTTTGCGAGAGAAAAATGTTTTCCCAGTTTCTCAGGGGAGAGCAAAAGTTTTGTGAGAGAGTACAAAATAATATCATTTTATTTACCATCACCTGTAGGGACCACATCATTTTATCTCTTTTTATTAATTAATTTATTTGATTATTTGTACCTTTTTAAGTCAATCTTTTAGAAAGCATTTACTTCACTAGATTATCCAAAAATGAACCTTTCTGATTTCCAGCAACTACATTATGATATATATAATGTTTATAGCGTGATACAGCATCCCTAGAATGCAGGAATCAAAAGCCCTGGAAAATGATGCCTTCCCTTCTCATGAGGTCTGACGTATATTTATCTGACGCGAAGTAGACATGTTTTAGGAACACTCTGCTGATAAACAGTCTACCAGCATTAGCCTGTGATTATTCTGATGACAAAGTGCGGCTCTATTAATCTAGACCACTAATTACAACTCTTCGCAGCTTAACAGAGCCCAACAAAGCAGCTCATTACAGGACGTCCCCGAAGTTAACAAATTATTTAAATTACATTTCTTTAATTGGAAAATCATAAACAGTGGAGCGGGCAGGGACTCTGGCGGGTATGCTGCGGGTGTATGCCAGCTGGGCGAGCGATGTGGAGAGAGTGAGATGAGGGCTCAAGAGGGCAGAGGAAGACACTCCAGCTGCTGGCGTCACGCCCACGCCCCAGCAGGCACTGATTAACACCGGTCATATGAGACCATGGAAGGGATTGAAATCCTCAAATAGAACTGTACAAAAGAACAGTCAATCTCGGTGAAAGTAACCATGATGGATTTAAAGGAGCAGGCCCACGATTTGAGATTTTGTAACTGTAACGCAAATAGTTTAGGAGAAATCACATGCAGAAGTGAATAACTTAGGGTTAGGGGCTTTTTTGAATCCCTAACCTTAATTATGAGCAGTAGTGATAGCGATTCTTGAAACAAATGGCTCTTATGAGTCGATTCTTATTTAAGAATAAGTCAGTAAGAATTAAAACCACTCAAGATTTATTGGTTTGAACTGGTTTAACACCTCACTCACTCACTGTATTGCTCCATATTTAGGATCAGGTCACATCTTAAGGCAAGATACAATGGGTAAATCATTGTTTCTATTTATGCACTGGTCAATTTTGATATGACTCATTTGCATATTTAAACATAACATTTCAGATTAATCAATTGGGGAAAGTTTCAGTTTCAATTGGTTTAATTGTCTTAACCCATAAGAACCCACGGTGACGCGGGTGTCACAAACACTGGTGATTATCTGGAAAGGTCTTTTTAAAAGCATTAACCCTCACTTTCAACTCAGGAAGTCCCTAAGTAACATATAATGAACACCCAGGTTCAGTCATGTGACAATGTGTGCATTTTCTGTTGCCATGGCAACATTTTCAAAATGGTGTCCTGTCTGGTTAGCACATGTTGAAGTGTCATAAAAAAACACTTGTTTTTGTTACTAAAGGTATGTTTCAACCCATGCAACAATTCTAATATTTTAATAACATATCCCAGATTACTCTTAACCTGATTTTAATACATTTCTTGAACAAATTGATATAAAACAAGTTGCAATGATATTGTGGTTACATGTATGTTACATCGGGCTATTGACCTTATAAAAGTAGGTGGAATTTTGATGTGACGTATTTGTCACATTAAGGGATAGTTCACCCAAAATTGAAAATGTGATGTTTATCTGCTTACCCCCAGGGCATCCAATATGAAGGTGACTTTGCTTCTTCAGTTGAACACAAATTAAGATTTTTAACTCAGACCGTTGCAGACTGTCAGTCATATAATTGCAGTCAATGGGACTCACGGCTTTGAGAGTCAAACAACATACACCGACAAAACCAAATTAGACCCTGCGGCTCCTGACAATACATTGAGGTCTAAAGACAAGAAACGATCGGTCTGTGCAAGAAACTGAACAGTATTTATATTTTTTTTTTACCTCTGATCCACCGCACGGATATCATCATGAGCTGCAGGGTTTCGTTTGGTTTTGTCTGTGTATGTTTTTTTGACTCTCCAAGCCGTGAGTCCCATTGACTGCAATTATATGACTGACTGACTGCAGCGGTTTGAGTTAAAAATCTTTGTATGTGTTCTACTGAAGAAACAAAGTCACCTACATTGTGGATGCCTTGGGGGTAAGCCGATACACATCAAATTCAAATTTTTAGGTGAACTATCCCTTAAAGAAAAATACTAATGAGCTGCTCAATTCATTCAGCTGATTTAATTATTTTAGTGTTATATATTTTCTGCTGCTAATTTCAAGCATATTTAAACTAATCTGTGTGCAAGTTTAACATGTTGACCTCCAGTGTGAGGTAGTTATTTATTTTTATTAAGTTCGCACATTTTCAAGTTTGGCAAAAAAAAATCTTAAATTAATTTCTGGTTAAACCATATACATGAAAAGGTAGAATTTTGATGTTACAAAAGAGTTGTTGTAAAAATTGTTATGGTCACAGTTATGTGCTTTTGAAATATGTTGTGGCAAATCAAATAAAATACAAAAACTGTATTACTTCTGAAAAAGGTTTTTGTTTTATTTTCCCAGAAAGTTATCATTTTGATATTTGTTGTGGAAAAGCAAATAAACTGAAACAAAAACTGTTATTTAGCAAAAAAACTATAAAATTATATTTTTTTCAATTGAGAAATAAACGCCCAATGTAACATATGTAACATAAAAAAAATATCATAAATGCCCAATGTCATATAAATGTAACATTACAGATCTTTCATAAGGAGGGGTTGTATTTCAAAAAGCAACTGCAGAAACATGTTTTAAGTGGTCCATTTGGTCTGTTTTATATGCCCCATCATTTTCCTATAAGGATACAATTGTCTGGGTTCTTATTGTAATGGGATTAATCAACTGGGGAAAGTACTGTATGCTGATATCTATCTGTTGTATATTAGCTTCTATTAGTATTAGTTCATATTTGTACAGTTCAGTTTCAGTCACATTTAACATTGCTTGGTAATTTGTTTGCAGTCAAAAGCAAATCATTTCAATAGAAATCCATGCAAATGGGAAAAATAGGGCAATATATTTCCCAACACAGATTTTGCAACATTCAGGTCCACAGTTTAGTATATTCTCATCTCTCACTTTTCACCAAAACTCCAAATTCTTCTGCAGTCGTAGCTTTGTGTGAAAAATGGCTCAGAGACGATTATTCTTAGTAAATAACAGAAATGTTGGTCTGTTTATTGCAAAAAAAGACCCAAAATATAGTGCACACTATTACTTTTCTGGAACTTGTATGATGCTTTTGTGTCTTTTATGAAACTTAAAATAATCATAACGGGTTTAAAAGATGCCTTTGCAATTCAGTTTCATTTTTCATGTGTTACAGAAAAAAGTCATATGGGTTTGCAAGTGACACGAGGGTGGAAAAATGGCTTAGAATATTCAGTTCTGGGTGAATGACTCATTTAAGTCAACAACAAGTGATGAGAGATCAGAAAAGTATAACCACAAAGTCACGCTCTTAAACTCTGAAGTGTAAACCTCAAGATTTCATCTTCTGTGACCCCAGAGGGCAGAAAGCAGCTGCAGAGCAAATTGTTTAGAGATCAAACAGCAAGGAGAACAAGTAGAAAGGATTTTGAATGTGTTTGCAGTCTTACCTTTACTTGACCCACAAAAGCATTTGCCTCTTCCTCTTGAACTGTGAGATTAAGGGGCAGCAGAGGATCGAACTCAGGGTCATTATCATTGACATCAGTCACCACTATATTCACCGTAGCGGTCGAGGTCTGAAAACAAGAAACCTTCAGGTTACTTCAATCATTACACGGACGCCTATAAATAACATCTTTCCAGAGCTTCAGTCAGTAATCCAACGACGTCCACAAATCTGGCCTCTGTGTGATTTTGTCTGGTAACGGACTGTCTTGGCTTTCACAAACAATTATCCATTTCCACTGATTAATTTACACAAAACTTGGAAAATTGCTAACATATTTGCATTCATCATCAAGCTATGAATGGGGTCTAATGAAAAATATCCACAGCTGTTGAGCGGATTAGTGTTTCAGTGTATAGATCGCCTCAACAAATTGATGGCTGCAACTAAATTAGCATGCTGGCAGGGAGAATTCCGTCTACTCACTAACAATAATTAACCATTTACATTCACAATAATTCACAAAGTGTCTCATTTCTAAAGATGAGGAATGGAAACATAACATTTAAACATTCATACATACACAGCAAACATATAATTAGCATACCTCTACAGTTACACATTTATTATGCAAATACAGTTTGACATGATTATTTTAGGGGAACACTGCAATTGTGTGAAACTAAGAAAAACTGCCATATGTATATACACTCAGTGGCCACTTTATTAGGTACACCTGTTCAATTGCTTGGTAACACAAATTGCTAATCAGCCAATCACATGGCAGCAATTCAAAGCATTTAAGCATCTAGATGTGGTGAAGATGACTTGCTGAAGTTCAAACTGAGCATCAGAATGGGGAAGAAAGGGCATTTAAGTGACTTTGAACGTGGAATGGTTGTTGGTACCAGATGGGCTGGTCTGAGTATTTCAAAAACTGCTGATCTACTGGGATTTTCACGCACAACCATCTCTAGGGTTTACAGAGAATGGTCCGAAAAAGAGAAAATATTCTGTGAGCGGCAGTTGTGTGGACGAAAATGCCTTGTTGATGTCAGAGGTCAGGGGAGAATGGGCAGACTGGTTAGAGATGATAGAAAGGCAACAGTAACTTAAATAACCACTTGTTACAACCAAGGTATGCAGAATACATCTCTGAACACACAACACGTCGAACCCTGAAGCAGATGGGCTCCAGCAGCAGAAGACCACACCGGGTGCCGCTCCTGTCAGCTAAGAACAGGAAACGGAGGCTACAATTCGCACAGGCTCAGCAAAATTGGACAATAGAAGATTGGAAAAATGTTGCCTGGTCTGATGAGTCTTGATCTCTGCTGCGACATTCAGATGGTAGGGTCAGAATTTGGCGAAGGAACATTAAAGCATGGATCCATCCTGCCTTGTCTCAACGGTTCAGGCTGGTGGTGGTGGTGTAATGGTGTGGGGGATATTTTCTTGGCACACTTTGTGCCCCCTTTCAGCATCGTTTAAACGCCACAGCCTACCTGAGTATTGTTGCTGACCATGTCCATCCCTTTATGACTACAGTGTACCCATCTTCTGATGGCTACTTCCAGCAGGATAATGCACCATGTCACAAAGCTCAAATCATCTCAGACTGGTTTCTTGAACATGACAATGAGTTCACTTTACTCAAATGGCCTTCCACAGTCACCAGATCCCAATCCAATAGAGCACTTTGGGATGTGGTGGAACGTGAGATTCGCATCATGGATGTGCAGCCGACAAATCTGCAGCAACTGCGTGATGCTATCATGTCATTATTGACCAAAATCTCTGAGGAATGTTTCCAACACCTTATTGAATTGAATAATTAAGGCAGTTCTGAAGGCAAAAGGGGTTCCAACCCAGTACTAGCAAGGTGTACCTATTAAAGTGGCCAGTGAGTGTGTATATATACACATATGTATATACACTCAGTGGACACTTTAGGTACACCTTGCTAGTACCTTGCTAGTTTGTGCCACAAACTGATCACCTCCAAGCCACACCGAATTGAGGCAGTAATTAAAGCAAAAGGAGCCCCTACCAAGTATTGAGTACATATACAGTAAATAACATACTTTCCAGAAGGCCAACAATTCACTAAAAATTTGTTTTTTTTGTCTTAGATTATTCTTTTGAGATTGGTGTGTTTTTGTTAAAACAGCCATCGTCACAATTAAAAGAACCAAAGACTTAAACTACTTCAGTCTGTGTGCATTGAATTTATTTAATACACGAGTTTCACAATTTGAGTTGAATTACTAAATAAATTTTTCCACGACATTCATAATCTATTGATTGAGATCCTATTAGAATGGGCATTTTAAGCAAAAGTAATATTCGATAATCGCTGGATATTATTCGATCACTATTTGAAAATCGCACCCCTCCCGCGCATGCACCCACACCACACCACACCACACATCACACACACACAGATTTTGTGATTACTGTGAACAAATGTTATTGCAGGTCATGTTGTTATGTAGTGCAAATTCAGCTAGGTTCAATTCAGAAGCACCAGTCAATTCAAATTAGAGTTACACAGTCTACAGTGTGATAGTTGTTTCTGAGAACATTTCACACAAATGATTGCTTCTCCTCCTACCTAGGCCTTCAAATGCTCTTACCAGACTGCACAAATGACAACTACATAACAAATCAAATACTATAGCAAGAACGATCTGACAAGTGAACAAACAAACAAATTAATGAATAAACAAACATATGAATAACAAATGAATAAACAAGAGAGTGAGTCAAGCTTTTTTGATGTTCTCACCAGGTTGGACATACAAACAAGCAAATAAATAAAAAAGTGAACAGATCAGCAATGTATCAGTATGATCTATCATTAAAAACAAACATTTTTTTTGTGAAACGTTTTGTTTTAAATTTGTATTTTGCTATAAACAAGCAAGCAAATAAATACATAGATACATCCATACATATGGGACAATTGGATAAGTAAACAAGCAGTCTAAGGTATTTCATCAACCGAAATAACTCATTCAATCAATTAAAAGGCAAGCAATCCAAAGCCCAGCATACTAAAAAAACAAATGAAAACAAGGAATCCAGAAGGTACGAGTGTTTTTCTCGCAACATAGTAGCTTAGCCTCTTGTCAGATCATTTTGCATCAATTTATGTTAAGTCAGAGTCAGTCTTGTTACTTTTCCTGAAACATAAAACACCTCAGTCAAGCCAGGGAAGAAACCAATATTCCATAAATTAGCAGAAGGTTTTCCCCCTGCTGCTTGGACTTATTTGCTAAAGGTTTAAATGCTGGAGTGTTTGGCAGATTGGTCCTGTAAAATTTCCATGTGCCGACAATAAAGCTTGCTGAGTTTGCACAACGCTCTGGGGGTAGAATAAGGTAAGCTGATCCTGAGCTGAGACAAATGCACATAAGGTAATTCCGTTTGTCAACAAACAGGTTCACATCTTGTGATTAGGAACTGGAAGGATACCATTAATCTTTAAGATGGAAAGACTATCTTGCTACTTCATTGCTAAACCGGTGTATTTCATAATAAAATGGTATGAAATGTATTCTAGTTAGAACATTCACTTTGGACACTTCGGTTCATGCGTTTCAGAGTTATTAAAAGAGTATTAGAGATTTACATTTACATTTATTAATTTAGCAGACACTTTTATCCAAAGCGACTTGCAATTGAGGAATACAATAAGCAATACATTATAAAGAAGCAGACAGTCAAAGGAAGTGCTTGTAATACAACATTTCAGGCATTGTTCAGAGCAAAACTAGCTAGACAGGGAGAGGCATAGGAAAGAGAGCAAAGGTGTTTTTTGTGTTTTTTTTAAGAAGAAGAAGAAGAAGTAGAAATCAAGTGAAGACGGAAGCGATGCGCTTTTAGGTGTCGCTTGAGAATTGTCAGGGACTCAGCATTCCGGATAGGGGTGGGAAGTTCATTCCACCAGCCAGGAATGGTGAATGAAAACGTTCTGGAAAGTGATTTTGTGCCTCTCTGTGATGGCACCACGAGGCATCGCTCACTTGCAGATCTCAGGCTTCTGGAGGGGATGTAGATTGTCATCAGTGAGTGGAAGTAGGAGGGTGCTGAGCCTGTGGCTGTTCTAAATGCAAGCATCAATGTATTGAACTCGATGCGAGCTGCAACCGGGAGACAAAGAGAGGTGTAACATGGGCCCTTTTGGGTTAGCTGAAGACCAATCGTGCTGCTGCATTCGGAATCATCTGTAAAGGTTTTATTGTGCATGATGGAAGTCCAGCTAGAAGAGCATTGCAGTAGTTCAGTCTAGAAATGACAAGGGCCTGGACAGGAAGTTGAGCGGCATGCTGTGTAAGGAAGGGCCTGATCTTTCTGATGTTGTGCAATGCAAAACCTGCAGGATCGAGCAGTTTTTGCAATGTGGTCTTTGAAAGTGAGCTGGTCATCGAAAATTACCCCAAGATTTCTGAGAGATGTTGTGTGATGAGATCGATTTGTTGGTTAGTTCGGTTTTCCAGTCATATTATCTTCTGAGGCAAAGTCACAGAGTTTTTCTTTGCATATTGCGGAATTTATTTGGTAATTGCATTTCCATTGTAGTTTATGCACATGTCTTCTCATTGGATATATATATATATATATATATATATATACACTGACCAAAATTATAAACGCAACACTTTTGTTTTTACCCCCATTTTTCATGAGCTGAACACAAATATCTAAGACTTTTTCTATGTACACAAAAGGCCTATTTTGCTCAAATATTGTTGACAAATCTGTCTAAATATGTGTTAGTGAGCACTTCTCCTTTGCTGAGATAATCCATCCACCTCACAGCTGTGGCATATCAAGATGCTAATTAGACAGCATGATTATTGCACAGGTGTGCCTTAGGCTGGCCACAATAAAAGGCCACTCTAAAATTAGGGGAGGATCCGAAAATCAGTCAGTATCTGGTGTGACCACCATTTGTCTCACGCAGTGCAACACATCTCCTTCGCATAGAGTTGATCAGGTTGTTGATTGTGGCCTGTGGAATGTTGGTCCACTACTCTTCAATGGCTGTGTGAAGTTGCTGGATATTGGCAGGAACTGGAACACGCTGTCGTATACGCCGATCCAGAGCATCCCAAACATGCTCAATGGGTGACATGTCCGGTGAGTATGCTGGCCATACAAGAACTGGGATGTTATCAGCTTCCAGGAATTGTGTACAGATCCTTGCAACATGGGTCCGTGCATTATCATGCTGCAACATGAGGTGATGGTCGTGGATGAATGGCACAAAAATGGGCCTCAGGATCTCATCACGGTATCTTTACTTTTACTTTAATTAAAAGTTAAAACTATTATTATAGCGATACACATTTAAGAAATTTAAATATCCAAAATTACAAAATAACAACATTTCAAAACTAAACATTTATTGTATACAATTAAAAGTTATAATTGTGTTCCTGTGGCTCAGTGGTTAGAGAATTGCGTAAATAGCAGCGCAAAGGTTGTGGGTTCGATTCCCAGGGAACGCATAAAAATGACAAAAAATGTATAGCCTGAGTGCACAACTTTGTATCAAAACTAAACATTTAATTGTAAACAAAAAATAAAGCTAAAAACAAGTAAAAATATTAAATCAAGAAAAGGTATGAGTATAATAATGATTCTAACATAACACTAAAGGCCTAAGTATACTTCTTTTTTACATAGTAAGAATTGGTTATAAAAACTAAAACAGATGTGAAACAAGTAGTAGGAAAGAGGATAAATAAAAAGCAAAACTTATATCCCTTGCCGGTGT
The DNA here is from genome assembly GCA_027422405.1 of Ptychobarbus kaznakovi. Classification (NCBI taxonomy): domain Eukaryota; kingdom Metazoa; phylum Chordata; class Actinopteri; order Cypriniformes; family Cyprinidae; genus Ptychobarbus; species Ptychobarbus kaznakovi. The sequence goes on from CM049808.1 coordinate 4,099,760, forward strand.
CCCTGCCCGGTGGAGTCGCACGGTAGACTTGATGGTCTTTACACTCTTCGGTCTGCACACGAGGAGGGCTTCACTCAGGGCTCTGTGCATTCAAAATGCCATCAATAAAATGCACCTGTCTTCATTGTCCATAACTTATGCCTGCCCATACCATAACCCCACCGCTACCATGGGCCACTCGATCCACAACGTTGACATCAGCAAACCGCTCACCCACACATCATAATACACGCTGTCTGCCAACTGCCCTGTACAGTGAAAACCGGGATTCATCCGTGAAGAGAACAAAGTGCCAGACGCCATCGAATGTGAGCATTTGCCCACTCAAGTCGGTTACGACGACGAACTGCAGTCAGGTCGAGAACCCGATGAAGACGACGAGCATGCAGATGAGCTTCCCTGAGACGGTTTCTGACAGTTTGTGCAGAAATTCTTTGGTTATGCAAACCGATTGTTGCAGCAGCTGTCCGGGTGGCTGGTTTCAGACGATCTTGGAGGTAAAGATGCTGGATGTGGAGGTCCTGGGCTGGTGTGGTTACATGTGGTCTGCGGTTGTGAGGCCGGTTGGATGCACTGCCAAATTCTCTGAAACGCCTTTGGAGATGGCTTATGGTAGAGAAATGAACATTCAATTCACGGGCAACAGCTCTGGTTGACATTCCTGCAGTCAGCATGCCAATTGCACGCTCCCTCAAAACTTGCGAAATCTGTGGCATTGTGCTGAGAGATAAAACGGCACAGTTTAGAGTGGCCTTTTATTGTGGCCAGCCTAAGGCACACCTGTATGCATGTAGGCTATACAGTTCAGTTGAAAGCTTACCCCTTTGAACTGGCAGTTAATGCTGAATGCAAGAATGAAAACTGAAAACAACTGAAATTCAAACACTGAAATAAGAGCTTATGTGAAGAAAGTTGCGTTCATTACTATAGCAAAAGTTGACTCGACTGTAGCATTCCCCTTCTATTACGTAAAACCGACCAAAAATATCCATTGATGCAAACTACTCGACTTTTTCAACAATACAACTAAAATTGAAAGGGTGTATATTTTAAAATAAAAATATTATCTGCAGGTCAGATTGATTACTTTACAAAATTTGTTATTCTTGTTTTTTTACTGTTCTTTTCCTTTAATTTATTCCCCTGAATCCATTTAAATCCTTTATTTATTTATTTTTTTTATAAATACCATTACCATAGTTGTCTTATCAAAGAGGGCTTTTTTATTTTTTACTATTCAAAACAAGTTTATCTTGTTGTGAAAGTGAATGATATTGCTCTTTTTTTCAGTGAACATAATATAGTTAATATAGCAATATCGACAGTAGGCTATAAATATCTAGACTGTATCCCCTGGAAATATCCCCCCCCCCTCCGAAAAAAAGAAGCCCACCCAGGATATCTGCCAGCCCACCCTGCTATAGCCGTCAAGAACCGGGCCTGTTCTAAAGCCACTCATATAATGCAGAAACACTCATGAAACAAGCAAAACATGCGCATGTATGCTATTTGTACTGGTGCAGAATGAGAGGGACAGGTTCAGTACAGCCTAGAGCATTTCTGTGCACGAACAGTTGCACTTCGCTCGCTTTTCTAAATGTAAACTTCAAGGTACACAATTTGTGTTATCTAAACATACAAGGGGTGATCAAAAGTTTAGAGACTATGCCCATGATGATCAATGGAAAACTGTCCTCTTCAGGGTAACATTAGTCTGTTTGTGTAATTATGCAGTATAGCGCTCCTGACAGATAGCCCTCGTTAAACCCATGAAGTGAAAGTGAAACCCATCTCACTTTAAACCCGTTTTTCTAAAAATGTAATTCCTGAAAATCATAGCTATCAGCCAACTTCAGATAGCCTTAAATTTTGTTACGTTCAAGCTATGGACAAAACCAAGTTTTGGAAAGGGCTTGAACCCAGATTTCATATGGTATCAAAACCTAAAAAAAGGTCAAATTTGACCATGTGTTGTTTTTTTCTGAGATATCATCACATACACACTGTATGTGTGTAATAATAATTTTAACATCATGTGCATGTCAATAATACTGCTATTTCAAATGTAAATGTTGTATAATGATAATAAAAATAAAAACGACCCTGTTTAAAGGTTTACATAAACTTGAATCTTTATACTGTGTGTTGTTTCCTGGATAATCCACGACTGTCTTTCTGTTTTGTGATAGTTGTTCATGAGTCCTTTGTTGGTCCTGAGCAGTTCAACTGCCTGCTGTTCTTCAGAAAAATCCTCCAAAAAGCAATGGGATGGATGGTTTGAGGAATGGGATGGGGATGGATGGATGGATGGATGGATGGATGGAATGGGATTGGATAGATGGATGGAGGGATGGGAATGGAGGATTGATGGATGCATGGATGGATGGATGGATGGTTGGGATTGGAAGGATAGCTGGACAGATGGAGGAATGGGATGGGATTGGAGGGATGGATGGATGGATGGGATTGGAAAGATAGATGGAAATATGGAGGGATGGGATGGGATAGGAGGGATGGATGGATAGAAGGATGGATGGAGGGATGGGATGAGTGGATGGATGAATGGATGGGGATTGAAAGGGAGCTAATACGGAATTGTGCCCACTCAAGCAAAGTAAATAAGATTTTGATGCCAATAGTCAAATGTCCGTGTCCAGACAGACGTCTGGCTGTATCTGTTCCTCTAACCACAGACTGGGGAATGGAGAAATTTATCTTTTGGACTTTCTGAATCTGTCTGGCTCTAACATCACCCTGTGCAATGCAAAGAGCAGCCCGCATGACCTCAGGAGACACAGAGGTCAACTCTGGGTGTCTCCCAGGGCCCTTAAAAAGAAACCCATTTTCCCAACTCTCCTCTGCAGAAAAGGGACGGATTATTAAATTGGCTAATGACTAGGTGGTTTAGCAAAGGTCACTGAATTTTAAAAAACCTTCCAAACCGCACCTGCTCCCACAGCCTTAAGTCTCAACTTCACCCTTGATTTCTATCTGCAAATTAATTAGACAGGTCATCGAGGGACAGTTGTGGGTAAATGGGAGGATAGGAATGAAACCTGCTGCACTGTTTTCTCATCTTAGTTTCATGAGCTAAGCACACAGGGACAGGAAAGAGGAGAGATCACGGCTCTGAGAATTTTGCCAATTAAGATGTGCTTTGAATTATTCCAGGGGTTATTAAAGTATTGGAGTCACCATCATTTGTTTGTAAAGGCTATGCTAACGTGACAATAAAGACAAAGACTTTCGACTCTGATGTAGCATAATTTCACCAACTGACAGCCACCTTGACATTTGTTTATAAATGGAGACCATTGTGCTTAAAACCGGATCCTTATGCATTTTCTTCCAGAAGGAGGAGAGTGATTATCCTTGAGTTTGGAGGTGAACACGTTACATGTCCTTGAAGAGGGTTGTAAATCCAGGCATCTCTTTTACTGAGGAATACTAAGTGAGATTTTCACCGTTGGTCATCCAGCAAGGGAAATAGGCTCAATGAGAGAGTGAATGCAAAAGAAGTTGCTTCATAATTAAAAGCCTGTTAAGCTCGTTTATCTCCATCATTAAGGCATAATCACTCCATTGTAAGATGCACCTCATTTTCCTCTATTTAGATCAATCACTGTGAGCCCTTTGTGAGAGTGGAGTGCACAGGAGAGACCAGTCGCTAGTAACTGCTAGGAGACTCACCAGAGCATAGGAAATCAAACACTTTTGCAAAAGAACAAACAAATGAACAGATGAATGAACAAAGGAATGGACAAACAGCACTCAGTGAGTGAATAAATAATTAGTTTGATTGACTCACTTCATTGATTGTTTGGTTGCACAAATTAATCAATTTTAGAATTTTCCTTACTTTGATTCTAATTCTTCTTATCATTCTTTCTTAAAATTATTTACATTTTCATAATTACATTTATATACTACTGTGTAATAAGCATGAAATCAAACAAGAAACCAAACACTTGAAATGAATGAAAAACAAATAAACAGCAACCAGTTTGATTGAATGAATAAGTGAATCAATGGAAGGCTTCTATTTTTTTCATATAAAAATAATTCCATGTATAATGTATTATATTTTCTTTCAAATTTTTAACCATTACACACACACACACACACACACACACACACACACACACACACACACACACACACACACACACACACACACATTATTTTAAGTGTTACTAAAATATATTTATATTGTGGTTATGCTTACACTGGACAAGCTAGGACAAGTTAGAATAATTCATGTTTTTGAAAAAAGTAGGACATTTATTTGATGAATCATCATTAAACATTAATATTGTGAAATAGTATTGCTATTTAAAATTATTTTTTTTATAATTGTAACAATTGTTAATTGTTGAATATATATATATATATATTACAAAAATAGTTTGGACCATGAAGACATTGAAGACTGGAGTTTTGGCTGCTGAAAATTCAGCTTTACTTGAATAAAATATATTTTAAATATAAACATGTATAAAATGTAAAAGTTATTTTAAATTGTAAGAATATTTCACAATATTATTGTTTATATTTTCTTTTATGTATTTTTTTTTATTGGTGAGTCTTGGTGAGCATGAACTATTTTTTTTTTCAAAAACATTCAAAATTGTAATTCAATTATCTTTTGACTGTTACTGTATATATACTGTACTAGTTGATTAATGAACAAACAACAATCAGTGAGTGAAATAATGATTTGACTGTCTACCCGAATAACAGAATAAATATGCAATTTCACAAATACATCCATGCAGCCAGTAATGATGTGATGACTATAGAGATGACTATACAACACTGCCAGCACACTGTATGACAATTTTTAGCTCTCGTCTGCCCTTCTTTCCATCAACATGATTGAATTTGCTATACTCTGCCTGCCACGTTGTACTGTGTCTACATACGGTGTCTGTTTAAGCAGAAGATTCCATTATGATCTTTTGAACTGCAGCAACGCCAGTTTTCATCTTCAATTGGGTGTGATGGATTGACAGGCTTCAGTCTTACCCCATCTGGTTTGCCATCGGAGGCCGTGACCGTTAGCATGTAGTGATCAGTGATCTCTCTGTCCAGCGTCTTCGCCAGCAACAACAGGCCAGACCTGTTGAAAGCAAAGATTGTGTTGAAAACTTGATTATTATAGAGCCCAGAGGTCTAAGTGTTTGAACTTTATGGTAGCTTTAGAGGGCAAGCAAAAGTGAAAGAGGGAAAAGGTTTTAAAATTCGCACCATGTGCTGAGAAAACAAAACTGAAAAATGTCATATGCACAACAGGCCACAGCCAAAATCCAGACAAAGTGAATTGTTTTTGGCTGAAATTAGTTCCATCAAATATATGCTGGATAGAATTATGTGCTGCTGAATGAGACGGCTGGCCAATACATTCATTTCTTGCAAGATCTGTGCCTCTGTGAAAGGCTGAGGACATTTGACGTGTGCCTGGGGACGATTAGGACGGAATTAATTGTTGTCAGGCAACAGCAGCCATGAGTAAAACATTGTGCCTCATTCAAATGAGTTCTAGAACACAGTGCATTTGGTCACACATTTACATTTGTTTGCATGGTAATGCAAGTTTAACTAAGAAGTTTAACTAAGAGCAGTGAGTGAGACATACACCAAAATGTGCATCGTGAAAGTTGGGGGACTGCCAGCAGGTAGGGTTACCTTTGGTGTGCAAATACAAACAGTACAAACTATTATATCTATTATCGATTATAACATACAATTATCTATTAACATATGTTGATCTTTTATCTCAGTTTTGTTTTTTAAATGTGGAAATTGTATTTTGGTGTCACTGTCCTGACATTCATATTTGTCATTGCTTGACATTCATATTTTTGTGAGATAAAACATATACAGACAGAGCTAGGTAGCAAATGATTACATGTAATCTGGATTACGTAATCAGATTACAAAAACTAAGTACTTGTAATTAGATTAATTACATTTTTTAAAATACTTATATCTAAAAAGTTACTTTTTTATCAATTACATGATTACATAGTATCCACACAATAGCACTAAACTAGATGTTAACAAATAAAATATTTCATTTTTTAAATGTGTTTTATTTTGATTGATCTTATTTTAAAATCCCTTATTTTAATTTTGCATTTTTATTATTTAATTAATTATTAGATGTTCAAACCCCTTGCATCTCCTTCATGAACCCCAGTTTGGGAAACCCTGGTAATGTAATATTTAATGCATATAATTGTTAATAACAACGAACAGAATGTATTTTCTTCCTCTTTGAATTTGTATATCAAAATGGTACAAGATTATCCTATTTAAACCAATGTGATAAACGAGTTAGGTCAAAAGTAACCTAAAAGTAGTCAGATTATATTACCTAAAATATGTAATGTAATGAATTATCTTACTAATTACAATTGTTTTTAATGTAATTTAGAATCAGTAACGGACAACAATTTGTAAGTAATCTACACAGCTTTGTAAATAGATACTGCATATTGGTACTGACTACTGAAAAAAAAACATTCAACTTGAAATATTGCCTAACATTAGTCATTTTGGAGTGATATGTTAAGATTAATGGGTAACACTTTATTTTAAGGTGTCCCTGTTACACATACTACTTCCTTACAATTATAATACCACTTATTTATGCATAAGTACATGCAAGTAACCTTAAGCCGAACCCTGTTACAGTTACACTGTAACAAGGACACCTTAAAATAAAGTGTTACCAATTAATGTTCACCCAAAAATGTTCTACAAATTTGCTGAAAATATACCCACCCTTCGCCATTTGTAAGATTTGATTAATAGGTTTGTTTCTTTAACAAAACAGATTTGGAGAGTCGTGTGGATTACTTGTGTGACATTTTCATCAGCTATTTGGACCTTTATTTTTAAGAGTGTATGCTCATTCTGATGTAATGCAAAATTTATCCAAATCTGTTCCGAAGAAGAAACAAATTATTTAATTTTGTAAATTTTTTAAGAATTGGCTACTGTGGATAAGATGCATAGTGTATAATATCATTATAAATCTGATTCTATGGAGATTTATTGGAAATTACTGAAATGTTATTGGCATGCAGTTTTTATTAATTTTATCCTTTAAATTTTGACTTTTCATAACTAACAATTTATAAAAAAAAAACAAGAGTACTTAAATAGCACTAACTTCAGCATGCTTTTATGCCATCCACTTTGTTATTATTCATGATTCAAGCATTTAATTATTTTCCATCATTTGATGAATAGCTGCTGTCCTAATCGATAGAAAGGGAACACAAATATCTATTTAAAGCTTTAAAGAAGATTTTAACATTCACGTAGATAATACAAATGATGCGTTAGGACTTGTGTTTACTGACCTAATAAACTCTTTTGGAGTCAAGCAAAATGTCACCGGGCCCACTCATCATAATCATACACTAGATTTAATTATATCGCATGGACATGATCTTACTGATATAGGTATAATACCTCAAAGTGATGATGTTACTGACCATTTCCTTGTATTGTGCATGCTGCATATTACTGATATCAACTATATGGCTCCGCGTTATCGTCCAGGCAGAATTATTGTTCCAGCCACTAAAGACAGATTCACCAATAACCTGCCGGATTTATCTCAACTGCTCTGTGTACCCATAAATACAAATTAATTAGACAAAATTACTAGCAACCGGGGCACTTTCTTCTCTAATACGTTAGAAACTGTTGCCCCCATCAGATAAAAAAAAGGTTAGAGAAAAATGTGCTGCGCCATGGTATAACAGTAATACCCATCTCAAGAAAGACTCTTGTAATCTTGCTTGAGGATGGAGACTAACTTGGGCTTTAGATCTTTATGCGTGGAAAAACAGTATGTCCAGCTATAGACAGGCTTTAAAGCTGCTGCCAGGAACGAGCATATCAAAACATCCAACTGGTAGATAACAAATCTAGTATATAGCACAGTTAATTTCCCTCACCAGATCTATATTCCCTCAGCTTAATATAATTTTATGAATTTATTCACTGATAAATAGATAACAAATAAATACAAACAAATGTATTCTACTATTATTACTTCATTCATTCATCGCAAAAAAAGAAATACTGTGCTTATATATGACTTATAACTACTAAACTCACTGCATCTAAATTTAACATGTGTTATTAGATCCTGTACCCACTAAATTATTGAAAGAGTTGTTACCTGTAGCAGAAGAACCGCTTCTCAATATTATTAATCATCGTTATCTTTACGTCACGTCCCAAACCATTTAAGCTGGTGGCTATTAAGCCTCTTATTAAGAAACCAAAAACTAGTAGTAGCTAACTTACAGACCCATTTCAAATCCTCCATTTATGTCTACAATTTTTGAAAAAGTTCTGTCTGCTCAATTGTGCCCCTTCTTGCTAAAAAATGACATCTATGAAAAATTTTAGTCAGGTTTTAGGCCTCTGCATAGCACAGAAACTGCACTTGTTAAAATTACAAACAACTTGCTTCTTGCGTCAGACCAAGGCTGCATCTCATTGCTAGTTTTACTTGATCTTAGTGCTGCGTTCGACACTATAGATCATGACATACTCATAGATCGATTACAAAACTATACAGGTATTCAGGCTTTAAGATGGTTTAGATCCTACCTGTCCGATCACTACCACTTTGTTTATTTAAACGAGGAGTCATCTCAATTATCACCAGTAAAGTATGGAGTACCACAAGGATCTGTCCTAGGTCCTCTGCTATTTTCAATATACATGTTGCCCCTTGGCAAATTTATTAGAAAATATGGGATTAGTTTCCATTGTTATACTGATGATACTCAACTATATATCTCAATAAGACCAGATGAAACTTATAAATTATCTAAGCTAACGGAGTGTGTTAAAATGTAAAAGATTGGATGACCAATAATTTTCTCCTTTTAAATTCAGATAAGACAGAGATATTACTTATTGGACCAAAAAATAGTACAAAAGATCTCTTGTATCACAATTTGCAACTAGACGGATGTCCTGTTCCTTCCTCTACAGTGACAAATCTGGGTGTTGTATTAGACAGCAACTTATCTTTTGAAAATCATATTTCCCATGTTACAAAAACAGCATTCTTCCATATTAGAAACATTGACAAGCTACGGAACATGTTAAGTGTTTCTGATGCAGAAAAGCTAGTTCATGCATTCATGACCTATAGACTGGACTATTGTAATGCACTGCTAGGTGGTTGTCCTGCATCTTCAATAAACAAGCTACAGATAGTACAAAATGCTGCGGCTAGAGCCCTTACCAGGTCAAGACAATATGATCATATTACTCCAATTTTACAGTCTATGCACTGGCTACCTATTAAGTTTCGAATCAGTTACAAAATAGTATTACTTGCATATAAGGCCCTAAATGGTTTAGCTCCTGTGTACCAAACTAATCTTCTATCATGCTACAATCCAACCCGCTCCCTAAAGTCGCAAAACTCTGGACTCTAGGTAGAACCTAGGATAGCAAAGTCCACTAAAGGAGGTAGAACTTTTTCATATTTGGCTCCCAAATTCTGGAATAGCCTTCCTGATAACGTTCGGGGTTCAGACACACTCTATCCATTTAAATCTAGATTAAAGACACATCTCTTTAGCCAAGCATTCATATAATGCATCTCACAATCTTGTACTGCAGGTATATCTGATCAAACGCACATTATTATGCTTTAGCTTGGGTTGAACAAATAATTTTTGCTTGGATGGAACAACAGCTACGCTAATTATGTCTCTATTTGTTTCTCTGTTTCTGCCACGGCATGTTAACTAGGAATTGCACAAGCTTCAGTTTGTATCCAAACCTTTTATTATCTGAGATGACCAAACACCTGAGAAGAGATGATGCTAACCCCTCAGAGGACCTCAGAGGAAGCCAACCCTCAGACAGTATACAGAATTAACCAAATTTTGCCATAGGTTAAATATATTAAGTTTCTGCAAAAAGCTGCTTTGCAATGATTGTATCGTAAAAAAGCACTATACAAATACTCTTCAATTTTGAATCTTTAAAATAAAAAAAATGATTTACTTTCTGTGGTCAGTAGTTTGATGTTAATTTACATTTGTGGCAACAAAGAACTTCAACTGAAGGTCTAATTTGTGAAGAAAAGATGACAAATTATTTGTATAAATACAGCATATCAATATTTCATCACATTTAATGCCTTCTTAAATGGATAGTGAGTGTTTAATTAATAAGATGGAGTGCTGAAATACATACGCTAAAGTGCCACAACTGTTCATTGAATTTGCCCTTTCATGTTTTGAAACAGACAATCACTCTCTCCTGACACGATATGTCCCCCGAAACGCCTAGAGGATCTGTGAGACGGTAGGACACTGTTGAAGACAGTCATGCGTTCTCCAAATGAAATAAACAAATTCAAAGCGGCATCTTCAAGGCTCCAAAGGACCTCATGTATATTCATCCTGCATTCACTGCAAAGCATCGTCTGTACATATCTAAGAGCATGTTCGCACCCTAAATTACTCCCCTACTGAACAGCATCAATTGTAGTGATAACCAGAGGATACACAAGTTTATTATTGGTATTATAATCAGCTGCTGCAAAGATAAACCAAACCAGACGGGCTGGTTATGAAAAAGCCATTTATATCTGGTGTTTCTGAATAACTGAAAAGAAACAGGAGGATATTTATTTATTGTCACAAGACCCCAGTTTTAAAGGAGTCATGTCAGCAATCTTTTTTATATACATATTTTGTAGTTGTAGTTGTACTATGAAACAAACAACTATAACTTTCAGAATTCAAATTTAGTGAAACTACAGTCAGAAAATGAGAAAGAAGTTTTTTTTTGCAACTATCAGACATAATAGATTTGAATACATAAATGCATGATTCCCCACAGTCACACATCAACAATGACAAATTGACGTTTGGCAATTTGCCCTCAAGTCATGTTGAAGTCAAATAAATATGGCATATTGAGCACTAAATTATTACATGAGTAAAAACGCTAAACCTTTGTGCTATTTCTGGCTGTGTGTAGCACCTATACACATTGCCTCCTTCTGAGGAATCCCAATGTTAGAAATTAGTGGATTAAGTTTCATTTTTAACAACGTCTATTATCATTTTAGTTATTATTTAGCTCTTATTCATCATATGCACAGTTTAATAAGTGTAATGTTTCTGTGTAGATTGTTTTATGAATATATCACAGCGTACATTACTTATGTTTTCCAAAAACACAGCAGCAAACACACACTGATCAATATAATGGGTAGGTAAATACATAAATAGAGATGTTAGCATCGGCAAAGCAACTTTATTTATTTATTTACACACACACAAAAAAAAAAACGTCTTAAACCAAAGGACACAAAGGCCGAAGACCTGAACTATCATGCCTCATATAAAAGTTATTAGATATATTCGTTTCCAAAATAAAGCAGGTGAGATGGCACTTTAGCCTAAGCTAAGTTAAGAATATCTAAAATCCATTTAAAACTCTTACATCCCCTCTGCTTGAAAATCTATCACAGTCATTTTGAACTTTTCTGAATAATTCCACATTAAAATTCCATTTCGCTTACTTTATGAAAGGATAAGCCCACACTTCCAACCCCCATGAAAGTGCTTTTTAAACATATACTTTATATCATCATATTCACCCTCCAGCCAGACTTTTCCAGACTCCACAGTTACACACAATCCCCTCGAACAGACAGCTCTATCGTAAACTCTGCAGGGAGCAGAAGGCATTGTGGGAAGGAGGAGAGGAAAGGAAGAGGCTATAACTGTGAGAGATAAACTCAGGTAGTTCAATAAATATAGCTATATTTGTTCTATTCTTCATTTGCTGCTTATTGAAAGGAGATCATTAGAAGTGTATCCTGGTTGTGGTATCCTGCTTAAATAACTCAAGAACGGGATCAGAAGCCTTGCTCAGGGCTATGATTGAAATGCCCTTTGGTACACTACACACTACAGAGTATAACATGCTTTACTAAATGCATTACTAAAGAAAGAGAGTGTGCGGTATCGGCCACCTAATGTTGTTTACTTGTTTTACGGAGTGCTAAATCAAATAAATTGCATCTGAGCTTTTCCTATGAAAACAATTTGGAACTTTTGGCCCTTCACTGCAAACAAAAGCTGAAATGTCTTAAGTTGTTTTTTTTTTTAAATGGAGGAATTAATATTTTCATCAGTCCTTATTAATTATGTATAATGTTTGTGTCATAATGTAATCTGCATCCAGTGCATGTGAGGATTTGGAGGAACACACAAATATTTCACAGATACATTTTTTTTTGTTTTCTCTCTGTTTTTCTGTGAATGCAAAACAGTGTGTGAATGTGTCTGTGTCTGAATCACAATTAAAATCTTCATTGCTTATTCAAACCCCAAAAACTATGACATTTTTCCTTTTTCCAGCCTTTCAAAGTGAGCTTACGTTTGGGAGACTTCAAAGACGTTGTTTGGATCTCCTCTCAGGATGGTATATGTAATGGGATCTCTTTCACGGTCGGTTGCCTGCAAATGAGAGAAAGCGTTTTTGTGTTACACTAATTCAATTATGATGAGAACGCCTCCAAACTTTCTTTATACAAAAATATATTGTATTTGGGCAGCTGACATATCTGGATGTATACTGTATATTCTATTGAAATGTTTTATTTATTTAAATTTAGCATCAATATTTTTGTGAAAATGTATATTAATATAAATTGTATTAACATACAGGTCAAAGGTTTTGGCTTAAATAATCACAATTGTTTAATGTTTTTTAAAAGATATCCTTATATTCACCAAGGCTGAATTTATTTGATCAAAAATACAGTATACATTTTAAGATTGTGAAGCATTACAATTTAAAAGAACTGTATGTTAAAAAAATTTTTTTTTTAATGCAAAGATACATTTTCTGCAGCCATTACTCCAGCCCTCAGTGTCACATGATTCTTCAAATATATGTATTTTATTTTAAATCATTGATATTATTAAAATAAAATAATTAAAATATGAAAATATATTATACTGACCAACAGTGACATTAACATAATTTACAATGTTACAAAATATTTACATTTCATTGTTTTGACAGTAACAAGAACCATTATGTTTAATTGAGCACCAATGATTAATTAAAAGTATGTGAGCACAAAATCACCAATCATTAGATCATAAGATTCGGAAAGATCATGTGACACTGAAGACTGGAGTAATGATGCTGAATTTTATTTTATTTATTTATTAATTTATTTTGTTGCATTACAGGAACAAATATTGATATATATATATATATATTATATATATATATATATATATTCAAATAATAATAATAATACATATTCCTTTTAAATTGTAATACTATTTCACAGTATGATGTGTTTTTGTTTGTTTATTTTGTTTACTAAAATAAAATAATAATCAAATATAAACTATTATCTTAATCATTCCAAACTTTTGACATACAGTGTGCATACATTTATAATTATAACATTAATAATTAGTAATATTCAATACCTTTTTGTTGAAAGAATAATACCCGTATGAGAGTAGCTCAACTGGAGCTGATGGTTAGTCACCTGTATGTTGAGCAGTGTGGCTCCAGTCCTCATGGCCTCACTGACCTCCAGGCTGTATATGAACTGAGGGAAACGGGGAGGACTCTGGTTGTTGGGGGGCAGTACCTCGATATACACCGTAGTGATGGAACTTCTGAAGAAACAAAAGGAACGTGATTTATATTCCTTTATTTGACAAATGTATTAAGTGTCTCATTCAAGGGTACAGGCATGATAGCTAATGCACCCCTTCCAGCTACTAACTATGCCACACCAGCCACAAAATGATCAGAATGCACAATGAGTTTCAACATATAATTTCCTAAAATGCTATGGCTCTGTTCCAAAATCGAGTGATCTGACTAAATCAAGGGTACAGGCATGATAGCTAATGCACCCCTTCCAGCTACTAACTATGCCACACCAGCCACAAAATGATCAGAATCTAGTACACAATGCACCAAGTCTTCTTTGAACAAACATATAATTCTTTCCTAAAATGCTATGGCTCAACTTGTCTCTTCAGAATTCCCCTGTTCGATTGGGTTCAGATCAGGAGACATACTTGGCCACTGAATCACTTTCACCCTGTTCTTCTTCAGAAATCCACAGTGGCCTTAGATGTGTGTTTAGGATCATTGTCATGTTGGAAAATGCAGTTCCATCTTTTTTAAAGGTACCACTTTTGCTACAGTATTCTGACAGCTTTGCTGAGTAGCCTTCACCTTTCTTGTGTAAATAAATTACTCAGGTCTTGTGACATTTCTCTTCCATGTGGTGCCATTGCTGACAGCATGAAATAAGGTTTTTTTAAGTATAGTCAACTGTCACCTGTGTAATGAATAATTAGACTCACCTGTGGTTGAATTCTTGTTAAATTAGACATTTGTAGTCTAAAATTTAGCTTTGCTCCAGAGATTTTCATGTACTCATTTTTGCATCACCCTAATTTGAGTAAAACTGAAAATGTTGTTCTCTAAGTTATATTATTAACCTTACTTTCTATAATAAACAAATATATAAAACTTAGTCTTGTCAACATTTTGGAAAATGTTTTTGTGTTCATTGAGATATTGTTTAAAATGACTTTTCAAAGGGGGTGTACTCATTTACGCTGAGCACTGTATATATATATATATATATATATAGGAATAATCGACAACGGGCCATTGAATTATTAGAAAAATAATGCACACCCGAGGTACATTATACTCCGCTTCGCGTCGTGGCCGTTACACCTCGGGTGTGCATTATTTTTCTAATAATTTCAACGGCCCGAAATGTATTATTCCGCTTATACTATGGTTACCACAGCTCAAGACATCGATCAGATGATATATTTCAAGGCATTCATCTGGCTTTAGAACCTAAAACGCTATTATGAGTAGGATTATTTATTTCGCATCTCATCCAACACCTCCATTGCAAATTCCAAACCGTAATTTTGAACCTGTAACGGAGGCTTGATAGCAGACTAATGCAGCTAATAACTAAGTTATGTGTGTGTGAGAGAGAGAGATTACTTGTGAGTCTGTGCGTCTCTCAGCAGTGTCTCTAGTAATAGTGAAACTAAGTGAATTTTCTTCACGAACAGCGCTGGCGTTGTTACCTCGCTTGTGAGAAGTCATGTAGTTTTTAAGTTGTTGAACTATGTTACTGATAAAATTGTTAGAGTAGTGGCAGCGCTAACAACATTAGCATGTATTTGTGCGTGCAAACTGTATGTATGTGCATCTGTGAGGGAGAGAGAGCGGGAGAAGTAGAGTATCTTGTGCTTTCCGTACATAATAAAATGTAATTTTGTGGAAAAACATGGAAATGATCTGTCGTTTTTATCCTATTGTTTACTGTATTTATTTGTTTGGCCAGTATCGTTGTCGGTTTTGGTTCTTTTGCTGTTTTAGGCTGTAAGGACCTTTGAAATAACTGAAATCATTTGGCGAAGTGATATGGACATGTAATGCGGTGCCTGGAACTACGTTCGTCGTGCATTTCCCTGAAAATAATTGCACACCTTAGAACGTTCATCAGCCAATCAGATTCAAGCATTCAACTGCCCCATAGTATAAATACGTTTTTACACTAAGTGCAAATAGCAATGGATTCTATTTACACCAAGTGAAAATATCAGTATGTTTTAACGATATGCTATTTACACAGTGCAAATAGCTACAGATTATATTTACACTATGTTAAAATAGCAAGATTGTCTGCTATTTATAGTACTTATAGCAAATAGTGGCAATTATCTGCACCTCAGTATTGTAGTACATTATAAAAATTAGGCTATTAAATGTATGCCACGTTATTGGGACAATAAAGCCCTCCCTACACCTACCCTAACCCTACCTGATACTTTATTTTCAACTTTTTTATTATTTCCTTTATTTTTATTCAAAATAAATGCATTTTCAATGCGATATGAGGTTTGAAAAGGGAGAAAAAAAGTTTGTCAAAAGGCGGGTTCGACCTCGGGTCGATCGCATCAAAAAGCATGCGCCTTCAAATCACACGTTGGTGGGGGGAGTTAATGTAAATAGACACTCACATAATCTAATAAACATTAAAAATTAACATTAACATAATCTTGAAATTTGGGTGAAAATAAAGAACAGTATAAGAGTGTAAGACACGTTCGTGTAACCTTTAAATAATGTTATAAATCACAACAAGAAAACTGGACATTTCATCATTTTAGAAACATTTAAAAAAGTGGATTCATAACCTAAATTTGTTACCTGGTTATGGACGCATTACATACAAATGTTTTTGACTTAAACATAGTTTCACTTGGTTTCAGTTTTATAAACTGAAGATGAATCAAACTTATTTTCTGTAATCACGAGATGCAATCAGATGCTGTTGATTGAGCACATGCAGCATTTTTGTATGGACTCTGATATGGATTTTCTTTTGACAAAGAAAATCAACATGAAGCCTCCTCCAAGATTTGAACACTTTTCTGTAAGCCTAGCTAACAATAGCAATTCATTTCCAGGTTGTTTTCTGGATGTTTAGTGAAAACCCAACCTGGTGCTGTCATTGTTTTATGACACATTGTATCAAGGCGCTCATCAGCGTGGTTGAAGCAAATTAGATCAGGGAGTATTTTCGGTTTGGAAATGTTCCAGTATGATGAATTTGATGCCAGCGCTCTCATAAAACTTTAAAACAGAAAAAAAGAGATGAAAATAACTATCCGGTTCTCACGAGTTTACCCGCCATCTGTCTAACATATATAATAGCACACCTGCTGCCTTTGGCTTTAACCATATACCTCTCTACAATACCTCGATAAAGTGGATACACAGTTTCGACCAAGTATCGCTCTGTGGAGAAGAACTTCAAATTTAGGTTGATTTGTTGTGAATATTAGACGCTTTTAAACTTGTTCCCAAACAGAAGAGAGAAACAATACATTTCCTGAACTTCACTTGCCCCTGTTCCATTTCTGCTTCATTTCTCTGTATTGATTCGGCGGTCAGCAAGAACTACAGAGGGCAGCGGCTGCTATGAATTGGACAGGAGGGGAAGTAGTGGCAATTAGAGTGAAAAGCCCTTAATTTCCGCTCTTTCAAGTGTCAGCTGGACAAGAGCAGGGGCCAATATTGGCAGAGTGTTCTTGGGGATATTTCCGGAGCAAAATCTGTCACCGTGTGGCATTATATTGATCTCAAGCTGGGCATGTGAGGAGGAGTCTTCTGTTAGAGAGTGAGAGGCGCACTCTTTTTCAACCCTCATTGGATTTTCAGTGGATTTACCTTCTCTGGGATGCAGGGCCGTTGTCGGAGGCCCTAACGGTGAGGGCGTAGGAGCGGCCCACGGTCAGGTTGACACCGGGCAGCACAGTGATCACTCCTGTGAAGTCATTGATGGTGATGTGTCCCTGATCCCCTGCCAAGATTTTGTAGCTCACCAACCCACCCTCATCAGCGTCCACTGCTGTCAGCTAAAAAAATAAATTGGAGCCGTTACTTCAGAGAGGACCTGCAAAGGTGCTTATTCACATGTATCACTGTCCAAGCTTCCTCTTTGGAACAGGCTGAATCATGAAACCTGCCAAGTACATGTCCGGGTCATGTTTGCCAGATTCACTTAAAAGATTCCAGCACATTCAGCAACTGGCTACAGTGGATTATGGGTAATTAGTTAATACAGAGACTGTGTGTGTGTGTGTGTGTGTGTGTGTGTGTGTAAGCAACTCTTTAGTGAATTTACATCAATCATTCTTATTTTTGTTTCATATAAAAAAATATATATTTCTGATAATTAAGCATATTTTGAACCTACTGTACATTCTAATCCTAATTATATATCATGGTAGTTCAGGTTGTATTGTTGTAGCACTGATTGTACTGTGTTTAATTTATAATAATAATAATAATAATAATATAATATTAATAATTTTAAAATTGATGCAATACATTAATTATATGTAATTAAACATACATTAGAATCCCCATGAGAACAATATGAACTACAAAATATGTGTACAATTGAAATTAATTAAATTACATAAAGAATCTTAAAGGGGTCATCGGATGCCCATTTTCCACAAGTTGATATGATTCTTTAGGGTCTTCATGAAAAGTATATAACATACTTTGTTTAAAATTGCTTTTTTAATTTAGTGTTATTTATTTTAAGGTAGTGTAAAACAAAATGTTTCCCTTGTCAAAAATAGTTCTGTTCATGGTGACCCGTTTCTGTGCGTGTCCCTTTAAATGCTAGTGAGCTCTGTTTCCCCCGCACCTCTCTTCTGTAGGGTGACTAGCAGTTCTCTAGACTGTACATTTCAGAAATGTAGAAACAATTGCGGACTGTTTACAGCTCACTCAGGGCAGGTCTGTGATAAAACACCAGTGTCAATCAACAATCGTGCAAGGGGCCTGTGTCTTTGTGACGACACATTGCCAATTATCTGCAACAGCTTGATCTGAGATAGTGCTCATGATTCTTGGGGATAAAAAAGGTGAATTTTTATCATTATAGGTTGGTTGTGTACACACACTGCCAACACATATTTATGTTCTAACAATATGTAAAAGTGAATTTAGCATCCGATGACCCCTTTAATCTTCACGCAACAGTGCTTAATAAAAACTTAAATACTTGAAATAAGTAGACAGTTCTTCAAATAGTAGTAGTAGTAGTATTAATAGTAGTGTAGTAGTAGTAATAATAATAATAATATAAAATAATTGCAAAACTTGATATGAACTGCAAAGTAAAATATACAAGACTTCAATTAAAATCCTTTAATATCCTATCCATATTTTTGATTATTAAATATATAACTATTAACTTCGTATATAATATTATTATTATTATTATTAAAATTATATTAAAATTACAACTTACATTTTAATAATAATTTATAACAACTATATAATATAGCACAGCTCTTTCTGACTCACTGATTCTACAGACAGGGAGAAAATGATTTATTTCAGAACATTTATGAAGTGACAACTACCAGCATACAATGGAGCAGTTAACCTTTTACATGATACAACTTGCACTTTTTAATTTTGATTTCTGGGGTCAATCTTTCAGCATGTCAGAGCAAATCTGCGCTCTGCTCGTGTCCTGATTGCAAAGGAATCAGTTATGCACACATTTTGAAAGAAAATTCCCCATTAAGACAAAGATTAAACCGAGATCTGAGCAATTATTGCAGCAATAAGCCCCTCGTAAATGTAGGAACTACAGCTATTAATTCAAATGAGTGGATTAAGCGTGAAAAGCTCCACAAAAAAATATTTGCCTTGTTTTCCAGGAAAGACATCTATACATTTATAAAACAAGGTCAATGTATTTGAGAAGCGAAACTGTATAACATAACCTATTTTCAGAGAATATATCCATAGTTTATTTTTTGACTATTTTCTACTATATAAAGTACAAAAAGCGCAAATTAAAATATATTGTCAGACAATAAGGCTTTAAGTAAATTTACGATTTTTTTCAAGGATGCTCCGATGTCTTTCTTGGAACCCCAGACAGATTGCAAATAAAGATATGATTTTATTGCAGTGAAAGAGTATCTTATTGATTACCTGTAAGATTGTGTCTCCAGGCTGCATATCTGTGTAAACATTCACACTGTAGGAGACGTTGGGGAAGGTAGGCGTGTTGTCATTGGCGTCAATCACAGTGATATTAACAGTGACTGGAGAGCTCTCCTGAACTCCATCTGAGGCAGTCATCTAGAGAAGAAGAAATGAAAATGTTAATATCAAAACATGATATTAACTGTGTTAATATCAAAACACACTTAGCGCAGTGAGAAGAACCACATTTGGTTTTTAATTTCAAAATTACACATTGTGCACAGATACATCATTGCAAATCAACCAATTTAGAAAAGGAAAAGCTAAAAGCAAACTTTTAAAATTGCTGCTAACTACCTATCAGCAAACAGATACTGTGATATAAAAGGCAGATAGCCTCATGCATTTTCCCTTTGCTCATTGTGATAGCAGAAGCCTAGCCAAATTATTTAAATGAATGCTCTTGCGTGGAGAGAACAATCCATTGGCGGTACTCCCAACAGCCTCACTAGCTGTCAACTAGACTAATGGAATATCACAGAGAGGTTGTGGACTGCACTGTGAGAAGGGCGAAGTATTTCTGTCAACCTCCACATGGAATAAAAGAGCTGAAGCTTGAGCACAGAAGGAGGTAGTCAAGTCAAATATCATGAATAAAAGACAACACCTATGAAAACATGTTAATAACTGATGGTTGGATAAGACTTTCTTGATGGCAATACAGATACGAAGGCCCATATAATCACACAATTTCATTTAAATAACACATTCAGAATTTCTGCGGTCAAATTTAAATTCATGTTGCATAACATGTGCTACAGTAATTAGTAATTTCAGTTACTATTCAAACTGTCTGACAGAAAAAAGAGTTATGAACGGTTTATGCAATGTGCTGTATAAAATACAATATGTGAGCACAGAGTGTAGCAGAGAAGTAAACAATAAATGCTGACACTAGGTAGAATGCAATGCAGTTAATGAATATGCTAAAGGCATAAAATGTAATGTAGAGATATTTAGCGACTCGAATAGGCTTTAGCTACTCACTGAAAATATCCAAAGTCCTCTTTAAGGCAAGTCATGTTGCTCGGCGGCCATCTTTGAAACGCCTCTCGGGCATGCAAGTGCAGCTACTACCTCTTTGAATGGGGAAACATCAAATTCTCCAAACCTGATCACCAAGCCTACAATTAAATTCATATTTGAAAACACCAATGAAATCTGACAGCGACTGTATCATAATTGTTTATTGCTCAAATAGCGTTATAAAAGGCCTATTATTCAGCTAGACCAGCCAGCGTGCATGCGCAGTCCTAAGTGCAAGTCTCAGAACGCTGACTGTTTATATAATAACCGGGACTTCTAACAGCAGCAGCGACGCACTGACTTACCGATTGTGATTACTGAGTGTTGCAATTTAACCCCATTCAAAACTATACTAATCACACGTCTTGGGTGTTTATAGTCTTGGAATGGCTAATTTATATGATTCCACATTACTTAGATTTCAAATTGCTTAAGCAATGATACGTTTCCCATAACACCAGAGTGTCTTAAGCATATTGACGATAAGCAAATACTGCAACAGTATTTCAATAAAGACAGCTTGTTCAACAGCATATTTGCTAAAACACAGCTAGCCTAACAACGAGAGTGTTTCCAATGATGAACATACAATCCTGGCAAACAGTAGGTTACAATAGTGACTAAATAGCTTTTTAGTCAACAGCCGATTCCAAACAAACTATGCCCAACGAAATCAGAAGACTATAGCGACAGCGTGTACTGAGTAATTAAGCTAAGCAACAGTGTGTTGCCAATACATGATAACTTTAAGCAGGAGTATGAAAAATAAACTTGGCTTAGCTTTATGAAGACGCGTTCGGATGAATGGAGAGTGAAGTATATCCTACATCTGTTGAGGATTCTATCTTCTTAATGATTTCCAATTCCTTCATGCAGGGAGATCCGATCTTGACTGAATTACTGAGTTACTGAGTTTCGAATCAGCCATATAACGTTACTGTTCGATGCAGTGAATCGTGCATATAACGTTACTGGTCGATGCTGTGAATCGTGTGTTCAAACGATACCGGAATCTGATGAAGCGAAATCTGTAAGGTCAACATCCTTTAAATTAGTTGAAAGCTGTCCTGAGTGAGTGTTTGTGACAAACTAGAAGACTGTTAAGCTAGTATCTGTGCAACGGATTACTGTTTTGAAGCTGTCTTGAGCGTAAAATGCGAGTTTCTGTGCGACAGAACTCAAGGCTGACTAAGCGCATGTCTGTGCGACAGAATTCAAGGTTGACTTAGCGCATGTCTGTGTGACATAACTCAAGGCTGACTAAGCGCATGTCTGTGCGACAGAATTCAAGGTTGACTTAGCGCATGTCTGTGTGACATAACTCAAGGCTGACTAAGCGCATGTCTGTGCGACAGAATTCAAGGTTGACTTAGCGCATGTCTGTGTGACATAACTCAAGGCTGACTAAGCACATGTCTGTGCGACAGAACTCAAGGCTGACTAAGCGCATGTCTGTGCAACAGACTATGGTAGGTGTGAGTACGGATGAACTTACATATATTATTAATTGTAGTGGGAGGAGTTACGATCAGCTGAGCGTCAGCTGAGCAGCAGTCACTCCGTGTTCTGCCTGAACTACGCTTAAGCTTCATTCGTTGCTCAAATTAGATGAGTTGCCTTTGTAAGGTTAGTGTAGCTGTAGGGTATCAAAGCGAATCAGACTATTTAAGATTTGATCAGAACATAGTTGGAACCACCCAAAGAGCCAAAATACACAAAGAGGCCCAGGATAACCAGACAACATAATACATCTGTCCACGATAATCTGGTGCCACCAACTAGCAGCTTTGAGCATTCTCACATCATTAAAATAACTCAGGGAGGAGTTTGTCAAATTTGGGGCAAGTAACCAAAATTAATGGTCAAAGAGATGCACAGCATGACCATCACATTTAAATACATGATATAAATCATGAGCTAAAGACTTCCTCAGATTGACTTCCCCCCACCTAGAGGACAAGAACCAGACTGAGATTCCTTATGAGACCTTTTAATCTCTTTGCTCCTCACATTCACAGAATGTCACAGAATCTGCCTTCACGTGTATATATACACCTAAATGATGCTAAAATTACTTATGAGCAATTAATCATTTCTATGTATAGCTTCATATTATGTATGTAACCCACACATTTGACAATCATGTCCAAATCATTCATTGTGTATGTCTTTTGAATAACTACTGAATAGTTTATAGGTTTATATTCATGTTGGGTATGTATGAGTTTGAAAATTCATGCTTTGAACATTTCTATCAATCAATTCTTTGTCAAATGCATTATATTCTTGTTATAGAAATCATGTCCAAAATTGTACTCTGCAGGAGCGGGAAAATTCGGACCATGTGACTGATAACGACCACAACAAAGGGAACCTCCTAAACAAGCAACGCATGTACCCCCAGATTCTAGCTGAACTGGTGCATTTAATATAAAGTTTAGCCTCATTGAGGAACTCAATGCGAGGGTTACTTAAATGATTGATGGTTGCTCAGGTCTATGCAATTGCACATATTGCTATAAACTTAGGATTTAATATTTTCACTCTCAAACTCATTCTCTCCTCACTCTCTCTCTCTTCCTGCAACTTGTGTGAATGTGTGAATGCGTGTGTTCATGTGTTAGATTAGTTTATATGTCTTAGATTTATCCAATAAAGATTTATTTATATTGAAAAGAGAAGTATCTTGTAAGTGTTGTGCTTTACATGTTAATGTCTTCAACTGCCAATCTTGTTACTGTGCTAATAAATAGTGTTTTCACTATACTTTCGATATTAATATCCATTGCAGAATAGGTGTTATACGGCACTTTCAATGAATCGCTGACCAACTCAGTGATCAGCCGTAAAACAGTGATTCTGTCCAAATTCTCTATAAAATCATAAATGATTCCCTTTGAGCTAAACCTGTTTCCTTTATATTAGCATCTCTACAACTAATGTTTGTATTTCAGTCAGTAAAGCATAAAGTATGGTTTGGTTTCTACGTGTACACTAGGATATGCGAACAGTGTGATTTTTTCATTAGCACAGCACAGTATGCATATACTGTTCATGTGCACAACGATTTATCAAATTGTGTGAAATCTGCACACACAGTTCACACATACGAATTGAAATGTGCCTATGCACTAATTAGTTTGTCCATAAGGTGGAAACACTCATTCAGGCTGATGTTTCACAGTCGGAAAAGATACAAGAGAGACAGAAAAACAACAGGAGCAAACTAGTTGAGATTTTTGTAGTTGTTGTGTTCATCACCCGTAACTTCTGGAGAGAAATAGTGCAGACACTGGACAAGGATGAAACTTTCTAGTTTGTTAGCAGACTTTCTAGTATGACACTTTCTTTTGATGCCTGACTTTCTAGTTTTCTATCAAATTAAGCATACTTTGAAAGACTGTGCATTAGGGATGTAACGGTATGAACATTTCTTATCACAATTATAGTGACAAATTATCACGGCTATCAGTATTATCATGGTATTGTTAAAATGTGCTGGAGATGTTCAAAAAGTACCAAAACATAAATCAATTCACCAAGTCTTATATTTAAAAATCAACAAACAACAAATAAAATGATTTTTGTTTGCATAATCACTAATACAATAACTTTGGGGGGCAGTCGTGGCTCTAATGGATAGAGCATCGGACTTGTAACCTGAGGTTGTGGGTTTGAATCTCGGCTCCGGCAGGAATTGTCCACGACTGAGGTGAGACCCTTGAGCAAGGCACCAAACCCCCAACTGCGCCGCAGTGTCGGCTGCCCACTGCTCCAAGTGTGTGTGCACTTGGATGGGTTAAATGCAGAGAACACATTTCACTGCTAGTTATACTCTGTATAATTGTGTATGTAACAAATAAAGCTCATCTGATCATCTGAGCTTAATTTATCAATGATATTTGGATGTTTAAATGACAACTTGACTGACAACAGATTAATAACATGCCCAAATATCTCATTTAAATGTTCAAATAAAGCTTTGAAAAAGTTTCATAAAAAGGTAAACCTCCCATTTCAGCCTTAAAATAAAGAAAAGGGTTAAGTCACAATGATAATTGATTAATAAATGATTATATGTATTTTATCTGTTCCATAAATAATTCCAGATACCTTATCTGACTTGTTTAAATGTGTAGAATCCACATAAGCTTGTTTTTCATCAACTGGTCAAAATCTACAGCAGAAAATGCTAATTCAGCCCATTTTTGGCCAGACAGAAACTGCACACAGGCTGGATGTGAATGTAAGTCTCTGTAAATCCACTCTCTGACAGCAGGTGGTGCTTTATATGGAAAAGCTGAATTACAGCCGTTTCCCGTGAACTCCGTGGACAAAGCAGTGTTGCGATTAAGAACACTTCCTTTAGGTATTACATGGAGCGAAGATGAAAACAAAATGCCATCGAATCGTTCCTGAAGACAGTCAGAAACTTCAGAGGTACATTCATATAATTAATTAATTCATATATCATTTGTATAATTCCCTCAGCACTCTTTTAAACTCACTCTTTTCCGCTCTATTTTCACTCAAAATTAAACTATTCTGCTGCTGTGCGCACGTGAGACTGTTACTGAAAACTGTGCTTTATACTGGACAATATTTATTTATCATGAGTTGTTCAAATCATGGTAATCAAATACGGTTTTAATGATAATTAAAATATGAAACGGTAATACTAACCATGGGTAATTGAATCCTGATTTATCGCCAGACCGGTAATTGTTACATCCCTACTGTGTATTCAACAAGTGTAAAAAAAAAAGAAAAGTCTACTATGGCGATAACCACCATTTAACAACACTCTAGCAGCCACATAGTCACACAAAGCTCACAGAACTTAGAATCCACGACAGTATGCTGAACAAATTTGGATTGTAGCAGCTAGTTTCGCACATTTTCTTTGCAAAGTATAACAATATAATGTTCATTTTTTATTGATTATTATTTTTATGACAGGAGTTACCAATACCAACTAGTCCACATGTTTTTTGGCAGAAACTATTGTCACTAAAGTACATTTTCATAATGGTTATCCTTGAAACGCTACTCAAGGATGTAGGATCTCAAAAAGATCAGATGCAAGCACAATACTTTCCTCAAATTAACCGCATCGTGGGTATAACAATGTGGCCCAACAGACTCGTTTAAATGAGCTAAAATAATGTTTATCGGCTACAAAGACAGGACAATTGAGATACTTGATATTCCACTGCTCCAGCAAACAAAGTTCATCTTGTTGCAAAACAGATAATGGCATCTCTAAGCAGCCATTTGTATGTGACACATTAGCCTAACACGGCACAGAAACATCACCGGCGGGACCCCGACTCCTCTGTTCCCTTAGACGAGACCAGCTGGTTTCAGTTTCTGAATGAATCGGCGCTCAGCGGGCGTGAGGTGCAGTGCAGTGAATGTTAAGTCCTGCAGCCCACGTCCCAGGAGCTGCCCGCGACGCACGTCTGACTGAGAATCAGCATTCATTCCCAGTGCCCATCACAATTTAGTGTTCTCATACCGTAATTACACACTCCTATAGAATTGGGCACAAAGGTCTTTTCAGCATGAAAGCATGGTGAGAAATGTCTAGTGATAAGCCCAAAGCATACTTTGGTTTTTATGTGTATTGCTAGGGCATGCGTAAAATGCATTTCCTATGTAATTTTCTATCCGCACATACTCTGCACTCATTTATTTGTCCACAAGGCTGTTGTTTCACAGTTGAAACAAACGAAGCAGACATAGCAACAATAACAAACTACTGTGGCCTATTTCAGGAAGCCAGAGGGGGGAGAGGGGCGATGATTGGTTTAATTCTGGTTATAGATTGCAAAATAAAATAAAAAAATTGGACCAATAAGCTTTGAGCAATGTGACATCCATATATCTGATGGAAATACTGCCACTCCCACTGTATCTCTTATTCCAATTTAAAGCAATTCACAGTGAAAGCAAAATTGGCCGCAAATTATATTTGTATCTAAAAAAAAAAAAAATAAATATATATATATATATATATATACACATATAACAGTTATTTCTGGTCCTTAAATCTGATTAGCTGATACGAGTATGATATTCTAGTGATAACAGAACTCCTCTTGGGGTATTTATCACAGGGAGTGTCATGGCAGACTCCCAAATCCACTATAATTTAAAAATGATACTGCTTTTTTGTCTCCATGTCAGCTCAATGCTCCTTCGTTACTACAGTGTTAAAGTGATGTTTTTGAATCAGTAACGGAGGCTTGGGCTCAGCTGTTAAACTGTCAAACTGAGATTTGAATCTGTGGCGGAAGGAAGTAGTTATGTACAAAATAAAGAGGGTTTTTAAAGACACTCCATGTATTCACACACTTGTGCCATCAAACTGTTGTATAAAAGCAATATAAGAGTGATATCACACAAGTAGCAGTGCAATATGGCTTTATATCAGCATGGCAGTGATCCAATATTCAGCCATGTATCACTGCTACTTGTATGATATTGCTAATATATACAACCCGAATTCCAGAAATGTTGGGACATTTTTTTAAATTTGAATAAAATGAAAACTTAAAGACTTTCAAATCACATCAGCCAATATTTTATTCACAATAGAACATAGAGAACATAACAAATGCTTAAACGGAGAAATGTTACACTTTTATCCACTAAATGAGCTCATTTCAAATTTGATGCCTGCTACAGGTCTCAAAAAAGTTGTCGAAGTTGAAAACCATGAACACACTGGATAAATTATTAATAGTAGAAACTGAAGTAGTAATTCTAATTTAAAGTAATATTGTTCGCCAACAGTATACTGCTGCAAAGGTATTTCAAACTTCTTTTTACCCCTAAGAGAAGACCGAAAGTGAACTTTTCTGTGAGTTTATCGGGCCTTAAACCTAGACTCTGTTCATCTGGGAATCAGGCAGCCAGGGTTGATAGACCCTTGAAGATGGCTCTTCATAGATAATAAACCAAATAATAAAACGTATTTAAATTATTGGGTGAACAATTCCTGTAATATCTAGTGCGATAACACCTTTAACTACCAAATTAGTTATCTTCCATCCCTCAACAACACAACCTCCAAAAACATATCAGCCAGTATGATGTTACAGTAACAATGCCAAATAATCCATAGTGTGTTCAGATTGGCTAAAAACAAGATTGGGCTGCTCCCCTCACTGTTGCTTGCTATGAGTATGTCACAAAGGCAGACGTGATTCCTCAGGACGCCTATTTCAGTGATATATGTCAGGTAGAGCCTGTGCACTTGACATGTCGGAGTTGTGGCCCTCATGTGGTAGATGCAAGTTTGCATCTGGCATGGGGAATGCAATTATCCGATCCCACTCCTCTCTCCTCACAATTCTCTGTCTCCTCTTCACAGTATCATTCTAGCAAAGAAGCTGAAGCTCCTGCAATAATAATAACAATAAAAAAACAGCCAAAAAACAAACAAACATCTGGATGGGCAAATATAACACTGAAGCATCATTTTGCCTCAAGTCTGACAATGTTTTGGCTGAAATTAGCTCATTTAGAAGTTGTGACATCAACGGACATCAAATTAGGACGTGTTTAGAGTACACTGTACTTCTACAAATAATAGTGAAATTAGAAACTGCTGTTGCCACAGAGACAGTGTTACCCAACTTTACGAGAGAAATCAATTCTAGAGTCACGACATCACCTCAGCGAGGTTCTTTAAAAACTGATCTTATAACATGTACAAAGTTTGGCACGTCAAACTAGACAGCTCCGACATCTCCGTTAGCTCCAGGGTGCCGCTTAGGTGGAGTCCTTCATGTCGGTCCCTTCTGCTTAAAAACTAATTCAAGGACGTGCACCTCCAGTAAGAGTAAGTGAGCTGCATTACTGAATGGCACCATTACTGCATACGTTATTTAATGTATATATGCAGCTGAGAAGGAAGCTTAGCAGCTAAACATGATTAGAGAGAGAGAGAGAGAGAGAGAGAGAGAGAGAGAGAGAGAGAGAGAGAGAGAGAGAGAGGATAGATATAACAGAAATCTTCATTTTTTATCAGATTTGGTTTTTGATTTTTTAAAAACTTGACATTGTATTGTATGAATTTGCTATAATTTCTAGCAATAAGCATTAAATAAATATTCACACTAAAAATAAATACATTCTATATAAATATTAAAATATTAATGTTAATTTTTTTATGTATTAGACTCTTTAAAGGTATACCAATTAATATGTTTTAATCTTATTATGATAAGTTATAATTAATGTAACGGATTATCCTATAGTTTAATTAGTATATATATTATCATAATGTCTCATATTTATAACATTATTGTCAGATTAGTCAGCTACTTCACTAACTAAATAACAATATGACCAGTCGCTCAGAAAAATCATTTTACAATATATTACATATTCTGGCTTTGTAGAAATTGCTGCTAAAAATGTTAAGCATGTATTGACAAGCTAGTGTGCCAAAACATACAATTGCCGCAAACGTGTTTCCATTAACAAGGGAGATGTGACTGTGTATTCTTTGTGTAGGTCATAATAGTATGACCCATACTTCCATAATTTCCACCGTCCTAAAAATACCATTGTTCTCTCTCATTAACTGGCCGACAGCACTATAATACACTCCACTGTATCACTGTAATATATGTCAGAGACTAAAATAACCACGGACGTGCTCAGCGTTAATTCAAATCCATTCACCACCAAGCAAAAAGGTGGAGAAAACAGCAACCCCCTACATGTCATCAAAAGTGAGATCTGCATATCTCTATTGTAAAGTTTGATAGGCAGAGAAATATGGTGCGTTTGTGTGAATTGCATAGTAGGAACCTGAGAGAAATACTGATGGCATGACTGCAGAGATCTGCATTGTCCATGTGACCTGATGCGGCGTTGTGCAATCCAGCATTGTAACTAACTAAAATACCAACACTTTCACATTATAAATTTCACATTATTTGTCTTTATGGATTTCCACACTTGAAATATTTAAACCTGGGTCATTCTAAACCCTGGGTAAACAAATTCCTGGATTATCTTGTTTCATGTTATATATTGCTCAATTTGCCCAGGTTAAAAGTTAAACTTGGGTATTCATGTGCTGACAATTCACACACTATAAATTCCTAAACGCTGGGTTAACGTTATTATTTCAATATGTATGGCGTCAGTGTCACTGATTGAACAAATGCAGCACATTACCTGTTTACATAACAGCTCTAGCTTATATTATTGCAAACTGTATTGTGAAGTTTTTTCCTGAATAGACTTTTTGTTGGAATATTAACATAGCTTCATTAAATCAATACAACAATGGAAGAAAGTTGCCTCCTCAAAAGCCATGAATTATGTATATTTGTCTTTTTTATGCATTTTTATGTATTTATTTATTTATTTTTGCTGTTGTTAATTGCAGTCTCTTTGATAAATTATGGGTACATCAATACACCTCAAAACATCATATAAATAGTCCTCTCTCTCATTTAATAATGTTCCTGTGCGAAACAAATGGAACAATATTATGTACTGCATATTTTATGTCTGCAAACTGCGTAATTTATGTCTGCAAAGCAGCTATTAAAATATAGATTGTTTTCCTAGATAGATAGATAGATAGATCTTTTTTTTTTCTTTCTTACTTTATTTGTTTATGGGTGAAGATAAAGTGCAAAAATGTCAGATACAACTGTCCTTATTTAACATTTTGGAGAAGACAAGAATCATTTGGGGTGTAAAATGTGTGTTATGATAGTAATATGCATAATAATATTCAAAAACAAAATAACTTTAGAAATATATATTTTTATATTTTATTAGAAATAATGATCATGACATATTCAAGGTGTAATTCAAGGCTTTTTAAATTAAATTACAACTTTTTTAATAATGGTCTAAATTGGTATAAATTATTTTCAAAACCTTATAAATACAATGACAAGGAGACTCTGTGTGATTTTTCATTGACCCGCATCACGTCCTTAAGTAGAGCCACTTGCTAAGAGATTCTGTATGACCGCATGGCTTTCACTTGATCAGAATTCCTCTGGTGTAGTTTGCAGTTTTAAAAATAACCCCAGAGTGAACAATCGAGTAGTGTGTGGAGAAGCGAGTTTAGACAAAGTCCTTCACATGAAAGCTGCAAGCCCCAGTAACAGAGACAGAGCTAAGCAGGCTTGTCAAGGAAAGGTGGCACTGAGCCCTTACCATGAAGGCATAACTCGGCTGTTCTTCATGGTCCACGGACCTCAGTAGTGTCAGGTAGCGTCCGATCCCACTGGGCGTCACTGCAAAGATGCTGTTGTAGTTGTCCAGAGAGATGCGCACCATGGGATCTTTCATCTGCAGTGCAAATAAATCACAGTAGGTTCCCGTGTCAGAAGGCAGAGACATCAGAAGATAGAGCATGTTGAGAATATGACTATACAAATTGCTAAGGTTGGGGAAAAACACTTATACAACCCATTGCATTAGAGAAACACAATGTATAAGAGAGAATTCCAGTCAAAAGAGAGATAAACAACCCAAAACCTTCTAAAAAAGGTTTAAATCACCGATATATCAAAATATATAAATTAGGAAAATAAATGTCTAAAGAGATTAAACAAGTGTAACGACATTACAAGACTACGCTTACAGCTGAAAATGCATTTTCTTGCTTATGAAATCTGCAAAAATAATGCATTTGAGAAGTTAAAAGTGTTGTAACAGCAATGCAGTAAACATAATATTATCATGTAAAGTTTGGAATAATACATATTTTTCTAATGTTTTTGTAAGTCTCTTATGCTCACCAAAGCTGCAGTTACTATGATCAAAAATACAGTAAAACAGTAATATTGTGAAATATTATTACACTTTAAAATAACTGTTTTCTATTTGAATATATCTTAAATGTAATATATTCCTACGAATCCTACGTCTTTAGGTGTCACATGATCTTGCATGTGTCTTTAAAGTTTTTTTTTTTAGGATGCAGTCACTTTTTATGGAAAATGAAAACATTTTAGTTACTAATAACATAGTTACTTTTTCAAATAGTTACTTTTGATTGTAATAATATTTCACAATATACAGTTTTTTAGAGATTTTTTAAAGTAACATTATGACTGTCTTTTAATAAATAATACAAATACACAATCTGCCTATTTGCTGAATCATGAATGCACAAAACATATGTAATACAAATCACAATCTGCTAATGCTGAATGCAGGCCTATGCAATATATATGATATATATACACAACATCCTTTAGAAATGGCCTGGAATGCTGGAAATGCTGGAATTTCATGTGGTGCCTTCATTCCCACCAACCATTATCTACAGGAGCAGTTTGCAGTTTATACCAGCTGAAATTCCCCCAGTGCTACAACCCATACTATTAAATCAGCCATTATGCCCTTGCAATACATACATTTTTCATGCCACACTGTGCATTATGTGGATACAGACACTGTTGCTGACCTCTTGAAAAGTGCACAGCACATATACAGTATATATATATTATATATATATATATATATGTGATATTAATTGCAAAACGTTTTCAATACATTTCCTTATTTAAGGAAACAAATATTATGTAGCAAATATATTTAATTAATGTTACGGCAGTACATCTCATTAACCTTAGCAGTTTGAATTCCATTCCACTTATTCCATTTGAATGGAATTTCTAAATAAATTAGTAATTTCACCATTATTTAATGGTAAATACAATAAACCATGTTATCTAAAAAAATATATATGTTTGCATTTGTATTACATTACATTTACATGAATTTATTTAGCAAGGCTCATGCAATGCTATACTATAAAAAGTTTGTAATTTTTAAAGAAAAAAAACATGCAACAATAAAAATGCTACAGAAAAACCTGTTAATAAGTAACCTTATCATAAATAGTGAAAAGAACTGTAAGTGGATCAACATCACTTTATATGTAATTTTACAGTAAAATAATATAAAATTGTACCAGTTCATTAACAGTGTAAAAATTTGAGGCAGGACTATCTGATAATATAAATATTAAACATTAAATGAGCATAAATATAAAAATATATTTTTGCAAGTACACTTATTTGCACACTAAAAAACACACTTGAGATTAAACACTCGTGTTCTTTGCAACTCCACTAATAATTCCTCAATATGCTCCAACGCAGTCCTCCAAATTTACCCATTTATTAATGAGATAAATTAGATCAATTACCAGTCTGCCCAAAATGTAAATGGAAATCAATAAACAAGATGCAGAACAGTAATCATGCAAAGCATTAAGCAAATTGAAAGATACAAAAACACAGCACAGCAAAGATGAGCGAAGAGAGAGAAGGCAAACAAGGGCTTTTCACTTCACACGTCTCTTGCTAATTTCATTAATACCTACAGGCACATCACCGGGATTCAGCTTTACATGGGAGACAAAACATATGATTGACATTAGAGTGTTTTCCATAAATAAATAAATATGAATCATTACAAACTTTTTCAACTTTGTAAATAATAAGAATCAATCAGCACCAATAATAATTCATAAAAATAAATAATCACCAAATCAGTATATTAGAATGATTTGTGAAGGATCGTGTGACACTGAAGATAGGAGTAATGATGCTGAAAATGTAGCTTTAACACCACAGGAATAAATTATATTTAAAACATTGAAAAAGAAAACAGTTCTATTAAATTATATAATAATATTTCACAATATTACTGTTTTTACTGTATTTTTGATCAAATAAATTCAACCTTGGTGAGCATAAGAGACTTCTTCCAAATAAATGAATTAATCCACACTTTTGACCAGTAATGCACAAAAAAGTAATCAGTGTTGTGCAAGTAAAGCGAGTTACGTAATCAGATTACTTTTTTTCAAGTAACTAGTAAAGTAACGCATTACTTTTTAATTTACATGCAAATATCTGAGTTACTTTTTCAAAAAAGTTACTCCAGTTACTTTTCCCCATTTATTACTAAAAACTTCTCTGTCCCCATATCGGGAGAAATCAGAAGTACAGAAGAGTTGTGTGTGAACATGGTGTTACTGTAGTTCTAGACTGAATGTGCATTAATTCATCCCACTCGCAAAAAACAGATTTAATATTCATTAAAATGAATTAAAACTGAAATGTAAACTCAGAATATGACGCAAACCTGCAATAATTAAATGTTAAATAAGACAAATGTATCTAATCCCATTTTATTACCCAATGTTTTTACTGCTGACCTTTGATGATCCAGTTCAACCATACTAATAAGCAAACATGACTTTAGATAAGCTAACAATTGTGCTTCTTTGTTTTTTTTATTGCTGAAGAGTGTTGAACCTCCGTCTCCTGCGTTCTAGACTTGAATTTACTCTTCCTTCAGGTTTATTCATTACACTTTTTGGTGTGAAAGCACTTTTCCATTTGCTATAAATATAACTTCTTATATTAAAAACAAACAATCAAGCCCTGCTCATATTTAAAAAGTAACACGAAAGTAACGCAAAAATAACGTAACGCATTACTTTCCATAAAAAGTAACTAAGTAATGCAACTAATTACTTTTTTTAGGGAGTAATGCAATACTGTAATGCATTACTTTTAAAAGTAACTTTCCCAACACTGTTAGTCAGAGTCCGCTATGTACTAAGTACTCTGTCTTTGCCATCTATAAAGCAGTGATCATTGCAAAGAGAGAACACTCAGGAGAACATTAGCGCAATGTAAGCGTCTCCCCAATAAGTCTCTAAGTGTGAGCCTCGGAAACCATATCTCTGATGCTGTTTTCAATTTTAATTTGCTTTTCTAAATGCTCCATAGAGCAGGAGCTTTGGTTAACTTCAGAGAAACATTTCTATACACACATATCCCTCAGGACATGTGAAAATGATTGCCGTCTGAGCACGAGCACAGAAAGAGTGACTCCTCACCTCTTCGATGTCGTTATCCAGGGCGATAATGGCGAGGGGGGTGGAGAGATTGGCACTGCTCGAGATAGTTGTGCCCAGCGGAGCAGACTCCGAGATGAATCCATGATAAATGGCCACCTGGAAATACGGCGCCTGATTGTTCTCATCAAGCACCTCAATGTGGAGATTAGCAAACGCTGGGAGAGGGTGTCCATTATCCTGCTCTGCCTAGAGAAAAGAATGCCATGAGTTGAGAGATTCTGACTCTAAGATGGGATACTGGTGTAAAACGCAGCTTTTTTGGATTACGGCATGCTGCACATATAAGAAGGGCAATGCGATAAGCCTCAATGGGCATACAAGGGCTTAACATTATCTACAGACTTGCCCCTCTAAATTAAATAAAGACCATGACTGATTAATTCAGGTCATTCCCAAACTTAATTCTCTCAGAGTCTGGCCTGCACCCAAGTGCTACGAGCGCCTGAATATTTAGTGGAGTAACTATTGCTCAAATTCCTACCTCACCAGCGGCATTCACTTACAACGCTTTCACCTATATGAAACTAAAATTAGAAATTAACATCTGAACATTTTGAAGAGAGGTCTTTGGATTAAAATGTCATGGATTTTCAAACTATATGGTTTAATTGCTCCATGCAGATCTAAAATAATGATTTTACTGTTAAAATTCCACACCTTTTAAATTTGACTGAATACTGCACTAAAAATGTTCAGGCAAAATGTATTCTAGAGTGGCACAACACTGCTAGTATGATTAGTTTAGTCTAATTACAACACACATGACTCTAATAAGTCAGCTTTTTTAATGAATTAAATACATACAGATTTATAAACTGTTAAAGTTAAATCAGTTTAGTTAG
Organism: Ptychobarbus kaznakovi; assembly: GCA_027422405.1. Lineage (NCBI taxonomy): Eukaryota > Metazoa > Chordata > Actinopteri > Cypriniformes > Cyprinidae > Ptychobarbus > Ptychobarbus kaznakovi. Next base: position 4,135,238 of record CM049808.1, read on the forward strand.
CATTGTTCATATAACGTATATTCCACACTTTCTGAAGTTGACTAAATACCACACTCAAGTTCTCTTGACAATGTTTCCTGCAATATTCATTAAACAGTGGCACAACATAGCTAGTGAATCTATTTAACAAAACAGACAGTACAATTAGTATAGTTTGTTTCCAACACAAATGACTCTAATGAATCAGTTATTTTTTTTATGAATCAAACACTTAGAGCTTTTATTAACTATGAAAGGTAAATCAGTTCAGTTGCTGACTGATTGTTCATATTACATGTATTTTACACTTTTTGAAGTTGTATTGAATACCATATAGAAATATTTGAGCCTACGCTCCAACCCTTGCTGCAGGAAGGACAGCACAGCTCTGATTGAACATCTCCGGGGGTCCTCAAGGGGAGAGGAACACCATTCAACGAACAGGTTCCACTTCAGCACATAGGCCCGCCTTATGGACGGTACTCGTGCTGAAGCGATAGTGAGAGCTACCTCCTGGGGCAGGTCACATAGAACCTCCGCGTCCCGTCCAGGGACCACACATGAAGTTTCCACAAGTCTGGACGTGGGTGCCAGAGGGTACCCCGTCTCTGAGAAGGTAGATCCTTCCTTAGAGGAATAGGCCAGGAAGGGGCTGTCGCGAGGAGCATGAGTTCCGGGAACCAGGTCCTGCAGGGCCAATATGGAGCCACTAACAGGACCTGCTCCTCGTCCTCCCTGATCTTGCACAGTGTCTGTGCTAGCAGGCTCACACATATTTGCCAGTGCATCCATGCCGAGTGTTGCCTCGGATAGGGAGTAGAACCACTGGCACTGGGTGGTTTCTGGAGATGCAAACAGGTCTACCTGAGCAAATCTAAATCAACATGACCGCCTAAAGATGGAGATTTCACTCCCCAGTAAGTGCCGCTCAAGATGGCTCATCGGCCGCCTGATTGAACACTCCTGGGATGTGGATGGCACGAAGGGACCTCAGATACTTCTGACTCCAGAGGAAGAGGTGGCGGGTGAGTTGCACCATGCGACGGGAGCGTAAACCGCCCTTGCCGCTTGATATACGCAACAGTTGCCGTGTTGTCTGTACGGACCAGAACGTCCCTGCCCCAAAGGCGCCCTCTGATGAGGCTCAGGGCAAGGCGTACTGCCAGCAACTCGATGGCAATCGATATGCCAACACAGTTGGGGACCCGTCCATACCCCTGACACTGCATGCCCGTTGTATGTGGCTCCCCAGCCGGTGGCCGAGGCATCCGTGAATACCACAGAATGCCTAGATACCTGCTCCAGGGGCACTCCTGCCCGAAGGAACGAGGGATCTGTCCATGGGCTGAAGGTTGTGCGGCAGGCCGGTGTAATCTGAACCTGGTGAGTAACGCATTTCCACACCCACCTCGTGACTCGCCCATGGAGCCAGTGCTGTAGTGGTCTCATATGGAGCAGACCGAGCGGAACTATCAACGCAGCTACAGCCATATGCCCCAGGAAAAAGTTTCAGTGGGACTGCCGTCCTGCCTGAAAGTCTTGAAGACTCTTCTCTTTACTTTCGGTTCCCTGGAGACACACATATCACTGTGGAAATCTCGCTACTCCCCTTCGGGGGAGTGCGAGCTTCTGGCAGTTTTACGTTCAGTAACTTTGTCGATTCACTTTGGACCAATCAACCCGTAGCTGGAATGGTATTGGTTAAATGCCTGAAATAAACATTAAACATAAAATGCCAGATAAATATCTGGTAAACACAAGCTCAATATATTTTCATGTTTTATTGTACAACATAAAATACATTAGCGAAACCCTCATATTTTGGCTTGAAAAGGGTGGTTTGAAAAATACATCTGTAATTATGTGCATAACTTTATCAGTTTTGGTGCAGTTGACAAATATATAAATAGTAAAAGACCATAGAAAAGTTAATAAGCTGTAGGCTGCCTTACTCAAATATAAGTACAGATGAATTCAGTCCTGCTGTAATATGAGTGACTATATCATCACTCTCACATTAGAAACCAAGAAAAAAACAGCTTTAGCCATCTGAGTTACTACACGCATTTCTATACAGCTACAATTTAGGCTGAAGGGCAAGTTCAGAGTGGCATTGAAAGGTAGGGAAGACAGACTGAGAGTCAACAAGACTTGACAGAACTGTAAATATGAATGAATAGGCAGCATCCAGTGTGATAAACACGTAACTTATCAGAATATGAAATGCATTGCATCAACTAGATTACCTCTCATGCTTAAATTGAAACCTTGCAGGCATTTCTGTGGAATGCATGAAAATAAGAAATTATGTAATATGATATTTTGGTGGTGTGATGTATACTTGGCTCACTGCGAGGCATTATTAAAGATATAATTAAAGCTACAGAAAGAGATTATATTTCTGTCAATAAAGCTAGTCTCAGTCTAGTGAATGCCCAGGTTCTGCCCACACAGACTGTTGACTGACAGGCTAATGCATACTGAACATAACAATGGAATGTAGCTGAAGTTCTGCATTTGATCTAAAGGCCAATTCACACCGCACAGACAAACGCAACAAACTCCAACAAACTTGTTGGCATTTGTCTGTGCGGTGTGAATTGGCCTTAACACAATGGCATTTATAAGTGTAGATTGAGTGTTCATATACTTTGGGGCCACTGTATATCTGATGCATTACAGAATCCAATGACAGATTTGTGTAAACGGTTGCATTTTGGGATTCTTGTAGCGTACGGACTACGTGATTGGATTTTGAGTGGACTCAAATGGGGGCTCAGCCCCGCTGCTTTTACTTTGAAACTGAGATCTTGACTGGCAGGCTGACATGCTGTTGTCACAATAGGACTGATTTTATCTGTGTGGTGCTACAACTGAAATTCCCTTAGGACAAACTAAGAGTTACTCTGTTGCTGATCTTACAGTGCTTTGCAGAGGCAAAACTACTGTACCTGGCAGTCTGTCATACAGACTGAAGTATATCATTCATTTGATCTTGTGTACAGCAGTACATTAATGAATATATCCTACCCAGCTAACATTTCAGTTTGGTTGTGGGAATATTAAAAAGTAGAATGGAATGAATAAAATCTTATATAAAGGTTAAAAACGTGACATTCTTTAATCTTCTTCCATAGTAACAGATGTATGTTCTAGGGACAGCGACTATCAATGTATATATAATCTAATTAAAAATATAAATTAAAAATCAATCATCAGTATTAATATTCACTTTTTAATGTACCATTCAGAAGAAATCCAAATAAAAAAAACTTTTAGTGATTACTTTTATATACCCATGCTTACAACGCACATACACATGCACGTACACACACTCACACATAATAATAATAATAATCTGTGTTACAGTGTGAAGTATATTATTATTATTAATAAAAAAAAATACATACATAAATATTTGTGTTGCTTCATATCAGCTTTACATACATATACATTAACTGGCCACTTTATTAGGTACACCTTGCTAGTACCGGGTTGGACCCCCTTTTGCCATCAGAATTGCCTTAATTCTTCATGGCATAGATTCAACAAGGTGTTAGAAATATTCCTCAGAGATTTTGGTCCATATTGATATGATAGCATCACGCAGTTGCTGCAGATTTGTCGGCTGCACATCCATGATGCAAATGTCCCGTTCCACCACATCCCAAAGGTGCTCTATTGGATTGAGATCTGGTGACTGTGGAGGCCATTTGAGTAAAGTGAACTCATTGTCATGTTCAAGAAACCAGTCTGAGATGATTTGAGCTTTGTGACATGGTGCATTATCCTGCTGGAAGTGGCCATCAGAAGATGGGTACACTGTAGTCATAAAGGCATGGACATGTCAGCAACGATACTCAGGTAGGCTGTGGTGTTTAAATTATGCTCAATTGGTACTAAAGTGTGCCAAGAAAATATCCCCCACACCATTAGACCACCACCACCAGCCTGAACTGTTGAGACAAGGCTTTCATGTTCTTTATGCCAAATTCTGACCCTACCATCTGAATGTTGCAGCAGAAATCGAGACTCATCAGACCAGGCAACATTTTCCAATCTTCTATTGTCCAATTTTGGCGAGCCTGTGTGAATTGTAGCCTCCGTTTCCTGTTCTTAGCTGACAGGAGCAGCACCCGGTGTGGTCTTCTGCTGCTGTAGCCCATCTGCTTCAGGGTTCGACGTGTTGTGCGTTCAGAGATGGTATTCTGCATACCTTGGTTGTAATGAGTGGTTGTTTGAGTTACTGTTGCCTTTCTATCATCTCTAACAGTCTGCCCATTCTCCCTCTGACATCAACAAGGCATTTTCGTCCACACAACTGCCGCTCACTAGATATTTTCTCTTTTTTAGACCATTCTATGTAAACCCTAGAGATGGTTGTGTGTGAAAATCCCAGTAGATCAGCAGTTTTTTTAAATACTCAGACCAGCCCATCTGGCACCAACAACCATTCCACGTTCAAAGTCACTTAAATCCCCTTTCTTTCCCATTCTGATGCTCGGTTTGAACTTCAGCAAGTCGTCTTCACCACATCTAGATGCTTAAATGCTTTGAGTTGCTGCCATGTGATTGGCTGATTAGCAATTTGTGTTACCAAGCAATTGAACAGGTGTACCTAATGTGGCTGGTGGCCGGTGGGTGTATATGGTCTCCAGCACACTCTACAGTGTGTGGTTTCATTGTTAATGGAATAATTGTGCAACTTAATGTTGTGCTTGTTTTTTACATAATTGGAAAGATCTAACAGCTAAATACTGTATATACTCTAGAACTGTCAGGGTTCTGTCACTTCGGTCTAGTGTTATTCATGGTTTTGTGACAGAGCCCTGATACTCCTGTCATGTCCTTGTTTCATGTTGGAGCGTGGTGTTCGGATCCCGGCACTCATGTCTTGAGTTTCGGTTTCGTGTCGGGGTTCGGACACTCGAGCTCCACGTTCTGTCTCTTTGTGTGAGTGTGCGGTCTCGAGTTCGCTCGGCCGCATGCTCTTCTGTCCACGTGTGTTTTGTTGTGTTGCACGCAGTTCGTGTTTTTATCGGCTGCGTGCATTCATGTTATATCTTGTGCTATGTGGCACGCAGCTTGTGTATTTCATTGGCTGCGTGCTTTCTTGTTGTCATGTCTTGTGTGAACACGTGGCTTATGAGTTTTCTCATTAGCTGCGTGTTCGTGTCTTGTTTTGCACATGGCTGGTGAATTGTTTGCTGGCCATGTGCTTGTGTTTTTGTTTTGTGTGAGCACGTGGCTTCTGTCCTAGTTTTCTGTTTGCCATGTGCTCTCATGTCAATTTGTCTTGACCCCACCCATCTTGTTACCTGTTTATTGATTAATTTTCCCCAGCTGCTCTCCCTCGTTACCCTCCTCATTTGCTCCCTTTATAATCTCCTTGTGTTTGCAGTTCCGTGTGGGTTCGTCGCCATATGTGGTTCGTCGTCGTTTGATGTATGCCTTGTGTCCTGTCCTGTCCTGTCCTGTCCTGTCTGCCAGTCTGTTTTTCCCCTACGGGTAGTTTTTGTTTGTTTTGTTTATATTATTATTAATAAACCTCTGTTTTACCTCCTGCAATTGGGTCCTCGCTCTCATCCATTACCCGATCCTGACAAGAACTGTCAGTGTGAACGACCTAGACCAACTGGCCAATAGAGTTAGTATGGCTTGAGCAGTCACAGAAAACATGATGTTGCCCTTGTATATTATACTCATGGTCAAATAAACCCATGTGAAGACACTTTAAATGGGGATACAGAAAGAGAATTGTCAGGAATAGCAAAATAAACAAGACGTCAGCCTAAAAATGCAAATTCAATCAAGTCTTATGAAAGGGTCATGTGTAAGTTGTTTTAAAAAACTTTGATTAAATAACATTCAATGTCTTTCAATGCGCTGCAGCTTTTTTCTTTTTGAGTCTCACGCTTTTTCACATTTATATTTCCAATGCACCTGTTACATTTCTGTATGAAATAACTCCACTTGACGCAAGAGCAGATGTAACCTGCAGCACTGACAGATAAGAGTGGTCAAGTGGAAGAATTCTCAGGTAAAACTAACATTTGCTTTGTATCAGGAAATAATAACAGCAATGTGGCTCCTTACTATACTGTCCATATGCATCCTTTCATTACATAATAAATGGTTAATTAAAGGTCGATGTTGGAGTAATTGCTAATGCATCCAAACACGGTAATCCTGACTTCCGATAGGTTACTAGTTCCAGGCCTGAATTCGACATGTTTACATCTCAGACCATATCGTAAGTTTCTGCATCACTTGTAGTCATTATTTTGCTAAATCGACGTATTTCATGAATAGTTACTTTCAACCTCACAGGTATTAGCAATTGAACGTAATTTATCAGATTAGCCTCTGTAAACGGTTTTTCTGACCTGCAGTCTGTGAAACGCTTCGAAGTGCCCAGTGGTGAGAGGGAAGCACACTTTCTCAAAGCTGCAGACAGAGGTTTATAGTATTAATTATAATACATTTCTGATGTTTTAAAGTGCATTTTTTATTTTTGCCTATTATCTTTCCAGGAGTAGACATTAAAACATTTCTTAATGTTTGCATTCAGATTTTTGCTTACCCAATAGCGGTAATTTACGTGTTTTATGAAAATTTATAAAGTCCCCACAAGACATTATAGATTTATTTTTTTCATATATAATTTGCATTTTTAGTATTTGTACTTCCAAACAATCCAGTAAGAAAAATCAATTTTGCAGTTTCAATGAATTAATATGGTATTTTTCGCTAACACTTGGTTTGATAGGGAGAGGAGACAGTAGAAACTCCGATTTACTCGAATAAAACCTGCTCATAGGTTCACAGCGTGTTCTTGACTCAGAGTATAGTTATCTCTCTTTCTGAAACGGGTTGAACTTACACGCTTTCCCGAGTTTGACTCTTCTGACGCCCAGTTTCCCTCACACCTCCGAGTTTGCACAACCTTTCTGAAACGGCCTGGTGAATTGTTTGCTGGCCATGTGCTTGTGTTTTTGTTTTGTGTGAGCATGTGGCTTCTGTCCTAGTTTTCTGTGTGCCACGTGCTCTCATGTCAATTTGTCTTGACCCCACCCATCTTGTTCCCTGTTTATTGATTCTTTTCCCCAGCTGCTCTCCCTCGTTACACCTCCTCATTTGCTCCCTTTAATGATTGCCTTGTGTTTGCAGTTCTGTGTGGGTTCGTCGCCATATGTGGTTCGTCGTCGTTGGATGTATGCCTTGTGTCCTGTCCCTGTCCTGTCCAGGCCTAGCCTAGCCAGCCCTGCCAGTCTGGTTTTTCCCCCTATGAGGTAGTTTTTGTTTGTTTGTTTATATTATTATTAATAAACCTCTGTTTTACCTCCTGCAATTGGGTCCTCGCTCTCATCCATTACCCGATCCTGACAAGAACTGTCAGTGTGAACGACCTAGACCAACTGGCCAATGGAGTTAGTATGGCTTGAGCAGTCACAGAAAACATGATGTTGCCCTTGTATATTATACTCATTTCAAATAAACCCTGCTATGCAAAGACACTTTAAATGGGGATAGAAAAGAGATATTGTCAGGAATAGCAAAATAGACAACAAATCCTCAATTCTAAAAAAATGAATTACTTCTACCAGAAATACAAATCCTGTCATCATTTACTCAACCTCATTCTGTTTCAAATCTGTAAGACTTTTCTTTTCACAAAGGAGTTTAACAATGTTCACAGTTCTCTTTTCCATACACTGAAAGCAGGCAGTGGCCAGGGGCTGGACGCTCCAAAAAAAGACACGAAAGCACCAATTCTGCATTCAAGTATCATGAAAATGCTAGTGCACTACACTCTTCTGAAGTCATACAGTAATTATGTGTGATGAATAGGTACCAAAAGGTAATGTAAGTCTGAAAATTGTAAAGTTTCTTGCAACTCTCAAATTTCATTCATGCTCCTTTTGTTTTCCACAGCAGAAAATCATATGTGCTTGGAATGACTAAAGTGAGTAAACATATCAGGATTATCCCTGTAGTCAATTAGAAGTGAATCAATGCACTCATGAAGCCATAGCAGTATCACTGTATACAGTTAGTCTTGTTCTCTTTGATCCTGAGAAGAGCTACGGGCTTCAACAGCCAGTCCATGCCCACCTCATACTTCCCACTGTGAAAAGGCCAACGGCATGAACAGTGTTCTTTATGGATCATCACTCCGTACCTACACAGACTTACATTCTAGACCCTGATGTTCAGTTTCTACACTCATGAACATGCTTGGCTCAGTTCCATAATTTCCCCTCGGAGATCTGAGTCTTTGCTAGTTATGTGGTACATTTTCATACCCCTGTCATATATGGCTTAACTCTTTCCCCGCCATTGATGAGATATATCAATGCCACAATGCCAAAGACAAGTTTATACAATAATCCGTGTTCTAGGTGTATTACGGTAAGGAAAGCCCTAGCGCATGCCCTGAATGAGTTACGGGACTTCCGGGTCTTCCAGGTGCGAATACAGGATGGTCAGCATAAACAGAAGGATCAGAGAAAATGTAGATCATATATGTAGATCAGGTTTTGACCACTTTGAATCTGATCGGGACGAAATATTAATTGAGGGCCTTTACATGAGATGCCTTCACAGACACAGAAACTTTGAGTTGTGTTGTGGATAGACCGATATATACATTTATGCATAATAATAATAATAATGAGATTTTTTAATTTACTGTTGTTTGACATTTCATTTTACAGAGTTTCTATTCATTAATTTAATCATAAATAATGTTTTTTTTATCTCCTGATGTTTGACATTCAAATTCACATATTTTCCATTCATTCATTCATTTATTTGTTTGTTTTATTTATTTTAGTTAGTTAATGTATGTACCTATAACATTTCCCGATGTCTGACATTTAATTTTAAGATTTTCTAGGCATTTGTTCATATATGCATGCATGCATATATCATCTACAATTTTGAGACTTATTTATTGATTGATATATGACATTCAATTTCACAAATTTTCTTGACAATCATGTACACTTATGCATGTTTTTCCACCCTTATGTTAGACATTTAAGTTCAGGATTTTACATTCATTCATTCCTTTAGATTATGAATCATTTTGTTGTTGATGTAGTGGTTATTACCTTGATTACCAAGTCCAAGTGCTGGTATTCTTCCCTGCTGATGGGTTTCAGGAGTTGAAGCTCAGCTGTGGTTTGATTCAAGGAGAAATACTCTGCATATGATGCAGGTTTGCCTAAAAACAGAAGGTTGAAGAATAAATGAAGGTACACATAAGACAAACGACTTGCATTCAAGAGTTCGGCGCTGAAAATAATAACTCACCAGGGCACCATGATTTTGAGACTCATTCAGTAGCGTATTCATTTTCATAGACATATTTCAAACAGAAAGGCAAAATAAAACCACTAATGCACTTCCTCTATAAACAGCGGCACACAATATCGAGTGCTTTGTTGATAGCTAAAAGCATGAGGCTGCTGTCAAATCGAGCCGCATGGCTGTGACCTACAATATGTTCTGACATATCCCTGACTGGAGGTCTAACCATTCCGGCGGTGCACTTTAGTTCCTCGGCTCAGGTTGCAAGCAGCGTGGTTCCCTGAGCCCGCTGCTGCGCTTCCAGGTTTCATCTCAAAACACAGTGGGTGGGCGCACCTTGCCCGTGGCATAAATGCATTTACTCCCGCTGAATTTCCGACCCGCCGCTCCGCTTTGCCTCTCCTGGAATACCACTGTGTCCTGCACAGTGTGGCCTTGTATGCCGGTAGCGACTCAATATAGAGTACAGAGAGCTTGATGGAGACCTACCGATGAGAATAGAGTACAGGATTCCCGGGCGTTCTGACGGAGGCTGGATGTTTCTGTCTTGATCCACAGCTTGAATGGGAGGAGTCACATTGACAGGGTTTACTTCGGCTCTGGAAAAGAGACACGGAGATGATTGCATTATTTACACTGAGAGAAAATAAATAAATAAAACTTTCTGAAAATGTTCACTTGTAATGACTTGATAAACATCAAGTTAACATCAGTGTACATCTTAATCTTTACTTAAATTTAAATATTTAAGTCAATATTAAATATTTAAAGTACTGTTCCGGGTGTGTGTTCATGGTGTGTGTGTGTGTGTTCACTACTGCGTGTGTGCACATGGATGGGTTAAATGCAGGAGTATGGGTCACCATACTTGGCCACCCTTCAATTCACTTAATTTCCCTGTAAAATATTTATTTTTTCAAGATTAAACAGATTTTTATTTATTTACCAATGACATGGATTATTAATTTAAAAATATAAAAAAAAATTTTTTACTTTTTTAAATACTTTTTTCGCATATGTTGGTTGCACTACATGACTTTGTTGGTCACATAACATGATATTGATTTTGAGGACAAAATTGTTAAATATATTTTACCAAAACTACTTAACTGCATTTAGTCAATGTATTCCTCTTTTCCTTTTCAATAATGTATTTGTTTATTTATTGTTTGTTTGTTTGTGCTGGTTGCACCACATAACTAAAACAAACAAACAAATAATAAATAAACAAATAAATAAATTATGCCAATATTATGCTAACTACTTCAGTTTTTAAGAATGCCATCCTTTTTAATTAGTATTTTCTTCATTATATTATCAGAAATATATGTTTGATATCTATCCCCACCCTCCCACGTTAAGCCAACCGAAATATCAAATTTAGAAATTAATATCATACTAGGTGTAATCATCTCATTATAATGATATGTATGTATGCCAATTAATTTTTAGATGGACAAAAAGCATTAGTGACTCATTTTTCCAGTTAGAATAAACACACTTAAGAGATAAAAGTATTTAGACACAAAGCATTTGGACAATGCACACTTGTAAACAAGTAAAATAAAAAATAATAAGAAGATGATACAATACAATACAATGATACAAGATAAACAATAATGACACTATTTATCTGCCGTGGCACAGTAGGAATAAAGGCATTTTGGTGCTGTCATGTTACGTCATTGCAACATGTGCACTTGCAAACTTAGAGGAAAGCAGATGGTGAGGGGAGGTCCATGCCACATAAATTTATCAGGGAACAAAGTGACAACACAATGATCACATGTGAGAAGCTGCATCAACATTCTTGTCACTTGCTGCAAATGAGCTGCAGATGTTTGTCCGCAGAATTCAAGCCCACATTTTCCCTCTCTTGTTTATGAGCTCCAGAGACGAGTCTTCCACATTTCCTGTGCCTGGGGGATAAGTAAATCTCCCCCTGCCTCTCTCTCTGTCTCAGCCATAATATCACCAGTCAGTAAATATGCTCATCTATAATTCAAGTCGCCTCTGGAAAATGACAGTATTACAGTGAGTGGTGTGGGTGAACTCAGAGACGCCTTGGTGAAAACGAAGCTGCCAGAAAACAAAAAGCTGCTCTGCAAGTCAGCAAAGAGCAGGGAGAAACTAATCCTCAAGACAGCTGTGCCAAACTCTCTTCTGAAAAAACATTTGTCCATTTGGGTGGCAGGATCTTGAGACGAACACTGACAAACAAAAAGTCGTGACAAAACGGAATTTGAGATATTTTCTTCTTTCTACTATGACGCATATACAAGTTTAACGCATTAACAGAAAATTTAAAAAAGTAGGGCGGGGACTTTGTTATGTTCCTCGATTGTTGATTGGATGTTGCGATGTGGGTGTGGCACTCAAAAGTGGAGGCAGATGAGCGCAAACTTGCAGTGGGCGGAGATTAGATCAAGAATTTCACTCACCAAGGCACACGTGCTGTGGTGATGTGACAATAAAAGTGATTTGATTAAGCAGATTAAATGATTGGAGAATCCTGCATAAAGCCGGGCAAGGTATCAACTCACACTGTACGAGAAGATCCCATGCGATGTAAAGCCAAAGCTCACAATTTATGTGCTCACACTATACGGTCCGATTGTCGAGCGCGATTTATGTGTTCACACTATACTTGTGAAATACTCAAAGATGACACCGTATATGGACGATAGCCAGAGAAATATATATTTTTTTAACAAATACCTATTGGTGATATCGTGAGGATTTGGCTTTTCCAATTCTCTGAAGACTGAATGAAAAGCTTAATGATTATTCAGTCAATAAAAATAAAACCTTTATTACAGACAAGGAAATTCCAAAAACAACTTGTTTAACACAAAATACTTAAATTCTGTTGTTTTTTCACTACGTATTAGCCATAAGAGTTTTTTTTTTAGATTCAAGATTTGTATTCGTCACATACACAATTATACAGAATATAACCAGAAGTGAAATGTTTTAGAAAATAAATTAAGACAATACCCAATACTACCCATATATTCCGTCTCCTCTGAGAGAAGAAGTGCCGTTAATGCAGCGACAGATGCCGAAAGCTCGGTCAGTTTTTACTTTCACTTTCTGTAGCTTAATGAATTGACTGGATTTGAAAACTTCTTCTCGGGCAATACGCTTATGCAGTTTGCAAATTGTTTGTGTGGTATGCACTGGCTCGCCTTTGTGGTTTAAAACAGAAATAATTATAATTTTGCATCGTGCTGGTCTTTATCAATGATTCACATTGCCGATGATAATAACATTATTTTATCGAAAGATATCCCTATTTTCATTTTATTTCTTGCTACAATAAAGTTTAAATAGTTGAGGGAAAAAAGTAAGGCAGTCGTTCTGTTTCTTTACGATACCCTCACAGGGGTGACCAGGCGCAGTGATTGCTTGTCGAGAGAGGCTAATCGCTTCTCGTTTCCCTCGGTACACTGCATGAACACTGCACGACAAAAGATGCACGACAGAGCTGAAATTCGGCCAGACTCAAAAAAGAGTCGCACGAGTGAGAATTCGGCTCAAAATCGGACGAAAATAGCACAGTGTATGCCCGGCTTAAGTCACCGGAGAGAAGTCTGTCATTAATACTGGAAGATTCAATATGACATCTGAGTAATCATCATACACTATGGAAGTCAACGGCTACCGTAAATTGCTTGGTTACCAACAGGGTTTAAAATTGAATACCCATCAACCCACCAAATGTGGGTAAAAATCAACTGCGGCAGGTAACGCTGTCAAATCAATAGCCAATTTGGCAGGTTGCTTTTTGTAAATTATGTTCATTCATTCATTTCTTGGACAATTTAATTTAAGGCAAACCTAGGCATTTTTTTTGTGAAAATACTGAACTCGTGAGTCATCATGATATATTAAATACAGCCTAATTGCATAACATCTGTGCATATCTAGCTAACTTAAACATACCCGACAAATAACGGTGTGGTGGGCGCACTTTCAATTGCATTGAAGCAATAATGAAAAATGACTGAAGTCGAAAAAAGACTCACACAGAAGTGACAAAATACAATAGAACCCATTATGATCAAGTGATACTGTCTACACCGGATGTGGCGTGACACGACAAATCCCGACAGTAAACTGATGCCTCCTTCTATTTATGACTTACTGACACAAAAAGTTCAAGTGATTTGCAATGCCCGCTTTGTCACATCCAGTGTGGACAGCCACAAACTGTTGGTTTATTTCTGAATAATTTTTTAGCCAATAGCCAATTTAGCAGCCAAATTGGCTTATGAGTGAAAAAGTTAAATTCAAATCCTGGTTACCAACATTCTTCAAAAGATATGTTTTGTATGTTCAACAGCTTAAATAAATTCATAGAGGTCTTTAAAGAGCCGTTGTGACGCCAAACCTCCTCACAGAAGAAGAAAGCTGTTGTGTAAACAATTGTGACAATGATCACTTATCAACAGAGATGTAAAGAGTAGCTAAACACTGTATTTGAATAAAGTGCAGATACCTTACAGCGAAAACACACAAGATATAGTACAGTCAATGCCCTGTAGATGGTGATATCACTTATTTTGTAGCAGAAATAAACTGCTGCAGAAATAGTAAGGTGTCATGTAAAATGTAACAAGTAATTGCATTACTTATCACAGACGTAGTGGAGTAAAGAATACTGTACATATATTTATTCAAAAATGCACCCAAGTAGAGAGTAAATTTGGTAATATCTTTGATACTCAGTAAAGTAGCCAAAAAGATACTTAGGTATAATAACTAATTACATTGACTAGAATTGTTCAAAACACTGGATTTTGAAATGTACGTTAAGTTCACAGCACAGACTCTTGATGGCTGATTAAATTACAGTAATTTATGCCTCAAAAGGAATAACAGTAAGTTTTATAATGGTTACTATTCTGAAATGAGACACATCGTCAATTACGTAAGCGGATGATGAATGTGACCTCCGGGGTGAAGCTGTCAGACACAGCAAATAACTTTCAATTTCAGTGGCAAAGGATTTTTTAGTGGCGTGGGTCCGAAAAAAAAAAAAATCTAATTTAATTTAATGGAATTAAACATGACATTTTGAAGTAGGAAAACTGAAATAGTATTTTCTTGCAAACATACTCCAAAATCTTGATGTACAATTTTTAAGGTGTATTTTAACAGTTATTTTTCTCCCATGTTTTCTGTTGTTTGCTTATCATCAGAACACACAATGCTCAATGCATGAATACATTATGGTTCTGCATCATTTTGTGTCAAATAATGGGTCAAAATGTGTCAGCAAAATGGATTGAAAATGCTGATTCAGACTGTTCACTCACACACTGAATCGTTTGGAGTGGTTTCTCAGTTTGTAAAATAACAACAGGAGTGCTGGATGAATTGGATCTTGACCTAAAATCAACTGAAATCAAACCTGCCAGAGACGAAGAATGTCTTTATTGAGATCAACACCTGCACATGCAGCTTATGAATTACTTTCTATAAAAAAGTGATAAAACACTATTGTTTGGACATGTACCATAGTATTATTTTTTGGCATACACTGGCTACCATAGTGCATGAAACAATGGTTAAAACTAATACAGATAATACGATAGTAGATTACGGTGGAAAACTGGTTGGAAATGGAAGTTTTCTCCTTCTACTTAATGGATTTTTCCCACCACATTCATAAAAATATAGGTTCTTTATTAGCATCTATGGTTCATGAAGAACCTTTAACATACATGAAACCTTTACATTCCACAAAAGGTAATTATTTAGATTACTAAAATATTACTAAGAAAATGGTTCTTCTTGGTAACACTTTATTTCGATTGTCCACTTTAGACATTCTACTAACAGTAAGTAACTTTGCAACTACATGTCAAGTAGTCATTAGAGTATTAGTAGACTGTCTGCTTAATATATTCTAACACCTTATTTTGATGCGTCTGCAACAGACAACATACTGACTATGAGAAACTTTGCAAGTATGTCAACATATTCTACTAACCCTAAATCTAACCTAACAGTCTACTCTGAGAGTTAGTAGACATGTAGTTGCAAATTAATGAGAATTAGTTAACATGTAGTTACACATTTACTTATAGTTAGTAGAATGTCTAAAGTTGACTATCAAAATAAAGTGTAACCTGGTTCTTTTAAGAACTGTTCATTTAAAATGTTATTTGGGAAACCCAAATTGGTTCTTATATGGCATTGCTTAGGCACTCTTATTTTCAAGAGTACAGACACAAATTTAAATGTGGCATCGCTTAGAAAAGTATAGTAGCACACATATTCTAAACAAGCCACAAATATTGCACATGTTGTGCACCAAAGTACCAGGCGCGGTCTTAAAAAACAACAACACTACTGATTTAAAAATGAAGAGAACAATGATTTACAGAACTGTGAGTGAGATATAAGCATGATTAAAATAAACTCAGAATAAACTGCAAATTACAAACACCAAATTCAAGGATAAAATAAGATTCAAGACTCAAAGGTAAATTTTTCATTTCAACAGAACAGAACACTCTGCCCAGTCTTGGCTATGCTGCATAAAAATGGTAACTGGACAAACAAATGCATGTATTCCTCCTAGACTTAATAAGCAGCAGCAGAAAATCAAGATTTATTTATCATGGTTGCCCTGTAATTCCCAGCCCCTGCAATTATAATGCTTCTGACAGCAGTAAATCACAAGCTCGTGGGGTCTTCGCTGGGTGTGATTACCCATAATACTCCCTCAGTCATCCATTATGCACACAAATGCTGCATGTGTACAGTCCTGGGAGAAAATGCTCAAGGGAAAATGACTTATTTACAGTAATATAAATAACAGTAGCCCACAATTAATTTACATTTGTCATTGAAAAAATAAAGTAGGCAGTGAGCTTTGTTTCATATGTTTGTTCACATGAACAAGAGTATCAATATTTTGAAATCGAAACATGATTGAATCTAAATGCAAAACACATACAATAGGCAAAATGTTATATTTTAGAGTTTGGGACAAACTTCATAAGACATCTTCTAAGCCCAACCTCATTTAAATAGCAATATAAAAGACTGAATTTCAGTGCTGTCCTAATATTATTTATATACTATTTGTTGATATAGCTTTTATTTGTGCATTTTAATTTGAGTTAAAATTTTAGCCATTTCATTATGTGTTTGTCATTTTGTATTTATTTATTCATTTGGCTTTCATTTATTTCAAGTTTAATAATTTAGCAATTAGTAAGTACTTATTTTATTTCAGATAGTTGTCCAGGCAATTTTGTGTGTGTAAGTTTTAATTATAATATGTATATCTTATATTTAAATTTCAGCATTACATCTATATTCATTAATAGGTATAACTCAAATTGTGCTGTGATTACAGAAGGTAAGTACAGGTAACTAAAGTCAATCCTTATCACTATTTTTGCGAGAAAACAAAG
Organism: Ptychobarbus kaznakovi; assembly: GCA_027422405.1. Classification (NCBI taxonomy): domain Eukaryota; kingdom Metazoa; phylum Chordata; class Actinopteri; order Cypriniformes; family Cyprinidae; genus Ptychobarbus; species Ptychobarbus kaznakovi. The sequence continues at coordinate 4,151,965 of CM049808.1, forward strand.
TTAACTGTAGAGACAGACAGCAAGAGTGCATTTCAGGTCTCTATATTGTTTCAGTAAAGATACATTTTGTAATTATATATGGACAATTATGGATCCAAATTGATGAGCCATGTTTGAATCCAGCCACTATGAAATACAGATAAAAACACAAATATTAAGTTGCATAATAATGGAAAATATTACAATTATTAAACTATATGAAGGTGGAATAATTGAATAGTAACAAAATCAAATGTTTACTACATACAGGTACATTTAAAAAAATGAAAATGGTGAAACATTTTTCTTGTAACTTATTTCAAAAAGTGAAACTTTAATATATTTTAGATTCATTACATGTAGAGTAAAACACTTCAAAAGTTTGTTTTGGTTTTAATTTTGATAATTAGAGCTTACAGCTAATGAAAGTCAAAAATCAGTATCTCAATATATTATAATATTTACATTTGAGTTTCAATACATGACCATCCATACAGTATAAATTCTGGGCATCTCTTGTTTTTGAAACCACAATAATGAGGAAGACTGCTGACTTGGCAATGGTCCAGAAGACGATCATTGACACCCTCCACAAAGAGGGTAAGTCACAGATGGTCATTACTGAAAGGGGTGGCTGTTCAAGGAAGGACTGGAAGGAAGTATTTGGGTAGGAAAATGTGCACAAGAAACAGGGATGACCGCAAGGCTTGAGAATACTGTCAAGCAAAGCCGATTCAAACACTTGGGAGAGCTTCACAAGGAGTGAACTGAAGCTGGAGTCAGTGCATCAAGAGTCACCACGCTCAGACATCTTCAGGAAAACTTCTGAAACAGAAACATCATCAGAAGAATCTTTCCTGGGCTAAGAATAAAAATAACTGGACGGTTGCTCAGTGGTCCAAAGTCCTCTTTTCAGATTAAAGTAAATTTCACATTTAATTTGGAAATCAAGGTCCCAGAGTCTGGAGGAAGAGTGGAGAGGCACAGAATCCATGTTGCTTAAAGTCCAGTGTGAAGTTTCCACAGTCAGTGATGATTTGGGCTGCCATGTCATCTGCTGGTGTTGGTCCACTGTGTTTTCTGAAGTCCACAATCAACGCAGCCATCTACCAGAAAATTTTGAGCACTTCATGCTTCCTTCTGCTGACAAGCTTTATGGAGGTGCTGATTTCATTTTCCAGCAGGACTTGGCACCTGCCCACACTGTCAAAGGTACCAAAAACTGGTCCAATGACCATGATGTTACTGTGCTTGATTGGCCAGCAAACTCGCCTGACCTGAACCCCATAGAGAATCTGAAGATGAGAGACACCAGACCCAACAATGCAATGACCTGAAGGCTGTTATCAAAGTAACCTGGGCTTCATTACACCTGAGCAGTGCCACAGGATGATTGCCTTCATGCCACGCCGCATTAATGCAGTAATTCATGCAGAGGCCCCCAAGTATTGAGTGCATAGAAATGAACATACTTTTCAGAAGCCTGACATTTCTGTTTAAAATATTTTTTTAGATCTTATGTAATATTCTAATTTTCTGACACTGAATTTTGGGTTTTCATTATCTGTAAGCCATAATCATAAAAATGTCAAGAAATAAAGGCTTGAAATTTGTCACTATATGTAATGAATCTATATAATATATGGGTTTCACTTTCTGAAATGAGTGACAAAAATAGTTACCTTTTTCATGATATTCTATTTTTTTAGATGTACCTGTATATCTGTTGCTGAGCCATGTGTCCAATTCCCTCCTGCGTCTCATTCAACAGCTACACAATAGCCGTTTTTTTCAGCCATTTTTCATAGCCTGACATAGGTTGACAGCCAGTAATATTAGTGATTGACAGCAGAACAATAACCCATGACGTAAGCACTTATGTCACATGTATGTCGGTGACAGGACAGGCAGCTAATTGTGGACTGTTGTTCTGTTAGTACAGCATTTACCAACTGAACACACTCTTAACATTCAGTCATGACCCTTGTAAATTGCAGGTAGTCACTTTGGTTATAGAATGTGGTTGTCACTTGCTTTCATAACTGAACTTTATATGAACTGAACCATATTTAGCTTTTCAAACAGTACTGACAAGTGTATTGTGCTGTTATGTTAATGTAGCCAAAGGCCCATAGCATACCTAAGTTAATGCTAAAGCTTATCCCTATGCTGGCTCATGCAACTGTTTGCTGAAATGTGTCACAATGCATTTCAGAATGTAATGGAATTCTCAGCGTTACCACAGTGGTGCTATAGTGGGTTTTAATTTAGTTTTTGTTGTCGAAACAACTACTGTAATGGTGGCACAACAGTTTGAGACCATTATTCTAATTACTGTCACAGTCAGTGTTGGAGACACAGAGGGAAAATTTGGGATTTTCATTATCTGTAAGCCACCATAATGCATAAAAATGTCAATAAATGCTATTTGGAGTATTGTTTCCCTGAGTGATCCGTGACAATTACAAATAACACGTTTAAGAAAATATCTGAGGTACTTTTTCAGATGAGGCTTATTAATTTTACTTTTGGTGTGAAAGTTGCCAAAAATATAATTTGGGATTTTTTTTTATATAAAAATATAAGCAAGCCCAAGCCAGCTGACAAAAAGTAAGAAGTAACACAATAACATAATTAGTTACTTTTCAAAATTAACTTTCCCCAAAACTGCCTACACTACTGTTCAAATTGTGGGGGTTGGTAAGATTCTTTAGATTTCTGAAAGAAGTCTATTGTGCTCACCAAAGCTGCATTTATTTGATAAAAAATAAAGTAAAACTTTATGAAAAGTTATTGCAATTCAAATAAACTGTTTTCTATTTTAATAAGTTTTTAAATGTAATTTATTCCTGATCTTATTCATATCTGCATTTTTATCATTACTCCACACATGATCATTCAGGATTCATTCTAATGTGCTGATTTGATGTTTAAGCAATGTTTGTTGCTTATTTATGACCCTGAGTCGAAAATGTTTCTGGCCTAAGTGACCAGATGGGCTTGGTCCATATGGGATCTTTGAACCCAGTCTTTTATTACAGTAATTAATGAGGAACGTGACTTATTACTGGTGTTTTATTAACCTCCCACCATGAGCTCCCAACAGTGGGCCGCTGAAGCAATAAACTGGCCAAATAACCAAATTAGAGTATCAAAAAGTGTTGTCTTCCCTGTTCGCTGCCCTTTAGATAAGACTGGCCTGACTCCAGGATGGTTTTCCACAGAGTCCACATGCATCATCTATTCCAATATTACATATTCAGACCCCTGCTAGGATAAAAAAATAACTTATTAAATATATAAAAAAACTAGGTTTTAATAATCTGTCTGTTGCCCTAAAATATTACACTGCAAAACTTGTATTTTCTATTATTTAAATACAATTATTTATTCTTGTTTTATTGTATCCCAGTAAATTAATGACCAATTTTAAATTGATGATAACATTTGATAAACATTAAAACAATAATGTCTACATATCATACAATCTCAAACACTTCTTAAAAATATATCAAAAGTGCTATTTTTAAAATAGATTTTTAATTACTAATTATTAGTTAATACATAGTCACTTTATCTTTATCTGAAATGTAAGACCATAATAAATGTAATTTATAAACAATGTATACATATATAATATTTGAAACATATATAATTGCATATTTAAATATATAAAATACATATTACATATGTATTATGTTTTATAAATAATTGTATCATTTTATTTCTATGTTATATAAATATATATAATAAACAAATAGGTTACTTTATTTTAAAGTGTCCTTGTTGCAGTGTAATTATACATTTAAGTAGGGAGTAATATTAATTAACTACATGCAATTACTATATGGTTAGGGTTTGGTTTAGAGTTACTTGCATGAAATTATGCATAATTTATTGCTATTATAATAGTAAGTATATGTAACGTGTAATAAGGACACCTTTTAAAGTGTTACCAAAAATACATATATAAATATTACACATACGATACAATAATACATATGTTAGGTACATAATGTATATACAGTACATAGATATATTTTAGCATTTAAAACTGCAGAACCATCTGTGATAGAGTAATGGATGCCCTCGACACATGAAACGCACATGGCAAAAGTAGAATATTACCTAATCATCGCCATTACAGGATTTATGAAGCAGCACCTGGATCACAATGAGCGCTGCTGTCTCGTATCCTTTCAGCTGTGTGGTGAAATGGGGAAAAGCCATTACAGAAAATCCTGTGCGAGTATGCTCAATAATCATCCTTATGTGGGAACGGGAGAGGACTTCAAATAGAAGCCGTAGCTCAGCCAAAATGGCCAGTAGACTCAGAAAAAGCTATTAATTTCTTCAGTCCTGGATCCCCCTATGTGGCATTTACACTCATTGGTTTCCCCAAAGGTATTTGACTTGGTATCTCCAGTATCCATTTCAGATGGCCTACGCGGGGAAAAGATGGCAAACACGAGGCGGTCAACACTTGAGGCTGGCTTTGCTTGACCTTTCATGTTGTGTTAGGAGTGGAGAGGCTCTCAGAGACCGAATAAAACACCTGTCAGACATGATCAGTTTGTCTAGGTGAAAGCGTCTACTCTCCTCGCACCTTCCACACGCGATTCTGCTGTGCAGGAGAGCAACATATGTGTCTCTCTTCTGCTGATTTGCTTAGAGAGATGTCTCTTGAAATAAACTCACTTTTTCAGAGGATTGAGAGGATGCTGTAAATTTGAGGTTAGGTGTGTTTGTATGCATGTATATTGCAGGCAAGCTGTGTGACGTCATAATTCACAATAACTTTGTTTATGTGGAGCTACTGCTAGCTGATATGAAGGCACACTTATTACTGTCTTGTTTTTATACAGTATTTTTCATATATATAAAAGAGGATTGAATTTCCACCAAAATCTGTATTGATGCGGTATGAAAAGTAAATATGTATTTTACGCAAAATGATCTGCCGTGGTTTTCTCCTTTTTTTCAAGGTGTCAAATTTTTGTCTCCTTTCTCTGCAGAATGCGATAAATGCGTTCAACCAATCAGAGCGCACTGTGCATACCGGTATACGGCGCTTTGAATACACCCGGCATCCTAGTTTTCCTCATCTACTGTACTTTGTGATCAACAAAAAATTAAATTAGTGCTGCATGATACTCATGTGATATATGCGCATCTCGTCAGTAAAGCCGGTTCTGTGATCTTACGTGCTTTCATATGGAGCGGCATTTAATACACAGAGCCATAGATCACTGGTAAGCTACACAATATCGCGTTTATAATCTCAGAGAATCGAATGCGATATGAAGCTTGTCAACAGTTATTACTGCTCTTCACGTGTAGTTGGACGCTTCAACATTTTTTAGTTTACTCGCTTCATTCACGTGAGAAATTCGCTTCCGATCGCGCATGAAATTCCAACTAAGATTGTCCGACCTTCTCACTGGAACTTTCTTCCAAGCAATCCGATAACGTGGATTAACGCGGCGCGAATATCCGCCAAAGTTCCGATTTTCCAAAAACGTACAATATATATATATCAAATAACACGCACAGTTTTAACGCACATAAGTTTACAGTAAATGAGCAAAAATGTTAATAATTGAAACAAAAGAGGGATCATGAAAATTGCATGTTAAGCTATTTCACATAACAGAGATTTACATATACATAGACAAAAAATTACATGCAATTTTCATGATTCCTCTTATTTTGTTTCGAATATTAACATTTTGCACATTCTGCAAGGGGTATTTAAAATTGAGCACAGCCGTATATATATATATATATTAATATTATTTAGCTGTATTAACATTTTTACATTTCATATATATACATTTTTTATATATTAGAGATCGACCGATATATCGGTTTACCGAAATTTTTCCCAATATTTAAGCATTTTCCCATAATCCCATTGGTTTCGTAAAAAAAAAAAGTTTATAAATTCTTTTTTTTTTTTTTTGTCACATACACAATTATACAGAGTATAACCAGCAGTGAAATTTTTTCTCTGCATTTGGCCCATCCAAGTGCACACACACCTGGAGCAGTTGGCACTGTTCACTCAGCGTTTGATGCCCAGGAAAAGCTTCAGCACGGCCACTGCATGTTTTAACAAGATTCACTTGTTTGAAACACTCAATTATATTAACATTTACTATAGAACCATTATTTCGCATATCCGCAAGCGATCGCAGTTTGAGTATAGTCTGTGTAAATAGATAAACCGCGCTGTCAGCAGTTTTCATAATTTAGAATTACAAAAATATTTTAAGAATTCTGATAAAACATGCCAGTTAAGAAATGCAATAAAATGCGATGTTCTGTTTGTTATAACTTATTTCAATATTCCAGAGAATATTATTCACTCTTTAGCCTATTCAACAGCTTATAAACTACTAAAACTGTAGTTTAAAATGAAGTTGATATGACTTCTGTCCTTTATTTTCTCCATTTGAAAACATTAGACATTCTTTTGCTTATTGTTAATATCAGTGTTGCTGATGATGCTTTTTATAAATAAAATGTTTTTATTGTTGTAATTTGAAGATTCAATTTTACATGAAAATGTTAATTTTCAACAGTTTTTGTTGTTGTTAAGATGACTGAAAGGAGGAAAAACCAAAGCGAAGAATGGACTTAATTCAATCTGTTATTTATTTACTTTATAACAATAAATAAATATCGGTTCTGCATATCGGTTAAATAAACATGCAAATAATTGGTATCGGTTATAAAATATCAATAAAGGTTGATCATTAATATATAAATACACACACACATACATGATATGTGATTTTTGTCATATCCCTCAGTTGTACGTAAAGATTTATTTAATTTCCCTCTTTCGGCTAAATGTATTCTACGAAGGTGCTATTTTTTTTAATCTAGCAAGAACATGGACGAAATAATTAAGTACATGAACTACTTCAATTGGTCTGTAGCAGAGGGACCGATATACTCCAGGAAGCACATCATGAGATAGTGCAGTAGGCAGTAAGAAAAAGAGAGAGAAACACAGAGGAGTGCAGATGTTTTAAAATGAAGAGGATACAGACGGAGGGGGACACATGGAAGTGAAAAGGAGGCGAGCTGTGGAGTGAACTGACCACCTGAGTAATGACACACAGAGCAGAGTGCAGCTCCTCTGACAGCTGATAAAGGTGGCTGAGCTTTAGAATACCTAATCATTGACCACACAAGACACAGATCCTCTAAAATGTGTCCTTGGATGCATCTGCTGGCCCGAAGTCAAACGGCTCAAAATGTTAAAGTAAACATGATCTAGAGCACCTCTTTGCTGTCATACAAGCATGGATAGAGCAAATGGGCTGAAAGAGCTAAAGCGCTAATGTACTAACACTACCACGATGAACAAAAAGCTTTTAGCTTGCTTTTACTACGGTTGGGGAAAATAAAATGTGATACAAAAGTTTTATGTTTAGTGCAACTTTTTTTTTCTAGATAGAAAGTTCTGGAACTTTCTAAGCCTATATTTAACAAATGAAAAAATTGTTAATGATAAGGAAATAACTCATGCTATTGTCATAAAACTGAACAAGCTATCTGTTTTACATTTAAATTAGGAACATTTAATCAATGAATCATCGTCACCTCTCATGTTTGAAGTGTTAACCTAATTACCTGTGAATTATCTTCCTCGTAATGCTTTTAGCACTATTAACATGCTTTGCAGACTGACATCTTGACTGTGTAAACACACTGGGTTTTATAACAAAGAAAAACGTTTTTTATCCATAAAGAGATTTGCTAGATTTTTATCTTTGAAAGAAAAATTAATAAATAAATCTCTTTAATGTAGCGTATTAATGTGTCCAATCAAAGTCTTATGCAACTAACCCCATGCAAAACACATTTCTTTATATTACATAAGGCTTATAACCCAGCAAAGTTACATTTCTTGAAAAACCAATTGGCGCTGCCGTCGTGACTTCATACTTTAGTTTATCTAACTTTTAGATTACATTTAAATTCATAGAAAAGCTAGAACCATATAAAACTATGAAAACAATATCAACTTAATTGTTTAAAATGTCATTTAAATGTGAGTTCAAGTTTAATATGCTTGTTGTTCGCCACACAAATACACTCTTAAAATAAGGGTATTTATTGGCATCTATGGTTTCAAGAAGAACCATGAAGCTTTCTAACATCCATGGAACCTTCCCATTCCACAAATAATTTATTGTGGAAAAGGTTGTTAAAAAATGTTGTTGTTTTTTTTACAAACTGAGAGGTTATTTGGGGAACCTAAAATGGTACTTCTATGGCATTGCTGCATAAAATTTATATATGTGTGTGTGTGTGTGTGTAGACGAAGACATTCCAGAATAATTTTTATGTCACTTGCCTTACACAGAATAAAGGGAAACATTTTGGCTTGATTGTGATTGTGGCTTTTTCAATTAAAATATTCCCCAAAGAGAGTGTATGTCTTTCCATTTTATAAAACCATAAAGCAGCATGAATGTAAAACACACTGGCGACTATAGGCATCTGAATTATAGGGGGTGGATAGAGAAAGAAATTGCAATACTGGTTACTAGCTCTTGCTCTACTTGCAGCAAATTTCTTCTCCACTCATCATCTCAACTGTGAATCAAGGTGGAATGACTATATTGGTACAGGAAGGTTTTTTTTTTTTCTGGTAGAGGCTTTCTATCACTGAGGAACAAATTAATTCCAAAGTGTATCAGAAAAGTGTACAGCGGAATATTAAAGCACCTGTCTGTGATTTAAAACTTCAAAGCTGAGTCAAGCAACATGGCAATAACTCCGTATAAAGAAGCACGCCGCCAACAGAGTGACTCAAACAGAGGAAATGTTCTGACATCAATCCTGCCCAAAGCTGTTGCGGTACCAGAATGCAGACCAGACGAGCAAGATGTCCAAACAAATTTAACGGCTGAGATTAATACAAAAAATGGATGTTCAAAAAGGTCCTTTTGTGCTATTGGTTAATGTTAACTAACATTGTTTTAGCAAACTTTCAATCTTACACTTTTATTCTGGTAGTTCTCGCTTTTCATGAACTCTCAATAAATAAAATTAATTCATTGATTAACCCGTTTCACTTGTAAACATCACATTATTGGAGTAAAATAGGTTACGAATGCAGCTTCATGCTAAAAAACAAAAACAACAATGTGCAATATTCAAGTAAAACATAATTTCACTTTGTTGAGAGTTGGCTGAAAATAAATCAAGTTTTCAATACATCAACTAAATCTGAAGCTAATAGAAATGCTGATTTAAGGTTGTATGCCCCATGGCCATAATTTCATATTTTTAAAGAAGCATTTATCACATAAGCTGAGTGGCGATATTCTAGTGCTCAAGGCTCTGCGCTGGTGCTGCAAATATTGCAGGTGCAATCGTAGATAGGGGTGACCCGTGAACTGAGTTACTAAAAACCCCATCACCACCATGCCCGTGAGCCACACAAAGTTTAGCACAAAAATAAGGCTTTTGTATTATTTACACTTACACTTGCATTTTGTTGCATACACATTCAATCTCACTCACAAATTATCCCTTAATCATCTAATGTATCTATAATAAGTTTCACTTCAAAAACTAATTTTTGGTGGTTATTAAAAAGTAATGGCAACATAATTGTTTGTATGGTTGTGAGCCAAAAAAATGCTGAGTCAATTTTTTTAACTACTGAAACCAGAATGATTGTAATGACATTTAAATTGTTTTGTGTCCATTTAAAAATGTATGCCAAGTTATCATACAGCAAGACACAAACTGTCAAATTCACCAACATGAGCAAGTACATTTTTTATGAATTGTATATAAAAAAAATGTGTTTGCACTTCTTGGTTTATTCACTAAACTGCAAAAATGACCTCTTATGAGCCATTTTAATATGTCCATCAAAAGAGTCAGTCTTATACTGATAAATTAGTCTGTTTGAATCAGTTTAAGGAGTCACTCCCTCACCAAATAGGCTCTTTAATTATTTATTGAAACCCAAGTCATTATTATGTCCAATTCAAAATGAACTAAAACAAGTCAAATTTCTTTGTGACAGAAAAGACTAAACTAATCAAACACTGCAGATTCGGAAATGAAACATTGCAAAACCATTTGGTCTGTCAAGTAATAAAGATGTTCTTCAAGACCAGAAATGCAAAATACACTGCCAGTTAAATTCTCGGGCTGGAGCTACAATATATGAGGAGACTTAACGTAACTCAATGTAAGACACAGCTGGAAAAGCACAGGATAAGGAACTGCTCACCGGTTCTTTGAGCTCCAGGATGCTGGCACGGTACGTAAGAGGTTTGCAGTCACGGGTGTTGTCTACCAGGCTGCAAGGCAGAAACATTGGGCCCATGTCATCCCCATCCAACACATCCACCGTGAGCGTGGTGGTGGTGGTGAGCCGGTCCTTTGGGTTTGGAGCTCGGTCCTGAATGGAAACACAAACTTTGGACTTAGGGATGGAGTTTGAATCTAACAAGATTCCAAACATACGCACTGGCCAAAAAAACTCTCCAGTTAAAGTCAAAATAAGACATTTTACTGACAGAAGGAGAAAACAATGCATCTCACTTACTCTTCCAACCCCCCCTCACTTTAGGTCTTATTTTTTTGTGGTTAGTTATCTTGTTTTACTTGAAGTTGAGAGTTATTTGCCATGAGGTGCCATGTTGAACTTCCAGTGACCAGTATGAGAGAGTGAGAGCAATAACACCAAATTTAACACACCTGCTCCCCATTCACACCTGAGACCTTGTAACACTAACGAGTCACATTACACCGGGGAGAGAAAAAGCTAATTGGGCCTAATTTGGAAATTTTCACTTAGGGGTGTACTCACTTTTGTGGCCAGTGGTTTAGACATTAATTGCTGTGTGTTAAGTTATTTTGAAGGGAGAGCACATTTACACTGCTATACAAGCTGTACACTCACTACTTTACATTGTAGCAAAGTGTCATTTCTTCAGTGTGAGTGAAGAGTGAAGTTGATTGCAAAAAACATTTCATGTCAACATCATGTCCAAGATACTGAAAGGTGTGGTCACATTGTGGTCACAAAAGTATGACAAATTTTTGCTGGCAAATAGGGTCTGTTATCTATTGTCAAATGTGTAGAGATGTATCACAGCTCACACAAAGAGTAAGTCACTTTCAAATCAAGCAGCTTTCTTTTGGTCAAGGCGATGAATTCATGTGATCAACTGGAACCTGCCGCAAAATATGTGTGTGGAAAACTTTCACCATCAAACAAAATTCCCAGTTGTGTGGATTCCTATTCATATTACTAGATTTCATCAATGAAAATTAGCCAACATCAGTAAACGTGGCCACACCTTAAGACTGCAAAATGAGTATCATAAAATAGTTCCACTTTATTCCAAGTCTTCTAAAGCCTTCACCTGACGAACTGAGTGAAATTGAATCCAATCAATGACATCTAGCCTCGATTAATGGCCATCACATATTATATGTTTAAAGGCATTGTTTCTAAATTGAACACAACACCAAATTAGATTTGAGGGAATTGGAGGAGATTTCCAGTGAATAACAGATTCAATATCAGATTTTTCCTCGCACAAAGTTCTCATACAACTTCATAAGAAGTCCTTTCAGGTGTATACACTGTTTTTTAGAAAATTACCATCTACTTTTGTTTTATGGACAAAAGAATCTTGGACAATCTGTCTAACATCTCAGTTTGTGTTCCACAGAAGAAAGAACAAGACATACAGGGTTGGAACGACGCGGCTGAGTAAATATTTCATAATTTTATCTAATGTATCTTTCCTACTGTTTCTCCTCCTCCCGCACAGACTTACGTTGGCCTGAATGATGACCAGGTAGCGTGTGATCTCTTCATAATTCAGCCTCTCTCTCAGAACCACTGATCCAGACAGGGTGAGAGGGATGTCGAATGTCTTGTTTGTGGTCTGTGGAGAAGAAAGGGGTAGGTCAAAAGGGTTTCCCTCTTAAAACACACACAAACACACAAAGGCTCACACACTCCCAGCCTCATGAGATATTCATCATCTATCTGCTTCAGTAAGAAGAGAATGCTAATGGGACAAAACTGCTTGACTTTCAAAACCTCCTCACCCTTTTTAGCAATACAGGTGGAGACGTAAAACTTTAAAAGGGACATGGAGACAGGAGGCTCCTTGCTCTTTTGAAATCAAAAGTGTTTGATGTGTAAATGGTGTAAAACCTTAATTAGGAAGTGAACATACAGTAGTCGTGTGTAGCCAGACCACTGAATATCAGTATAAAGTATTGTACACATTGCAGGTTATTCCGGCCAAGAATCACTTAAACTCAGTGATCTTCAGAATATAGCAGACCAAGTAAACTTAGGTGTGTGACTTTCATTATTTTATACTGTGTGTCGATTGTTTTTAGTTAAATCCATATTTGTTGTATAATATTATTGAAAAATATGATTTGAAGTGTTTAGCTCTTCTCACTACACTTATGGTAATAATGCTGCTCATTAAGAATCAGTAAGAGAATGTCACCAATTTGCATGTGTAATACCACCATATTCATTTAAATGATTTGCTGAAGTAATTTTATTTGCATTTCATGACTTCTCTGCTGTATTTTCTTTGGTGCATCTATTCCTGTATTGTTTGAATATTTTCATGTTGATGAACTGTGGTAAATGATGCTCGGCGATAATCAATGATGCACAACAATGTATTCACTAAGGTTTAGGTTTAGGAAGGTTGTGAAGTAAATCAATTGAAAAGCACCTGTCAGAACTAGGCACTGCATCAGAACTGATACAAAGGCACCTGTCAGTCTGTACTTCATTTTTTACAGGGCTTATTTATTTTTTTATTGAAAAGGTTGTATTTTAAGTTGTCTTTGTTACTCTGTAATTGCACAAATAAATACAGAGTTTTTGCATGTAATTATGCATAATTTACTGTTATTTTCATGGTAAATACTGCACATGTATTACAATAATTAATAATTAAAATAACACTCACTCTCTCACACATACACACAAAATAAAACTGAAAAATAAGTACCGGATCTTTAGGGTTGTACTGAATGGTGTATTCAATTTGTCCATTAGGACCATCATCAATGTCAACAGCCCCATTGTTCCCTGTAAAACCCGAGAAGATGGTGGTTCCGACAGGCGTTAGCTAAAAAAGATAAAAACACATTATGGAGTGTAAAACATCTAAGATCTTTAAAACTGCCTCAGTCGGCCGCCCATCAGCGTAAATGCGTTTTCATCCTGAGTGATTTCATCATCTTGTGCTTGATTCCTGCTGCTGGTAAGTTGGTGGATCTAGTTTATGCCTTAAGCGTCTTGACCATTGTGTTAAACGGCACTCCTCTGAGGAAGAGTTTGATGGACAAGCTCTTGTAAAGTAGACAGCGCTTGCTCTCTTCATCGCTCTCATTCTGGCTGTCATAACGAGGTCCTGCTGTGGAGCGGCTCTCAGAAGTGCGAGGAAAAAGAGGAAGTAATAGGTATGAGTCTGCTGCGGAAGCTAGAGGCACCTGGGAACTCAGATGTTAGTTCCTGCACCACTACTCTGATGTTCTGACAAGAGATATTATTAAAAAAAGACAAATTCCTGACAACAAAACTGGCAAAGAGACTTAAGACGCTTCATAAACCCTTTAAGATGAAAACGCCCGCCATCGCAGTCTGAAGAAAATTCTCCGACTGCTGTCATAAAGAGGTCATGTACGGCTATCACATTGAGCTGTGAACAAAGAGTAATTAAACAGCCTGTGATGCAAAATGAGCTCCTAGAAACAATATCCTGAGTGGATCTGACAGTGTCAAATAGAGCACAATTGCACTGCTATTAGCATATGTTCCACTACACAAGTGCCATATAGTGTGGGAGAGGAACATAACTAATTTTTTTCAGAAGTGTTATGGTAGCTCAGTTGCTTTCAAAACAATGAGCCAGTGCTACACCGCTGCTTTTTAGTCTTTTTTTCACGCAAGCAGCTTGAGTGAAAATATCTTTAATAGCTTTAGTGTAGTTAGCTACTTTTTGTGTGCAGCTTGTGGTAGAATCAGGTAGATATATTATTAATCGTTTAATATTATTAGTCGTATTATCACTGGAGAAAGCGTAATGTTGTCTTGGATCATATGTATCTTGGTCACCAATCACATTACAGCCTAAACGCCATTGAATTTGTGTGAGAGCCAATCAATTTTTACGCATAATTAATATTGTCGGTTATTTATCTTATAAAACAGCATTTTTTCAATGTAAACTCTAAAAATAGATTAATATAAAAAGAATGTTTAAAGCAGAATGTTGAAGATTAGCCAATAGACGGTTGATTCATAAAAAAAACGATAAGCCGGTTTCCAACAAAAGCAGTTATTCAGCGTACTGAAGTCTCTTCCACTGACATTCATTCAAAAAATACCTCTGTCCTCCTTCCCTGAGGTATGTTTCGTTGGCTTTTTTTTAGCTAACCTTGGAGGCTTGCCTTCAAGCGGCTTTGGAAGGTACAACTGTGCTAAAGGCACACCTTTCAAAGGATTTTTCCCCCAAAATGAATATTCTGTCAGCATTTACTCAACTCATGTGCTACCAAACCCATAAGACTTTCATTCAACTTTGAAACACAAATTATACAGATAATTAAACTTTGATGTTTCTGTCCCTCCACTGAAAGTCTAAGCAACCAAAACATCCAAAAAAGGTTATAAAGGCATTGAGCTGATTAATCCAAGTACTGCATTACAGTATATCATTAGTTTTAAAGGGGTCATTGGATGCAACATTCACTTTACAAGTTGTTTGAACATAAATGTGTGTTGGAAGTGTACACACCCATTCTATAATGATAAAACTCCACCTAGTGCTTTTTTAAATCCCTATTTTAAAATCCCCTTTCTCAAATCAGGCTGTTCCCTGTCAAAATGATGTAGTTCTGTACAGGCCGCTCCCACGATACTTGATTGACAAGACCGCCTGTACAGAACATTGTCCTTTCTGTTCTCACAAGTAGCAAATCATGTTTATTGGCACTGACGTAAATAAAAGGCTTTTTTATTTATTTATAAAAGATGTAAAAAAAACAACAAGCAAATATAGTCATGACTAAAATGGTAAACAGCACCCTTCAGCTTGCCAGTATTCACACTATAGCACAGCCTCTTGTAGCTTACTGTTAAAGACATCCGATCAATCGCAATAGCAGTAGGGCAAAAGGACATTAAGTTAGTGACACTGATCAATGGAAAGTTAATCTGAACTTCTCCTCGCTATAACTTCACGGCATCTACAGCCACTCAGTGAACATGCACAACCCTTTAGCCATTTAGACCGGCTTGCAATTCAATCCACACGTCCATCAAATGCTTTTTTCCCCAACATTATTATTTACTTCACTGTCTCTCTTAAACTCAGCAGGCTACTTCAGCACTCGGCAGACTTATATAGTGCACTCTGCAATGCTTGTTGACTGATGGACTGAGCTGTGTTAGTCCCCCTTATATGTGCGTCAGTCAGACGTTTCAAACTCCAGTTGAAATCGATAGTGGGCAATACAGCCTGCCGTTTTTTGAGGCCACTCGAGAGGAGGCTGCCTGCCACTGAAGCTGCCTCCTAATGAGGGAAATCTCTACTGACAGCTCTCCAGAGAACAACTCTCAATTAGCTGAAAGCCACACATTCTCCATGCAGTCAATCCAAATTGAGAAGATCTCTGGAGACCGAGGCAGCATTCCTACAGACCCTCCATGACACTACATGTTGAATGTTCTCGGAAGCTAATCCAAAGCGATGAAAAAAATAAAAATAGGGCTAATGGATTTCCAGAAACGGACGCCATTTTTCACTGTACAGATTGAGTCATAGAATGCGATGTATCGTGACCGTAATGGCAGGCCTGCATGAAATCTGCACCATGAAACTGGCATTACTGTCATTCACAGTCAAAAAGTTTTACATCTCAACTCCTGCCCTTTGCATATCTTTTATTTCAAACTAATTAATAATGAATTTGAATACCTTCACTTACATTAGTTTGAAATGCTCCATCTAGCGCTGTCCATATATTTGTCCTTCATACATATGGAAAATTAAAACTCTGTTTCTCAGGGCTACAAATGTTCATGGCTGTAGCATGTTCACCATAATTCATATATATACCCAAAATACATTTCAGACAGCTCACACAAACCAAATGAGAAATATCACCCCTATTAATGTATAAAAATGACTTGCTATTTCTCATATAGACAGTATAAGTAGTTTTTTTTTTTTACAAAGCAATGTAGAACTTTACATTACCGGTCAAAAGTTTGGAATACACTTGAAAAAAGTATTTTATGGTCACCAATACTGCATTTATTTAATTTACCAAAAAAAAAGAAGAAAAAAGTTGCATCAATTATTACTGGAATAATTAAACAATATTGATTTAATTAATTGCAATACAATTATGATTCTTATTAATATCAATGTTGAAAAAAATATTAGTTCTGTTTAATATTTTTATAGAAAACATTTAGGATTGTTGATTAATATAAAGTTCAAAAGAACACCATTCATTTGAAATATAAATCTTTGTAACATTATAAATGTTTTTTTTTTTTTTACTGTTACATGAGTATTTATTTATTTCTTTAAAAATAATTGCTGTGAATTGGGAAGCAAAAACAGAGGGGCAGAGTATATCAAGAAAAGTATCAGCCAAAAGTGTGCATACCGAGCAAAGATGCAATGGGAATTTACAATACAGCCATAACGTAGGGTGGAAAAACACAGAGAAGCTAAATAAGTCAGAAAAGGTGACTGGCAGATTTATTCAGTGAGCTACAGCACTTCTGGAGTAATTACACAGCAGTCAAAGACAGAGAAACGTTAACAGCTAAATGCTTCAGCTCCAAAGCCCACGACTGCAATTCATTTACCGCAAAATAACCCTGTCGTGGGTAAACCATCACACTGGCACAATCCACTGATTGAATTTCCAATTACAGCTGGCAAGTGTTCAGTTTTAGCTAAAGCAACTCACTTCAGCAAACTTCTAATAATGTGTACTCCAGAATGCCAGTGACATCAATGTTCTCCAGAAACTGTAGAAAAGTAACTTAATGAAAAGTCATTACAACTACAGAAGAAGAACAAAAGAGGCCCTGCTAAATAGAAACTCACCTCATTAATCGCTACATAGTAGCGTGGCTGCTGAAAGCGTGGGGTGTTGTCATTTCGATCCCGTACGACTATCCGCACCTCGTGTAGAATCACCGTGCCAACAAGCTCATTAGTACATTGAACCTGCACCACAATGGACTGAATGTAGGAGGGAGGCTGAAAGACAAAAATAAAAGAGACAAATCGAGCAAGTTCATTTGCATGGTGTGCATTCAGCAGACTGACCGAAAAATGACCATTTGCTTGCAGTCTATTATGAAGCCCATGCTGTGAACAACAGATTTCCAAGCAAAAGAGAGGAACTTTTTTTTGTTTTATCATAGCTCTGATTAAACCAAAATACCTTTTTTGGACAGAGAGAGTCCAAAAGTCTGAGACCACCAGTGGATTTTTTTTTCATTACAAGTTATACTATCAGCGAAACAATTTGAAGATTAAAAAAAATCCTAAACAGGTTCATGTTTTATTTCCACGTTTAAAGGAATAGTTCACCTGAGACATAAAGGCAGATATTGCTCACTAATGGATCCTCTGCAGTGAATGGGTGCCATCAGAATGGGAGTTCAAATAGCTGATAAAAACATCACAATAATCAATAAGTAATCTACACAACTCCAGTCCATCAATTAATGTATATTTGAAGCAAAAAGCTGCATGTTTCTAACGTTAAAGCATTATTTCTGGCTAAAAATACTAGTCCTCAATCCACAATATTGCTTTCTACAGTGAAAAAGGGATCTCGTCTGAATCAGGAGAGAAATATGCACAGATCAAGCACCATTTACAAGTAAAAACAGTCCAAAACTAAATATATCAGTGGATTTTGATATAAGATGACTTTTTTTACTCAAATGATTAATTGCATCGAAAATAAAAGTTTTTGTTTTCACATATATGTGTGAGGTGTATATTTATTATGTATATATATATATATATATATATATAATATAAATAGACACATATGCATGTATATATTTCAGAAAAACAGGTTATGTTTATATATTAAATTTATTTATTTATAATATAAATTATATTAATATAAACATAGACATGTATATACACGTAACTATTTTCAAAATATATACTGTGTGTATGTGCTATATATATATATATATATATATATATATATATATATATATATATATATATATATATACCTGTACATAATAAATATACACAGCGCACACACATGCAAACAAAAACTTTTAGTTTGGATGTGATTAATCTCGATTAATCGTTTGACAGCACTAGTTATTATGATTACGGGCAAACATACAGCTTTTCACTTCACAATATGTTAATTGATGGACTGGAGTGGTGTTGATTACTTGTGGATTATTGTGATGTTTGTATCAGCTGTTTGAACTCTTATTCTGACGGCACCCATCCACGGCAGATTGAGCACTGCACTGATGAGTGAGTGATGTAATGCTATATTTCTCCAAATCTGTTCTGATGAAGAAACAAACTAATTTACATCTTGGATGGCCTGAGGGTGAGTATATGTTCAGCAAATATAATTTTTTGGGTGAATTATTCCTTTAAAGGTAGAGTATGATTTCTGCACCACTAGCATTCAATGGTTGTTTCAGACTTGTATAAACAAATAATTACATCTCGGTCCAGAACTCGTCCGGTGCTGTTGAGATACAGGCGTTGCTTGACCGGGTCCAGAATGACCCAGTAGTCGTGGTTATACCGTAAAGATAAAGAAATGGTCCTGTCAGGGTCTTCTGCTCTCCCATTTATCTGCATGTTCTCCACCAGAAGGGTTCCTGTGATAATAACAGACACACGTTTTTATTTGATCACTGTTACATTTTCAAAAAGCATTTGTGGCATTTCATTTCATTCTTCTATTGACTAAAAATGTATGATACATTTTTTTATTGCCACGTGGATGCAAATATAATTAGGCATCATAATAATCTATATATTGTTTTAAGATTTTTTTTTTTTTTTAGAAAGAAACAATAGAGGCAATTAGAGACCTGAGATTTAAAGCAGATCAGTGAACACTGTGTGATGTTTGCTGTTGTTGCTTGTCAGACTATGACCCCAGTGAGATCTTGAGTAAAAGTCAAGACAGGCTGTATTTCTGACACTGAAAATTTGGATTACCTAATATAAAATCATTAGGAATTTAACTACATACAACTGAAAGAAAATCTCAAATAAGATAAATATCTCCATTGTTTATCCTGGACAGTATTGAAATTAAACAGTACAAACTGAGACATTTGCTTCTTTCTCTCTCTGTTTTTTATATTTCTCTGGAGAAACAGAGCCAGTAATTTCACGTGTCTCTTCTGATGTTTTAGAATAGATCTCAACTTCTCAAACTCTGCTCAGATTTATTAAGTCACTAAAAGTGAAGTCTGCAGAAGTCAGGGATCTCAGCATGAATTCAAACACCAAAGACCAAATGATCTGAACAATGACATCTATTTTCATTTTATAGCTCTACACTCTTGCTATTACCAGTGAAAAAGCAAAAAAAAAGAAAAAAGAAAAGAAAATTAATATGGAAATAATGTACTTTTAAAAGAACATTCTTGCACGTGAACTAATGTTTTCAGGCACTTAATTGAATGTCAATTGCATGCATTATAGTTTAAATGTATATTAAATGCAGTTAGAGTGATTTTTATGCAATTCCATAAGAATTCAATAAGAATACTTTGAGTAATAAAAATAAATAAAGAAAAATACAATTGCTTTGAATGAATTATCAGCCACACAGATACTAATCATACAGATGCAGCCACATTGCCCAAAAAACACACACATATAAAACATTTTGAAAAAAAAAGGTTCATTTTGTCCAAAAAGCCGATCGCTAAGTTCTGCCCCCATCAGATGACAGGCACATCACAGTGTGCGCCACAGCCCTCACGAGAACGCGCCAGATTCAAATAAACAAATTTTGTGTTCTTTTTGTGTTATTTTATTATTTTTTTTGGGGGGGGGTTGTATCAATCTGTGTGTAACACTGTATGATAGAAAACCATGTGGTTTTTTACAACCAAGACAGTTTTTTGAGCGTGAGCTATTCCAAAACAGATACAAACAATAACTATCCCTGAAGAAAGGAGACGTAAACAAAGGAATATCTGTCCATATAACAACGTTATTACTTCGTTGGACTAAAATACACAATCTGATGTTGTTCAATGGATCCTTACCTCTCGAACTAAACCGGGATATACAGCAGTGGATGCATTTGTGACTCAATATTACACAGACCTGGTATGTACTGCTTTTGTATTATGGATGTTTGGATGTGCACTGCTTGCACAAATTTAGCAAATACATTCCTTGTAAGCTTTCCCTCGGAAAACAGCGATCTATCCTCGATGCTTGAGGCTTCGACCTTCAGAATGATATAAAGTTTGTCAAGATTAATTTTGTCCCGTTTCATTTAATCTATTTGTAAACCATGACATGTGCAAACAAAGAGCGTTCAGTGCGATGGCGTCCTCGTGCAGCTTAAATTAATCAAGAAACTCAGGAGATAATCCACAATGGGAGATGCACATACACACACGTAGCAAAAATTTAAAACATTTCTGATTTATACTGGGTTTGTTACTTTTTTGACAAATGAAAAAAAATAAAATAATATTTTGTTTCACTTTTTCCATTCATTTTCAATGTGGGTCAATCCGACCCCAAGGACCTTAAACTTTTTTTTTTTACACGCCTTTACAACAACCAAATCAAGTCCAGATTTTGCGTGTGCGTTTAGATAGATTATTTAGAAAAAGTCACAGAGTCTCATGCCCCTGAGATGAAGGGAACACTTTTAAAAAATAAAGCAAAATTATATTGGGGTCAGATAAACCCCAAGGAGTGATTAAGGGTTAAGTATATGTGACCCTCTCTGTGAAATCCAGGCTAAAGTCTCAAAATCAAATTATGAGATAACAAGTATCAACGTTTGATTTCTACCATTAATTTCACTATAATTTAAATCTTTGACATGACCTTACTCAGTCAATATTAAAGATATAAAGGTTAAACTTTCACAGAAATGTTCTTTGCCATATGAAGGATGATTTGTTTTGTAGAAAACAGCCAATCACAAAAAAGGACTTTAGCTGGGTTTTCACAGAGAGGGTCACATATTAAGAAACAGTCATGAAAATGTGCTGTCCCCACAACACTTCATTTAAAAGTGTCCTTGTTACACGTTACATGTACTTACTATTATTGTAACAATAAATTGTGTATAATTACATGCAAGTAACCCTTAGCCAAACTATAATCCTAATCCTAAAGTAAGTACATGTAGTTAATTAATATTGCTCAGTACTTAAATATATTATTACACGATAATAAGGACACAAAATAAAGTTTAACCTTTATTTCATTAATATTGTATTACGCAAGTACAATTTATTAAATATATATACTTTTAAGATCTGAAGTATGATACAAGTGCACATTCCATATAATTAAGCACACTTCTTGCTTACAATGTCATGAAATGCTTCATTAGTGTCTATTTTATTTCTACTAAAGAGTTTTAAGGGAAGCATCTAACATGGAATTGATCATTAAATGAGAACTCTCTCAAGCTACGAAAGAGCAATCTCTGAGTAATAAAACTGATCTGATATATGGATCTAACTTATTCCAAAGTACACATCCAGCATCCAGGTGTTGTTATGTGGGTTTAATGAGATCTCTTCGACTGCAGCATGTGATTTAAAGCAGCTGACAGCATAATGCATATTGCAATCAGTTCACTGCATAGAGCACATCACACTCACATCAGCCTTTCATTTCAAACAGCTGTAGGCCATTATTAATTTAAACTAAATCCTACAGGAATTTCCACACTGAGTTGTTGTTTAATATTGCTTTATATGCTTGGTTTGTATTGTACAAAATTGTAGACAATTTTATGCAACTACTACAGTCATAGTTTCCAAAGGCATGTAACAGGGTCTACAAAGCACAAACATTGAGCAATGGAACATACACTAAAATGGCCTCATAAGTCATCTTGTTCCTGCTGCTAACATTAGTAAAGTTTAATGTCGAATGAGCCAATGGATGCCTTCGATACATCTAGTTGCCGGGCATTAAAGTGAAGCGGGGTAGTTAATCATATGAGCAGCCATCTCAGGGGAGTCATCAGCCCCAATGATTGAGCATAAAACAGCCAGGGAACACAAGTCTATTTTAAAGGGCCAAATATATCCAAATGTATGCTAACATCATTTCCTTTCCTCATGCTGTCATTATAAAATGCCATGTTAGTCCAAAACAGCAAATGTGGTCTCCTGTGAGTTGCTAGGTGCACACTGGAGGACCTTTCATTCTACACTCTTAATAAACTATTTAAATACTGTATTTTATGCTTTGTCTAATTACTTGCAATAACCTAAAGTGTAAATAACTAAATGTTAATTTAAAGTTGTTCATTAACTTTATTATTAACTGTAACGTAGTATATAATTGGAGAAGAACTGAGAAGTTAACCCTCGTTGTTGTAAGCAAAGCGAGTGATTGAAATCAAAGACAAATATATTTTAACCTCTGCCTCTTTTAACTATGTGCAGCAAATAAACAATTAAATACATAAATGTACTAATCTGCACATTAAGGCACTGAAACTAATATATTACTAACAAAATAACAATATATCTTATTTATGAAACATGACCTTTTTTGGCAAATTTATATGCAATGTAAATGTACTAAATACAATAATTGAATGCAAGAATGATTTCAAATATAATTCACACAAGAATGCTGCTCATGTCTGTTCATTGTCTGTTCTTTGTCAATTGTTTATATAAATAATATAATAAAAGAAAGAATAAACAAACAAACAAACAAATATTAATTTAAACATACATGTTATCCATTCACACAATAATCTAAACTTTCCTTTCATTTCCTTTCCTTTCCTTTCCTTTCATTTCCTTTCCTTTCCTTTCTGAAGTTAATTTCAACACCAAGGGACCTACATCTTATATAAAGACTAAATTAATTAATGAATTATTTCTAAAAAATATTTTTCTTTATTAAGTAACCTTTTAATGAATTTTAGCTCCTGGATATGACTGTCTAAATGGGAATAAATTGAAAAAGATAATTTTCTTTCTTTCTTTTCCCACTGAGGTGGACAGTATGTGTTTCCTGTACACTTGAGTGGAAAAATACAAAAGAAAAATCTCAGTTTGACAACATACTAATGATATTCCCCAGCACGCCGAAGCACTAGAAGTGTGTTCTTCTCCGGCGTGTTCTTATCTCCCTCTCAGCGCACACCTACAGCTCTTTCGCACTCTTCCAGGTTGCTTGTAAATGCTTCTCCTCCCCCCTCTCTCTAAAGCCGTGTCTCTCTGCATGCGGCCAGATTGTTTTCTATGTCACACCGATGGGTGATAAACACGTGCTGGGCGAGCGCCGGGATGGTCTTGGGAAGCGGCAAGCCATTCCCTCTCTCGGCTGTCTCAAACAGCGGTGTGCCCGGTCGTGGACGTCCCTTGGCAGCTGGTTTACAGCAGGCCGGGGCCCTTGCAAGCTGGCAACACACCTGTGCAGAGCAAGCTGAGTGATACTTGGCACAGCACACTGAGTTCTCTGCTCACACGTCAATGAGCGTCTTCCTCCTTTCTTTCATTGTTCTCACTGTTCTCTCTACAGGGTTCCACCACATCCATCCAGCTCTATCATTCCCGGCCTGCCAAAGCAACTTCCTGTGTTCTTCTGTACTGCAGTGGTGTAAAGAGACTCTCTGGGCACAGGACATCTGACCTCATGTGAATGTTTTATCACTCACACAGATACCGGTGTAAAAAAGCAATATACTGCACATTTGTTCTCATTCCCTCAGTTGGGAGACCAAATGGTAGTTTTATCAGCTATTCTTGCTAAGCAGAGCAGGCTATTACATCCTGACCCTGATATTAAAGCCTATGAATATCATTCATACTCAGGGCGTAAGGGTGGTTTTAACATTGATATGGACTTTTGAAAATCAATCAAACTATACAGGCCATTGTGTTTTAATTTAAACCTGTTACTACTGACCAGTTGTTGGTTTTATAGTTTTATACCAAGTATTTTACCACTATATTTATATATTAAATCAAAATATCCAAATAAAACATTTTACTTAGTTAAAACGTATTAAAGCGTTACATTTCTACCACACAAATGTGTATTGTGTATTTTAAACAAAGCAATGGACATCAATTTTTCATAATTTATGTATAGGCTGAAATTTAAATGTATTTATTTTACATATTTTATTTTTAAATTGATTTTTATTTCACATTATTTTACACATTTCACTGCTCTCAGCATCTGCTATGAAAAAATCCATATTGTTTGATCACTAGTGTTGAGATGCATTATTTGTATTTTGAAAGTTCAGAAAAGTAACCTAAAAGACTACTATGAATATTTTGTTATTTACAGCATTTTATTTGCAGTATTATTTGCCTTACTCATTTTATTTAACTGTTTATAAATAAATAAAAAATATGTATTGATTTGCTTATTTATTGTTTGTTTGTTTGTTTCGTCATTTCATTTAAATAAAATACATTTTCTTGCAGAATTATGTTTTTATATATTTTAAATCACTTCTCAATTCTGTTTTTATGCAATATTTTCTCTGCAATGCAGCCTCCCACTGTCAGTAGCTCACGTGAATATTTCATGGCTTAAACAAAGCTTAATTCTCATAGTCATGTGCTAGACCTTAGTAACTAAGTTATTAGTCATCCTAGTAACCTACTAACCCAACACATTTAACCCTAGTAACTGGTAATTTAATTATTAAAGAAAATTTAAAATAATTTATTGAATTAAACACAACACTAATCTTCCAATATTTATATTGATAATGTATTTGTAAATAAATAAATACATTAATTACTAACAATTTAAATATGATACTATTTCATATTTCAGTATTTTTTTTTACTTTGGGAAAGACACAAATCTACCATCAAAACCCAAATCAACACCAATCCCAAAGTTAACGTCAGGCTAAAGTTGTCTTCCTGTGGTATGCCTGTAAGAGGATAACGGTATATAGTGAGGTCGGAATCAATTATCAGCTGACCCTTTTACCATTTTAGAAAGGATGCGTTGCTTATTAGCACCTGAAACACATTCTGATGTTATAATATGTTTCTGTAGGACAATATGATATCTCAGCTAGATATTTTTGCTCATGAATTTTGCTCATGCACTTATAACATTTATAAATATCAGCATGTTCATTTATTTATTGTTTTTTAAATAAATAATACATTTGTCATGAGATAATAATCCGTTCAACGAGGGATGGCACTGTAATAGATTTTTCTGTGTGAATTTACACTAGATAAAATTAAAGATGAATAAAACTGCAGATCGGCAATGCTCAGTGTATGCTTTGTACAGTAACTCTTCAACGTTTTAACATAATTCAAAATGCTGATAGAACAGTTTCCAATGTTGCTGAATTGTGAGGCAAAAATATATAAAAAAAATGAATACCATAAAAATAGAAATATTTCAAACATCAGGCCAGCATTCGTTCCCTATCTGTCGGTCACTACGAGTTATGTCGTGACGACAGGAGGATTTACTTGGAAGCACCGATCATCTCTGACTAAAAGAAAACGCCAATGAAATTGGCTAGTGGATTTTGCATACCTGAGCCACTCCCCGTGCATACGGGTATAAAAGGGCGACAGGTGCGTCCACTGATTAGATTTCTGCTTCGGAGCCGAGTGGATGAGAAGAGTGCTGATCTCCACAAAGCCTTTCATCTTTGTTTTGTTCCTGGTTGGCATAACGGTGCGATCAGCGGAGTCCCTCTCATCAGCGATTCCCCTGGGCACTTCAACTAAGAGAGCAAATTCTAAAAGAGCAAATCACGGACGATCGCGTCTTTTTCAAGATGCAGTTTCGTCCGTGTCCTTCTGATTGCGGTCGTTTCCTGTCTGCGGATGACGGACACGATCGTTGTCTTCAGTGTCTGGGCTTCCAACACGCTGAAGATGCATTCGTGGATGACTCATGCGCCTGTTGTGGGCGTATGAGCATGATTTCGTTGCGATCTCGCCTTTCCTTTATGAAAGGATTGGCACCCTCTGCCGCCACCCGTGCTGGTCTCTCTGCGAGCAGAGGATCGCCGGCTGGCGCTCTGGGAGATCTGAGGGTTACAGTAAGAGCCTCCCCGCCAGGCACACCCCCAGCCTTACGCAAGTATGCGTTTCCCCCAGTGAGCCTACTCGCACAGACACTGTGCAAGCTCAGGGAGGACGAGGAGCAGGTCCTGCTGGTTGCGCCCCATTGGCCCACCCGGACCTGGTTTCCCGAACTCATTTCCCTCGCGACAGCACCTACCTGGCGCATTCCTCTGAGGAAGGACCTCCTCTCCAGGGCTCGGCACCATAAGGCACCCGCGTCCAGATCTATGGAACCTCCATGTGTGGCTCCTGGACGACGCGGCAGACTTGAGTGGTCTACCACCGGCAGTGGTAGAGACCATCATTCAGGCTAGAGCTCCTTCAACAAGGCAAACCTACGCACTGAAATGGAGTCTGTTCGCGACCTGGTGTTTTCTCGCCGAGAAGACCCCCGAAGATGCACGATTGGAGTAGTGCTTTCTTCCTACAAGAAAGGTTGGAGCGTAGGCTGTCACCCTCCACCTTGAAAGTGTATGTAGCCGCTATCGCGGCTCACCACGATGCAGTGGACGGCCGGTCCCCTGCGAAAGCCATGATTCCATCGTGAGGTTCCTGAAGGGGGCCAGGAGGATGAATCCCTCCAGGTCACCCCTTGTGCCCTCTTGGGACCTCTCTATCGTCCTGGCTGGACTTCAGAGGGGCCCCTTTGAGCCGCTGGACTCAGTAGAGCTGAAATTCCTGTCTCTTAAGACAGCGCTCCTGACCGCGCTCACTTCCATCAAACGGGTCGGGGACCTCCAGGCGTTTTCGGTAAGCGAAGAGGGCCTTGTGTTTGGGCCGGTCTACTCTCACGTTGTCTTGAGACCCTGGCCTGGATACGTGCCCAAGGTTCCCACCACGCCCTTCTGCGATCAGGTGGTGAACCTGCAAGCACTACCCTCGGAGGAGGCAGATCCAGCCTTAGCGTTGCTATGTCCCGTAAGAGCATTGCGCATATACGTGGACCGCACCCGGAGCGTCAAAGCTCTGAGCAGCTCTTTGTCTGCCATGGAGGGCAGCAGAAAGGGAAGGCTGTCTCCAAACAGAGGTAGGCCCACTGGATAGGGGAGGCCATCGCCTTGGCGTACCAGTCGCAAGGCGAGCCGTGCCCCCTGGGGGTGAGGGCTCACTACACTCGGAGTGTTGCCTCCTCCCATGCGTTGGCGCACAGCGCCTCTTTGGCAGACATCTGCAGAGCTGCGGGCTGGGCGACACCAAACACCTTCGCAAGATTCTACAGTCTCCGCGTTGAGCCAGTCTCTTCCCGTGTGTTGGGTAAGTAATGGGCGGGAAGAACTGGCCGGTGTCACGCTTGCTGCGCCATTCCCCCTCACCCGGGGATACGAGCGCCTTTTTTCTCCCCCAGTTCAGTTCCCCGGACGGTGAACCCTGGTGGAATCCTCCAAGCACCCCCGGCAGTCAGACTGGGAGGAGCAGTCTGACGCCAGGCCCAGTACTGGTGTTAGCTCGCCCGGGTCTTCGGTCAGCCCCTGTACTGGGCTAGGTGTCCGTATGGCCTGATTCCCCTCTGGGTAATCCCATATGTGTATTCTTCCACGGTAAGGTTTCCCTCATGGTAAACCCGTGTCTTCTCTTTGACAGAGCTCTCTGTCTGGTTCTGCTGGCAGCACCTCCTCCCTACACCTAGGTAGGATCTGCCCCAGAGCCCAGTCGTATGTAGTACTGCCCCAAGCCTGGGTCAGTCCATATCAGTATCTCCACATGTTACCTCCCTTCGGGCAGGATGTGGCCTCCGTAGCGCCCTTCTCCGGAAGGCTCGCTTCCCTGCCGTTACGGCAAGCTGTAACAACAAATAGGAAAGACCTGAAGCCGTCTTTCACTGAAGGTCGAAATCCCTTCCAATTTCCGTGGGGAAAGGAACAGCGGCTTGGCTATCTCCAGCAGCGATGTACTCAGTGGTCCCGGTGGGCACCAAGGTTAGCGAATTTGTGCTGGGGCGGTAGGAAGGTTGCAACCTCTTGCATGGCAATTGTCTGTCACGCGCTCGCTTGTCAACATCTGCATACCACAAGGTTGTGACGTCGTTCAGCTTGTGGCGCTTTCCATAGGACCCCTATGTCATCACGACATAACTCGTAGTGACCGACAGATAGGGAACGTCTAGGTTACGTAAGTAACCCCCGTTCCCTGATGGAGGGAACAGAGACGTTATGTCCCCATGCCACAATCTTGAACCATCGCTGGTTGCCAGGGACTCGTCTCGGCTCCTCAGCGTAAAACCTAATCAGTGGACGCACATGTCGCCCTTTTATACCCGTGTGCACGGGGAGTGGCTCAGGTATGCAAAATCCACTAGCCAATTTCATTGGCGTTTTCTCTTAGTCAGAGATGATCGGGGCTTCCAAGTAAATCCCCTATGTCGTCACGACATAACGTCTCCGTTCCCTCCATCAGGGAACGGGGGTTACGTACATAACCTAGACGTTGGTATTGCTCATAAAAAGTCACTCAACTAGCATGAACAAAAAAATCTAGCTTTAAAACTTATTTTAGCCCATATTCATGTCCATTATATTGCTATTTTTGTTCCTTCTGAGGAATTTGAATCCCAAACATATAAAGAATTTATAAAGAATTGGTATATAAATTGTAACACATTTCTATTGTATATATACTGTTTGTGTAGCATTCATAAGATTCAGCACAGTAGAGCAGATAAACATGTGCACAAGAACACTCTCTGAATCTAGAGTTGGTTGCGTGACTCAACTAAACCTGTCATAACAGTCAAGATCAAAGACATACTAAACCATCTCCAAAGGTGTGCATCCTCACAAAGCTGTACAGCAAACACTGTTCTTCCAATTCCCAACTTATAACAAAAACATGATCCTCATAACTAAGAATTCATACAGGGTACTTTATTTGCACTTCCTGAGCCTCTCAAGTTGTGACTGCAAGGCTACATTTCTGAAACAGTTATTTTTTTTGTGGAACATTTGTCTTTTTGTGGAATAAAATACGAGAAAAAAAAAAATCCTCCACTTTTTTGCTGGGATGTGAAGTGGAGAAGATGCTAAATAGCCTTGACCCCCAGAGGCACTTTTATGTTACTCAGCGTGCTCTAAAAAAAAAAAAAAAAAAACTGTGCTGGTTCTCATTTGGCTCAGTCCTCAAATGTCACACATACACAACAAAAAAGAAGAAAAACATTATATGGCTCACACATTACCCTAATCTATGAGACTATCTTGTTTGGAAAATTCCAAGGGAAACAAAGCAGGTTATGTAGTTAAGAGAACTACATCAGTCTGGTGCAGTTGTTGTTATTATTGTTATTATTATCATTATTATTATATAAGAGAGAAATATATTATTGTGATGCAACTGCACTGTAAAATAAATGTGAAAATATATATGACAAAGTGAAAAATTAACATTTCATAATATGTTATTTACTTTGATAGAAAAATTACAATACACATTCCTTAATTTCTTCACTTAAAGCTGCAGTCCGTAACTTTTTTTGGTTAAGAATTATTCGAAATCAATATTTGAGCATGTACATAACCAGCCAGTGTTCACAACTACCGCCTTCCTTTAGCCTGATTAACAATGGTAAGCGTATAATCATGTTTTCTAATTTGAGTGGTACGGGTAGGTTTTCGCCGGGAAACTCAAGCATGCTGCTGTGTCATTACATCACGTCTGTAAACATAAAGATTGAATCCCGGCAATCAGGCTATCGCAGTGGTTCCCAACCTGGGGGCCGGGGGCGCAGGAGCAGATATACTTTGAGGTAGGGCTGGGTGATAAAACGATACCTATAAATATAGTATATAATCCTCCTCAATAAAACGATCTCAATTTAAATATTCAATAAATAAATAAATATTCGATTTAAAGTTAATTCACCCAAAGCGGAACAAAACAGTGCTACTCATTTGAACCGCGCCACACAGACCATTTATCCACTCGGTTCAAACAGCGGCGCAGCTTAGAGCGAGCTGACTAGAGCAGATGTGTTTACTCGCCGATCACGCAACCACTAAACAGCGCTGTAAGATCCAGTGAGAAACACTTGAATTCAGCGAAGAACACAAATGACTGGTATAAACTAGTATCAGTCGATATCAGTCAACTGATATAAACTATTTTAGATCCAGATAAAACCATGCTGACAAACGGCAGAAAAACACTGTGTGAAATGATACAGTCAGAAGACTTTTCAATCTACAAATTACCATTGTTTACCATGGATTTACTGTAGTAACACTAACTGCACCATGGTATTGTGGCAGAAATGTGGGGCATTTATATCAAATGTATTATATTAATGTAGACATGTCTTAAAGGAGTAATGGAATGTAATTACGGTATATTTGTGATTAAGCTATAGGCTAGCATTTGTGCATTTATACAAAATTTAGACTACTGTTTTTTATACAAATAGGCTAGCTAGAAACCAAATAGTTGAATTTTTACCACAGTATTGAGGTGCTATATGTGGTTTTAACTCTCGTTATCATGATGAAAATGTATGCTACTATGGAAGAATAATGGTTAATTTTAATAAAACTCAAACAGTCAGAACATTTTAATTTCACCATATAAAAAACAAGGTTGTTACAATTTTGTACAAATGTAACTGATTTTGATAATGAACATAAATTTACATCTGCATCCTAACTCAAACTACTACTACTGTCAACTCAATGTCAAATGTGCATTTCTAAGAGACAATATATATATATATATATATATATATATATATATATATATATATATATATATATATATATATATATATTATTGCATATAGATCAGATTATCATATGTGTATGTAGGGGTGGTCCCATGAAAAAAACGATTGGGAAGCACTGGGCTATCGCATGTGCGGATGCTGCAGATGGTGGATCGTTAAAGTTCTCTCACAGCAGCTGGAATAATTACATTTATTATTTTGATGATGGATTGTAATCCAGAAAGGATTATGAGTTAATGAAACACATGTGACTGATATTAAATTATTCCCATTTTAAATGTGCATCTGATTACAGATAGCCTGTGATTACACCGGATTTGTATTTTAAAGATAACCAATTTGAAGCAAGAATAATTTCCTTTATGGGTTAAAATAATTTCTTATAAATTCGAATAGTATGACAATTAGAGATTAGACTGTATATACATTTAAATCTACACGCTAATACACACTACATGCATGTAGTCACGCAATGCTGATGTTGTTAACATTAATAATTAGAGAACAAAGTATAACAATAATAATAATTTTCAATAGTTTGATGTGAAATGAGCTAATCAATCGTTAAATTGAATCACCATTGGTAGCACGATTTATTGTAATGCCTTTTTCCTCAATTGGTCAGAACAAATGTGGCAGACTTGTTATTAACTTGTTCTGACGACAATATCTGGTGAAAATTCTTATTTGGGTCATATATTCCAAGACTAGGCTAGAATTTGTGATTCCTAAGTACAGTATCCACACCGGTGCTGTGACTAACAGTAGGGGTGGGCGATATACTGGTATTAACGTGACCGGTATTATGTTGTGCCATGATGTTTTGGTCTCGTACTGTATCGCGTCCCTTGTCAGTGTCGGGCGCTTGCTTGGCCATTTATTGTGATTAACAGGGAATTGTGTTCAGCTGAATTGGAGTAGTATTTTGTTAGATTGGTATAAAAAGCGTGGTTTACCGCGGCAGCGGTTGCGGCAGCCGTCGTGTGAAGCCCTCCTTGTGAGAAGACCGAAGAGTGTAAAGACCATCGACTCTACCGTGCGACTCCACCGGGCAGGGACACCGGCAAAGGATAAAAGTATCGCTTTTTATTTATCTTCTTTCTTACTGCTTGTTTCACTTCTGTTTTAGTTTTTATAACCAATTCTTACTATGTGTAAGTAAGTTGTTGTTTGTTAGCATGTGTGTTTGGCAGTGTTCTTTTTTTTAGGATTACTGATAAATTACTGCCGTTTTGATTTGTTATCTATTTTACATTTTAGATAAATTATGTATGAATTTATTATGTCTTTATAGGTATTTTCTTTAGTTTTAATAAATTTGAGTTATTTTAGTAACGTTACTTCAACATACTACATGGAAATGAAATAACATATATATTGTTTTTAGCTTTATTTTTTTGTTTTCATTTAAATGTTTAGTTTTTAAATGTTGTTGTATGCATTTGTCATTTTATTTAATTTCTACATTTTCTTCAATGTGTATATATAGTGTTTATAGAGTTTTAACTTATAGTTTTAGTTACTTTTTCTTATTTGTAAGTCGCTTTGGATAAAAGCGTCTGCTAAATGACTAAAAAGTAAAAGTAAAGTAAAAGATATGGATTTTGCTATACCGTGGATACCGTTACATATTCATGGATTTCATTGGATGGACAGACAAATATTTTTTTATCATTACTGCATCATCAGAGAGAGATGTCCCGCTTGAGCAGCCATAAATCAGAACCGGATGGTTTTTGCTCCAAAGATTCGATCGGCTTTTAAATATTTTAGCTGATCTCTATTCTGGTACTGCACACAAACTGGATTATAATAATTTCCCAAAATGTTATTTGTGTGGGAATATTACTAAGTCTGTAAATGGCCGTTTACACAGGACAGAGACTGACTGTAGAAGGCAGCGTAAGATCACTGGGCAGGGGGTTAATAGGAATGAGTATCTGA
This sequence comes from Ptychobarbus kaznakovi, assembly GCA_027422405.1. Taxonomy (NCBI): domain Eukaryota; kingdom Metazoa; phylum Chordata; class Actinopteri; order Cypriniformes; family Cyprinidae; genus Ptychobarbus; species Ptychobarbus kaznakovi. Next base: position 4,184,967 of record CM049808.1, read on the forward strand.
AGTGAACTCTCTTCAGAAAACTTTAGATGGCATTTTCTCTTTCTCTTACGAAACAGTGCGGTATTAAAGAGTTTGCACCAATTCGACAGTGCAGGGAGGACATGGTTGCTTGCGCCACCGAACTGACAGCGCGGCGCAAACTAATCTCACCAGTGTGGAGCAAACATAAGAAGTTTGTGTTTTTCTCTGCATGTTAACATAATGAAGATCAGAATCAGAATGAGAATGAGCTTTATTGCCAGGTATTTGTATTCATTACAGAAGCTACAGAATGCAACAGAATGACAGTGACAGAACAAAAAAACACAGATAATAAAAATAAGAATTAAAAAGAACAAAGTAAATAAGGAATAATAATATACAAATTGACAATTGTATGTATAGGTATATAACAATAGATGGTTTTGTATATAGAGGTATATTTTTGTGCAGTTGAAGTGTAGACTAAGTATGTGTGTTAGATAAATAAGTGCATAAGTGTATAAATAGTGTGTGTACCATAATTATTGTCAAGTGTTCATGAGATGGATTGCCTGAGGGAAGAAACTGTTCCTGTGTCTGGTCGTGCTGGTGCTCAAAGCTCAAAGTTCAAAGAGGGAGTGTGCTGGATGTAAGGGGTCCAGAGTGATTTTGTCAGCCCTTTTTATCACTCTGGATAAGTACAGTTCTTGGAGAGTGGGGAGGGTTGTACCAATGATTCGCTCAGCAGTCTTGACTACTCTCCACAGTCTTCAACAGTAGTCTTAATCAGTATTAAGTTATTACATTTATTTTGCTTATAATCTTTCATATTAGTACATTAACAGTTGTTTTAGCTACTTTGAAGAACTGCACTCATTGCCTATAAATAATAGCCTACATAATAAGACTTTAAGACTTTCAGTCCATTTGCAGTTTTTTCTTTTGCGCAGATGCCTTATGTAGCATAATTTCACACATCTAAAGTCATACTATTTTTGCCTTAGATCTTGAAATCATGTTTTGTTTTAGTTTTTTCTCTAGTTATATTAGGTTAAAATACACATTTTGCCTGCAATTTAACTAAGGTTTACAAAAATGTGATTCAATTTTTTTTTCTCATATCGTGATATAATATCTATATTGTCTGGACAGTGGAAAATATTGTGATGTGAATTTTAGCTCATATCGCTCACCCATAACTGACAGCAACACATACTCCTCAAAACATTAGATTCATCCGTGCCGGAGCACAACCCAGGCAATTAAAATAATTCTGCAAGTAACTGCAATTGCAGGTTTCAAACAGAGATGGCAACAAAGAGGCAGAACTTACGGACTGCAGCTTTAAGCATTAAGCATGTCTACTTAATTAAACAGTGGAGTCAATTAAAAACAAAGTTAAATATATTTTTCTATAACTCTGAGAAGTGAAACTGAACAAATTCGACTGCATTTAATGGGAACACCTATACAGTAAACTATAATATAATATAATATAATACATTATAAAATAATATATCATATAAATATATACAATATGCATTGATACAATATGATATAATATAATTATAATATAATATAATAAACCTTTGTTGTTGATGGAACAAACGTTATAGGGGTTTGGCTTGACATGACAATTCACTGAATTAAAATTTGCCATGAGTTTCCACCAGCTCTTCTAACATGCACAAATCAAATATCAGCCTGTTTACTTCACCACAGTAATATATTATACAGATAAAATTCCCTTTCGCACAATGCTGGAGCCAGAAATATTGACTTATGGAACAATATCTCTGTGATCACAACAGGCTTTATCCTAAAGCATGCAAGCAGACTTCAAGAGTTGTTTACCTCTACCGTCACCTCAAATCAGACAGAGAGCCTCCATAACCCAAGACCAACAAAGATCTCACCTGAAAATTGCATAATAGCTGTAGCTTCAGATGCCTCTCAGACTGCAAATGTTACATCACCATGCATATAGCAAAGGTGTAGTGGAGAAATGTTGAAATGTAAGACAAACACAGCTGGGAAACACGGATCTTTGCATTGACTTCAATATTTTTCTGGTCAAACAATCAACTAATAAAAATGAGAGGCCATGCAAACCCTAGTGTTTGGTGGATGTCAGTGATGAAGTGGCTTTGGGAAGGACTGTAGCTGCTGAGACAGGCTTATTTCCTTATAAACCTATAAATGGCCTGGCGGGTTGTCGTTAAAAGAGATGGATGTAGGGAAGGAGGTGGTCCAGTGCCAAACCATGATCCACACTGGCGAGAAACACCAAAGCTAGCTGGGACTAGGGGCAAAATTATGCATTGACATAATCAAAAATAGATTGATTTGCATGAACTGCATCGACGTGTCTTCAAGACTTACAATCAAATTCTCGTCAAAACTGTTGTAAGAATGAAAACACACTGAACAGCTGGTTGTCTGTCCTGTGTTAATTGTGAGAGGCTTAGTATATATATATATATATATATATATACACTGAACAAAATTATAAACACAACATTTTTGTTTTTGCCCTCATTTTTCATGAGCTGAACTCAAAGATCTAAGACTTTTTCTATGTACACAAAAGGCCTATTTCTTTCAAATATTGTTCACAAATCTGTCTAAATCTTTGTTAGTGAGCACTTCTCCTTTGCCGAGATAATCCAATGCTCTACCCTGTCAGAGCCCTGAAGATGTATGTGGACCGCTCCAGTCAGTGGCGTCAGTCCTTACAGCTGTTTGTGTGTTTTGGCGCAGGCCGCAAAGGGCTAGCCGCTTCTAAACAAACAATATCCCACTGGTTTAGGGATGTTATTTTGTTGGCCTATGAGGTGCGCAGTCTGCTTTCACCTCTAGACATCAGAGCTCATTTCACCAGAGGGGTGGCTTCCTCCACAGCATTGTTTAGAGGGGTGCCCCTAAAGGACATTTGTATGGCGGCGGGATGTCCTCTCCCCACACTTTTGTGAGGTTCTATAACCTTGATGTGAACACGGCTCCTGGTTCCCAGGTTCTTTCTGCTTGAACCAGCTGTGTTTTTGGTGTTCTGGTCTGTAATGGGCCAGATCTGGCAGTGCAATAGCTTGGCGTGTGTGGTATATCTTTCCCACTGCGGTAAGCTACGCAGCATTGAGTTACCTATGAAAGAGAACGTATCAGGTTACTTACGTAACCCTTGTTCTCTGAGTAGGGAACATGATGCTGCGTCCGCTGCCAAGCTCCTCTTGCTGTCGACATGCTTCTTCGACAGGAAAATCTGAGGGGTTAGATGACGTGAACGTGGGTCTATGTCAAACACGTATGACGTAGGGGCGGTATCTCCCGCCATCAGCCAATGAATTGGCGTGATTCTATATGGGCGTCAGACAATCGGTCACACCTAGGTGTTCCCACTACGGTAAGCTATGCCGCGTCTCATTCCCTACTCAGAGAACAATGGTTATGTAAGTAACCTGAGACGTTTTAATATGACGGAAACTGTTTTAACGTGATCACAGTCTAATAAAAACATTGTAAATTAGGTCTATTAATTGTAATGATTTAATTTCCATGGTTATTCAAACAACGAATAAATGATATAAAGAAAGTGAAAGAACACAGTTTCAACGGAGCTTTTTGAAATTAATTTATTTAGTAAGAAAACTTCCTTGCGTTATGGATATTTCTGATAAGGTTACGCTATGACTACCTGAGTTAGAATACAGTTATTACTGAATCTGTTGGTTCATTCAGGTATGTACTATATTCAAGCAGCTGTTTCAATCTGCAGAATGAACAAAACATTTAAAGTCTTACACCAGTAAGCGAATGCTATTGTCAATCCCAAAGATTAACTCTGAACTCAGCCATCATGGACATCTGCATTACTGATAGACGGCTTTTAATTATTGGTGCTTTATTTATTTATACATATATTTTTTAATGTTGGCACTTTAGATTTTAATTATTTGTAAAGTAAGTATGATAACATGTTTGCATAAGTTATAAGAAGTTGTGGTTATTATTTATTGGTGAGTTAACTAAAGGATTAATTGACTAATAATTGATTAACTAAGCAAATAATCAATAGATGAATCAACTATTCAAATTATTAGTTCTGCTCCTAGCTGGGATTAAACACAGGTTCACATTTTTGACTAGAGAAAGCCTCTCTCCGACTGTTGCCCTTGTGCAGGCCAGGCCAACAGAGGTTCATTGGAATTACATGCCTCAACCTACATTTCTGCAAATCTCAAAAATCGTACAAATCATTGCCATTTCCAGTAAAAAAAACAAAAACAAAAAAAACCTTACATGCAGTAAACCTTTACAACTTTTTTTTTCTTTTCGCAGAAATTATGATTTACAAGGCCAGAGTTTCAATTAAGAAAACCTAATTGTGCCCAATTCCTTGAACAATATTATGTTATGAATTCAAAACGATTTTATGAGGCTGCTAAATTTGAAAACTGATACTTTTGAATGTTAGCGTCACATATTCAGCTTCATATGTATGGGCAATATGGCATTGCACTTGTGAGGTGAAGTGTTCCAGAATAAATAATGTGAAACGTACTCGGTTACTATCGTAACCTTGGTTCCCAGAGACATGGAACGAGTAATGCGTCGAAGACACTTGTATGGGAAAAACCAGCCGCCTCACAAATTTCCGAAATGGACACCCCGCTGGACCATGCCCAGGAAGAGGTGATGCCTCTGGTGGAATGGGCTCTGACTCCGATGGGGCACTGCAAACCCAAGGAGGAGTATGCTAGGGCAATAGCATCCACTAACCACCTATAAATTCCTTGCTTCGTAACAGGGCCACCTTTGGCACGGTTACCAAAGCCAACAAAAAGCTTTTCTGATTTCCTGTATGAGGCAGAACGCTCAATGTATACCCTCAGGGCCCTGACGGGGCAGAGCAGGGACAGTTCCTGGCTACCCGTCGAGGGGGAAAGCGCAGAAAGCGCTATGACCTGGGCTCTGAACGGAGTGGAAAGCACCTTAGGTACATAACCCAGCCTTGGTTTCAGGATGAACTTGGAGTCGTTAGGCCCGAATTCCAGACAAGCCGGGTTGATGAATAGGGCCTGCAGGTCTCCTACTCGCTTGACCAACGCCAGTGCTAGCAGCAGGGCGGTTTTTAACAAGAGTGCTCTGAGGCTCGTGGATTGCAATGGTTCAAACGGGGGCCCTTTCAGGGCCCTTAGTACGGTAGGTAAGTCCCAAGGTGGAACTGTACGAGGACGCGGGGGATTCATTCTCATGGCGCCTCGTAAAAATTTTATCACCACACTATCTCTGCCCACCGATCGGCCAGCAATAGGGGCATGGAAAGACGCTATGGCTGCCGCGTAAACTTTGACAGTGGATGAGCCAGAGATAGGCTGTCCTCCATTTCATCATCACTCTGCACCGAACAAGATCATGTCACTCGCACCCGCGAAGGGACGCTGATCGTGGTTGAGGGAAGAGGACGGGCAAATGCTCTCTCTGTTGACACGAAGTCAAGAAAACAGACCATTTCAGAGCGTAGAGGCGTCGAGTAGACAGGGCTCTAGCTTCTGCCATCGTGTTTAGGACAAGCTCTGGGAGGCCGAAAGGCCCTGTGTCCCTGTGCATATGGGACACATGCAGGGCCCATAACTCGGGCCGTGGATGCCATAGCGTACCGTTCGTTTGACAGAGGAGGTCCCGTCTCAAGGGGATATTAGCCTTACAGGATAAAATATTGCTTGATTAAAGAAATATTAATCTGTAACTTATGATTTATACTGTATTAACGATTCGTCCACGGCTGGCTCACTAACATCAGGGGGGCTATTGGATTTATCAATTTAGTTTGTGCCATTGCTCCCTGACTCACTTGAGTACCTGCGGTAGCAGAGCAATTGGAGGGAAAGAATAGAGCGGAAGACTGGGCCACTCGTGGGCCAGGGCATCCGTGCTCTTTGTGAAAAAGATTGGGCAGTGAGAGTTGTCTTCGGAGGCGAAGAGGTCTACTCGAGCTCTGCAAAAGGCTTCCCAAATTTTCTGAACCGCGAGCGGGCGGAGCGTCCATTCCGCTGAGGAGACGCTGTTCCTTGACAACATGTCTGCTCCATGGTTCATCTTGCCCGGCACATCCGTCGCCTTCAGTGAGCGCAGATTAGTCTGAGCCCAAACAAGAATGTTGTTCGCCAGCGTGCAGCGTTGCTTCGAGACATGGCCACCTTGGTGATTTATGTATGACACCACAGACCTGCTGTCTAAGCGTACTAGCACATGGTGTCCCCGTATGTCCAGCAAGAAGAATTGACAGGTCTGGCACACTGCTAGCAATTCTAGGCAGTTGATATGCAGGCCCGACTCCTTCTCGGACCAAAGACCGAAGGTTGGTTTGCCTTTGCACAACCCTTGTTGGAAGCGTCTGTCGTGACTTCCTTCCTTCTGTGCACCGTGTCTAAGATCACGCCTTGCTTTAGCCAAAAGAGGTCTCTCCAACGGGCCAGTGCTGATACACAGGCCAGAGTCACCGTTGCGCGGTGGCGTCCATGATGCCAAGCCGCGGATGAAACCCTCTCTTTCAGCCAGTACTGGATAGGTCACATGTGTAACAGACCCAACCAAAGTACTGGCGAAGCCGCTGCCATAAGGCCCAGCATTCTCTGGAAAGCTTTGAGCGGACAGGCGGTCCCTTCCTCGAGACAGTTGCTGTCATCTGCACTGAGTCGATAACTGTGCCCAGGAACGAAACTCGGTGGCTGGGTGACAGTATGCTCTTGGCAAAGTTGACCCTGAGCCCCAGGCAACATAATTGGCTGAGGAGGAGGGTCTTGTGCGATGTTAAAACCAGGGACAGCCCAAACGGTAGAACCTTGTATTGATATGCCACCCCTTTGAATGCGAATCTCAAGAATCATCTGTGATGGAGGGCTACCTGGATGTGAAAGTACGCGTATTTCAGATCCAGCAACATGAACCAGTCCCCTGGGCATATTTGCGAGAGGATCTGTTTCAAAGTGATCATCCTGAAAGACCTTTTCATCGGGGCGTAATTCAGGAGTCTGAGATCTAGAATAGATCACAGGCCACTGTCTTTTTTAGGGACGAAGAAGTAGCTGCTGTAGAAGCCTGACTCGCTCTGGGCTGTAGGAACAATTTCTATGGCTACTTTTTCCAGCAGATTCATCACGGTGGCGAGCACACCGCGGAAGCGCAGTGGTCTTCGAGCGAATTGGAGAGGATAACCTCATCTTACTGTAGCCATTACCCACTCTGACACACCGGGGATGGCCTGCCAGGCCTCAGCCCACGTGGCAAGAGGTTGAAACAGCTGTAAAGACTGGCTGCATAAGGGCAGGACGCTTGAGGTAGGCAGAAAAATACTTTGCTCTCTTTTTGAAAATGTATGTGTTTTATTGTGTCCGCTATCAAAGCGGTCGGACATCCTGGCGCTAAAGTGGGCCCGTGGGGAACCAAAAACACACTTTCCTCTGAACCCAGCGCTAAGCGGGGTGGCAAGAGGCACATTAGAGGCTGCTTGCGGGGTGGTCCGGCGGTAGCGAGACTCGGGCCCCTCCTCTTTCTACCTGGCTGATCAGGAGGACTTCTGAGGTGCCGGATCCAAGGCGATCTTGGGCCGGGGTCTTTGGCGCTTCAGGAAGGGGTAGCATCGTGCCAAGCGTGAGCGCCCTCTATCTCGCCGACCCTCAGGAGGTCGGGGTTCAGGGGTAGCTGGCGTTGGCTTAGCTGTCTGCTAAATCTGCGAAATATCAGGTTCAACAAAACCACACAGAAAAAAAATATCATGGTTGCATCAGCAAATGTGTTTTTATATCACTTTTTTCTTTTGTTAACACTATCGGCCAGGTTTAGGGTGTTACTCCCCAGACATTTGAATTCTGAACCGCCACAAAATGTAAATAAAAACGTAGCCACAGTCACGTACTGGACACACGTTTTAGTGTCACTCATTTGAACCTGCCACAAAACTTGCAATTAGGCATGCAATATCAGTGCCGCAGAAGCGCTGACACAAGCACTTATTTTCACAGAGCCTGGGTTGGAAGACCTCCTGAATAGTTGATGGTTGAAACAAACATGGGCAGCTCAGTAGGTCTCAACCTCAAAGACAGAAATGGATGCTAGTCGTAACTCAAAGACGAGGACAAAACTATAACTCAGATCAAATGCAGCCTACTAATTGACAGAGTTGGCTCAAGAACGAGCAAATCTAATCATCAAGCAAGGGTCATTTCGGTCAGTTTTGTGGCTCTAATTGGACGCAGAGAGGATGATCAGAGAGCACACAGGATGTTTAACAAGAGCCAGAGGAGAGCACAGTCAGATGAAGATGATGAGTTGATGCAAGGAATGTCGAAAGTCAGGATATAAATGGATGCCCTTCCACCCTTCATCCTAGCAGCGAAACAACAGGTCTCTCAGGAGTCCCCAAAAGCCCTCAACCGACCCACTTCTCCCCTAACAGCAAAATTTATCTATCCTGCAACCAATGCAGTAACTTCCAATGTCCGCTCGATCAACATCAGGGTCTTTACCCCCAATACATAACATTCACTGTACAAAGAGGAGCACAAGAATCGTAATGAGGTGCTAATGTAATAATGATAGTTGTGTAATGGTCTTCAATGCCTTACATGAGTGAAAAATGCTGCAAAGCTCCTGATGTAATTCACCTTTCACAAAGAGCTTGATTGACATGTAATCTGACTAATCAGAACGTGGATATTATGTGCCGCCGCTGCTATCGGTCTCCATAGAAATCCATGTTAAAACGGGGTAAAAGAGATAGACTGAATTGAAACATTTTTCAATATAACTAAATATAAATATGTGCCGATGGTTAAGTTGTGCAGTTGTTGGCTACCACAGTAACAGAAAAAGATAAGGAATTCTTTAAATGTACTTTTTTGCATGTCAGAAAACCGGTCATATCCGATGCTGTATGCATGGCTTGCAGGTTTTAAGTTAAAATACTGAATGGGAAATAATAAAATAGTATGTTAAAACGTGTGCTCTTATCAATCTGTGGACAAAATCATGTGAACTTTGACTCGATCGGGAGCTGTATACTGTATGCATTTTGCCCTCATCTGTTTTCAATGCAGCTAAACTCGTGTCGCTTCATGTCATCTTCCCATTCAGTAAACTATGACAGGTCCTTTATTGCAAAAAGGCCATCAATTTGATACCCTAATGTGATAAAACTATGGCATCATGCGCTTTTTTAAACAATTTTCATAGGTTTTACATTATATTGTTGGCTCTGAAAATATGTAAATGCACATGCCCAGTAGCCACAGCTGTATCCCTTCTAGCCTTAACCACAAATCAGACAGGAGAGTAGATTAACTTGGGTGGACTTAGACTTAAAAAATGGTATTCGCGGTTAAAATAAAATACTTTCTGATGTTTATTCATGTTTGTGACGAGTGAGGCGGGCCGAGAGACGTGGGAACGTAGCGAGGCCGGTGGAGTAAATGATAATGAGCGACACCTGCACCACTCACCGGTCTCGAGTCCCACGGAGGAGCTCTGGAAGGATAAAAGGAGGAGTGATGACAGCAGAAGACGAGAGAGGACTAGGCCTGGATTTTATTTTGTGTTTTGTGTGCAGCAGTCCTACATGAGGGGCTGCTGCTTTTCATTTGTGTTTGTTTATTTTATTTATTAAAATCTTTGAAGTGTTTGCCGGTTCCCACCTCCTTCTTACCGTATCTACGAACTGCGTTACATTGGTGACGAAACCCGGGAGGAAGGAGGAACACGCTGTCAGAGAGCCCTCGCTGCTGAGGGGGATCGTGGTGCTGAGGAGGATCGGGCAGCAGGAAGAAGCGGAGATCGCCAGTGGCTTACCGAGGTGGTGGTGCTGGAGCAATATAAGAACAGGTGGGATGGAAGGCTCGCTGCCGTGCTCCTGGGTCGAGGAGGGGTGGCTGCCGTCCGAGAGGGAGCGAAGGAGTCGGTGCCATTCGCTAGGAGGCCGGAGCTTGTTGCCATCCACCATGTTTGGGAAGGAGCAGGGAAGGGGGGACTCGCTGCCAGCTGCCCTCAACCGGAGGAGCCATCGCCGTCCGCCAGGAGGCGGAGGAGCATCGGGCCGTCCACCAAAGAGGTCCAGTACCATCGCATGGCACCGCGAGTGAGAGCCTCTCACCTGGTTGAGGACCAAGCGGCAATGTGTCCGGGAAGTGGACCGAATTTTTTTATAATTTTTTTCTCTATCACCTCTCTCGTCTCTGTCTCTCCTCATCCTTCATCTCCTTTTCTCTCGCCTCTTCTGTCCTGACCCCCAGGTACGCCATGGCCGCAGTGATCGGCTCCCCGAGAGTAGAGTGCAGTCTCGAGGGTACCCCCCGGCCTGCGAGGAGCGATGGGGGTATGCGACGAGTGGGGCGGGGCCGAGAGCCTTGGGAACGGAGCGAGGCCGGTGGAGTAAATGATAATGAGCGACACCTGCACCACTCACCGATCTCGAGTCCCACGGAGGAGCTCTGGAAGGATAAAAGGAGGAGCAACTACAGTGGAAGATGAGAGAGGACCAGGCCTGGATTTTATTTTGTGTTTTTTGTGCGGCAGTCGTCCGTGAGGGGCTGCCACTTTTCTTTTGTGTTTATTATGTTATTAATGTCTTGAAATATTCACCGGTTCCAGCCTCCTTCTTCCCGATCTATGAACTGCGTTACAATGGCGTTACAATGTTCATTTCGTGCTTGCATAAATATGAAAAGACCATCTTGTCACGTGTTTGAATGGAGGCAATACATTGATTGGTCACGACATATTTAAGAGCCACAAAACAGTATTTATTGTTTGAATTTCTTTAAAAATGAGAGTCCTGAAACCTTGTTTAATATCAGAAGTAACCTACTCTGTCTTGTCTGTTGGCACGTTGTCAGTTTCCTCTTTACTCTGTGATGTATTTTTCACTGTGTGAGAAGAACATGTGTAGTTTGAGAGTGGCATTGTTTGTCGGGTATAGCAACAGTAACTAAGGAGGGCGTGTCTTTGCGAACAGTCAATTGTTTCTTTTTTTCAACAAAAGTCTTTTCAGAATCAAAACTCCAGCCATTTGAAGAAACTGCTGAGATGAGTGCTAAATTAAACCATCCTTGAGGTTACAGGTTGAATTGTTTCCTACCACTGAAAAAGTCATTTATTTAATTTAGATGCATTTCTCAGCAGTTACTGGGGCATTGCAGATTTTGCGTATTGAAAGTGGTGATATATGAGTAGTTTTATACACAATTCACAGATATTTCATTCATAAATAAGTACCATTATTGCAACAACCTAAGATATGATTATAATAGTGCTTGAAATCCCGCAGGCTAAAATGAGTCATGCTTAGGTGTAATACATCTAAATTCAATATTTAAAACTGAAACTGACTAACACCCACACTAGTGATATTGAATTGTAATCCGATTACTTTTTTAAAACATTTAAAAGCAATTCAATTGTTTCTTTTTTTCAACAAAAGTCTTTTCAGAATCAAAACTCCAGCCATTTGAAGAAACTGCTGAGATGAGTGCTAAATTAAACAAAACATCTATATAATATAACAATGTAATAATAGTATTAGTATTAATATTTGTAATTTAACATCTAGGAATTTTTTTTAAATTTGCACTACTGTCTGTTCAAAATAAAAGAAAAGGTTGAATTTTTTTCGCTGTTTACCGAAATTTCGAACCTCCCCCCCAACCGAGGTACTACCGAACTGTGAATCTGTGCAGTGCCACCCTAATATATTTATTTAATTTAGATGCATTTCTCAGCAGTTACTGGGGTAATTTACATTGCAGAATTTGCGTAATGAAAGTGGTGATATATGAGTAGTTTTATACACTATATGGATGTGATACACACAATCACAGCTTTTCCTCTCACAATTGTATGCGCTGCTTTTGAAAAGCTCCGCAAAAACGTTTATTTTCCTTTTCTGAAAAAAGATATAAGGTTCATATGTTCAGAAATACCATCCTCGATCACTTTTAGTCAGCTTTGCGAAATACCTCTCAGCAAGCACGTCTTTTCAAAGTGAAAGTAGTTTTCTCACCTGACCTCACCTGAATACAGCGCGCTGATTCGCTAAAATTAACTTATCGGCTTCTGTTCAGAAACAACAAGGGCGCTTGTTGGCTTCTGCAATAAAAGGTGAACTCATGATGCCTTGTGAGTGGACAATACCGGCTTTTTTGAAAAAATGAGTTTAGGGTTCAGACTAATATGTGCACTATATGTGCACTATATTTTTTTTTTAAGTGGCGTTTATCGTTTTTGCAAATTAACTCTTCATATATATATATTAGAGTTGAGCCGGATACTCGGCTGAAACGAGTATCCGGTACGGATAAAGCACTTTTGCCGAGTACGAGTATCATACGAGTAATACGAGTCAATATCTGTGCTCGGATTGAATAAAAATTCTCATTGGGTAGGTGATTGTGTCTGCGTTCTGTGATAGGCTAGTCACAGCGCCCCTCCCCTACACACAGATTTATTGTGTTGCTGTGTCCCGCTCTGCTCACTCACACACAGAACACTGAGAAGAGAAGAGAACAGCGCGCTCTCTCTCTCTGTCTCTCCCTCAGTCACTCAGGTTTGCGGGTTTTTTCCGTTAACGTTTAGGGTTTCTTCAGCTTCAGGTTTGTTTTTTACTTTGGTTTGTAGTACTTACTTATTAACCAGTAGAGTTTTGGTAAACGTGGGGTTTGTTCAGACGTGGTGCTTGGTAGAATGCGACTCGCGTCTCTGCCTGTCGGAGATTTTTTTTTATTTTTTAAACCGTCAGCTGGCTTTTAAAGAATTAAAAGTAAAAAAAAGAAAGTTATGTTGAGATGAAAACTCTTGTTCATTACATTTTACTTCATAATTGCAACCGCATGTGTTGTATTCATTGTTGCAAAACTTGTTCTGTATATAGTTTGTTTGTTATCGTGATCAAAACCATTGATCTGAAGCTCAATGCTGATGCTGTCATGTAAATAGTTTTCTAATCAGCAATAAATATAACAATTTCTGATCAACCCATATCAATTGCATGCTTAAAATAACATACCGGTTAAAGCCCCGCCCATTTCAAGACAACCCGACCCACTTCCAGGTTAAATCCCGCCCACTTCCGGGTTAGGCCCCGCCCAGTCCGAGTACAGATACAGATAATTCATATGGTTAACAGATACAGATACAGATACAGATAATGCTGTACTCGCTCATCCCTAATATATATACTTTATATATATATATTAGGGGTGTGCGATATTGAAAAAAAAAGATTACGATAAAGATTAAGATTTCGATAACGATAATTAGACGATATTTTGCAGAGTGTGTTATTGTGCTGATAACTGACTACCGTCGACAGCTGCAATTTTTATATTCTTCATATTCTGTGTGGTCAGTTCACATCAGTGATGAATTAATTAATCTTTTAATTTAAGTGTAAATAGATTTTTTAAATTTTTCTAAAAGTGTACATCTTTTAAATCAAATTGTTACATTTAACCAGTCAATTAAGATAATACACATTTAGGCTGATCCCAAACAAATGAAACCAGTATCATCACAATTAATCTTTGCAGAAGTTGCATCTGAAGTGGCATTTAGATGTATTCACATACAGTTGAATGCAGCTCAGAGGGACATGGAGTGCTTTAACCAGTTCAAAATGCATAATTTGACGTTTTAAACATGAATAATGATATTTAAAATTATTTCAAAAATGAAAATAGACTTTAAATGTTAAATTAAATCGCCAGCAAGTGGCAGCATGTCACGGTTAACAAGTGAGTCGTTGCGACTGAACCGAATCATTTAAACGGTTCATTGATTCATTCAGGAATTAATCACTGAGACGCAAAACCTCGCTGTAGCTGTTTGGAATTATTTTTTGTCGACGAAATGCAGCAAAAACAGGCAATATGGTGTATAAAATGTAAGTCTCTTGATATTAACTTATTGTTTATTGAACTGTTGTATAAAATCAATATCACATTTGTAAATCTTATTTTTTTAAGAAAAAATATCTTTGTGTGATTTGAACATTTGAAATGTAAATATATAACATTTTCTGCCCCAATCTTGAATTTTGATCACTCTTATGCATTTGAATCGACTGAACCATGCAGTAAGAACAACTCTAAATGTGCATGTGCTCTGTTTAACCCCATTCATTAATCACTGCTAGGCTATTGAATGCGTGCACTGTAACGAGCTGTTTTGTTGGGGTTTTGCAAAATATCATTTGTCAAATTGCAATGTAAAACAACAAAATATATCGCAGACGATATATTCGCATACCCCTCTATATATAATATTAGAGGTGCCATAGATTAATTTTTTTATCTAGATTAATCTAGATTAATCTTGGAATATCTAGATTAATTGATTAAAATGGCTCATGAATTTGCGAAGGATCAGAATATGTGTGCTACCCAAATAATGACTAATGCTTTGAGAACGGGTTTTTCAAGAGGTGGCGCATAGACCAGGGGATCTCCTGTTTCCAAAATGCATCACAAACTTTAATCTCTTCCCGTCCCATCCCACGAAAAAAACTGGAGAAATGACTCCCAGAACTCCCACACTCTAAATGCGCACGTGCTCTGTTTAACCCCATTCATTAATCACCGCGTAGGCTATTGAATGCGTGCACTCCGTAACGTAGCTGTTTTGTTGGGGTTTTGCAAAATACTCGATATTGTCAAATTGCACATCGTTAAAACAACAATCACGATATTATCGCAGACGATATATATCGCACACCCCTACTATATATATATATATATATATATATATATATATACACTCAACGGCCACTTTATAAGGTACACCTGTTCAATTACTTGGTAACACAAATTGCTAATCAGCCAATAACATGGCAGCAACTCGATTTAGGCATCTAGATGTGGTGAAGACAACTTGCTGAAGTTCAAACCGAGCATCAGACTGGTGAAGAAAGGGGATTTAAGTGACTTTAAACATTGAATGGTTGTTGGTTCCAGACGGACTGGTCTGAGTATTTCAAAAACTGCTGATCTACTAGGATTTCCACGCACAACTATCTCTCAGGTTTACAGAGAATTGTCCGAAAAAGAGAAAATATCCAGTGAGTGGCAGTTGTGTGGACGAAAATGCCTTGTCGATGTCAGAGGTGAATGGGCAGACTGGTTAGATATGACAGAAAGGCAACAGTCACTCAAATAACCACTCATTACAACCAGGGTATGCACAACATGTCGAACCCTGAAGCAGATGGGCTACAGCAGCAGAACAGAAACGGAGGCTACAATTCGCACAGGCTCATCAAAATTGGACAATAGAAGATTGGAAAACGTTGCCTGGTCTGATGAGTCTTGATTTCTGCTGCAATATTTAGATGGTAGGGTCAGAATTTGGCATAAAGAACATAAAATCATGGATCCATCCTACCTTGTTTCAACGGTTCAGGCTGGTGGTGGTGGTGTAATGGTGTGGGGGATATTTTCTTGGCACACTTTGGGACCCTTAGTAGCAATTGAGTATAATTTAAACGCCACAGCCTACCTGAGTATTGTTGCTGACCATGTCCATCCCTTTATGACTACAGGGTACCCATCTTCTGATGGCTACTTCCAGCAGGATAATGCACCATGTCACAAAGCTCAAATCATCTCAGACTGCTATGTTGAACTTGACAATGAGTTCACTTTACTCAAATGGCCTCCTCAATCCAATAGAGCACCTTTGGGATGTGGTGGAATGGGAGATTCACATCATGGATGTGCAGCCGACAAATCTGCAGCAACTGCGTGATGCTATCATGTCAATATGCACCAAAACATCTGAGGAATGTTTCCAACACCTTGTTGAATCTTTGCCACGAATAATTAAGGCAGCTCTGAAGGCAAAAGTTGATCCAACCCGGTACTAGCAAGGTGTACCTAATAAAGTGGCCAGGTAGTGTGTGTATATATATATATATATATATATATATATATATATATATATACAGTGCTCAGCATAAATGAGTACACCCCCTTTGAAAAGTAACATTTTAAACAATATCTCAATGAACACAAAAACATTTTCCAAAATGTTGACAAGACTATAACATCTGTTTAACTTATAACATGAAAGTAAGGTTAATAATATAACTTGAGAGAATAAACATTTTCAGTTTTACTCAAATTAGGGTGATGCAAAAATGAGTACACCCCACTGAAAGTCTCTGGAGCAAAGCTAAATTTTAGACTACAAATGTCTAATTTAACAAGAATTCAACCACAGGTGAGTCTAATTATTCACTGTTCAGCAGACAGTTGAAGTATAAAAGGGTGTTACTTAAAGAAAACCCCTTCCCATTTCATGCTGTCAGCAATGGCACCACATGGAAGAGAAATGTCACAAGACCTGAGAAAGAAAATAAATTCTTTACACAAGAAAGGTGAAGGCTACAAGAAGATCAGCAAAGCTTTACTTATCAGTCAGAATACTGTAGCAAAAGTGGTACAAACATTTAAAAAAGATGGAACTGCAACCATCTCACAGAGACGTCCAGGTCGTCCACGGAAGTTAACACCTCGTCAGGAGCGTCTTCTGATGAGAAGGGTTGAAGAAAATCGACATGCAAGTTCACTGCAGTTATCTAAAGAAGTAGAAAGCCAAACTGGGGTGACTATTTCCCGTGACACAATACGGCGTACACTACAGAGGAATGGCATGCATGGGTGCCGTCCACGAAAGAAGCCTCTCCTAAAGCCCAGGCACAAAAAAGCCCGCCTAGAGTTTGCCAGGGCCCATGTTGACAAAGATGAAGACTACTGGGACTCTATACTCTGGAGTGATGAGACCAAGATAAATGTTTTTGGAACTGATGGCTTCAAAATTGTATGGCGTCGTAAAGGTGAGGAATACAAAGAAAAATGCATGGTGCCTACAGTGAAACATGGTGGTGGCAGTGTCCTTATGTGGGGCTGCATGAGTGCTGCTGGTGTCGGGGAGCTGCATTTCATTGATGGCATCATGAATTCACAAATGTACTGCTCTATACTGAAAGAGAAGATGCTACCATCACTCCGTGCCCTTGGTCGTCGTGCACTTTTCCAACATGACAATGATCCTAAACACACATCTAAGGCCACTGTTGGATTTCTGAAGAAGAACAGGGTGAAAGTGATTCAGTGGCCAAGTATGTCTCCTGATCTGAACCCAATTCGAACACCTATGGGGAATTCTGAAGAGACAAGTTGAGCATCACTCTCCATCCAGCATCCAATCTCTAAAAGAGGTCATTCTTGAAGAATGGAAAAAGATAGATCTGGCAAAATGTCGCCAACTTGTTCATTCCATGCCTAGAAGACTTGGTGCTGTCATTAAAAATCATGGAGGCCATACAAAGTACTAGATTTAGTAGTTTTTGTTGTGGGGTGTACTCATTTTTGCATCACCATAATTTGAGTAAAACTGAAAAATGTGTAATCTAAGTTATATTATTAACCTTACTTTCATGTTATAAGTTAAACAGATGTTATATTAAACTTAGTCTTGTCAACATTTTGGAAATGTTTTTTGTGTTCATTGAGATATTGTTTAAAATTGTACTTTGTCAAAGGGGGTGTACTCATTTACGCTGAGCACTGTATATATATATATATATATATATATATATATATATATATATATATATATATATATATATAAGACTCCTGCAGACTTTAATTATACACTCATGAAGATCCAACACAATGGCCAACAACTAAAAAATTGTACGTACACCAACAATGAAAAAAAGAGAAGTCCTTCGACAGATGTAAACCAAAAACATGCTTAAGCTGTCATTTAATGTACATTACCTCCATAGCAGTCATCAGTTTTAACTTGACTTTAAAACTAGTCAACGTCAGCAATCATTTTGTCAGTTATTGAATGACTAATTGGCCATCTTGATAATCCTGGGTAGATGCTGTTTAATATTTTTACTCAGTAATTTATCGGTTATGTTGTAATTATAAACATATTGTCAAGTGCAAATACGTGCTTTAAACAAAAGACAGAAAGAAGGAAAGCAAGATAAAGATCTGTCTCTTTAGAGTAAATATTTTACATATACAACATGTATCACTATTTCCCTGTGACAACTTTGATTACAGCTTGAGCTTTCCAAAGTTGACATATTTTTTTGCCAAAATGATGATCCTTTATTTTGCGTAGCTTTCCAGGGGATTTAAAGATAATGTGTGGGTTTCAAGAGACGGAAGGATAAAATGAGAGAAAATGGAGGAAAACAGCATATTATCGGTAATTTGAGGTAAAGGCAGCATCTAATTTCATGCATTAAGGAGGATAATACTCTTGGATGAATATGATTACTCTTTACTCTAATAATTGCATAGAGATTCACAGCTTTAGGAGAGAACTTTCAAGGTAAATTGCACAAGAAGAGATTAATACAAATCCTGCCAATTTATAAAAGAGCTGAAATAAGTTCAAGAGAAGAGATTTTCCTTAATTTGGCCAAGCAAACACTTCTCAAACTATTTCATCTATTTCTGCAGTGATTTGGTATTAAAGACAAACAGAGAGAAGAGATTCACTCATACTAAAATCAAATTGTATGCTGGGATAATCTCCAAACACTGAAAAATACAGACAGTAACAAATGTATCAAATGTATAACACTTTCTGCACTACAAATATAGAAACTTAAAGAGCTCAAACCAAAGGCTAGTACCACTTTGAATACCAAAATATAATTTTTTAAACATGCTACAGTATTGTATCATTATACTCTATGTAAAATCATGAAATCAAAATACTCTTTTTATCCAGATTTTTGGAATACGTGTTCCTGTGGCTCAGTGGTAGAGCATTGTGTTAGCAGCGCATAAGGTTGTGGGTTCAATTCCCAAGGAACACACATACTGACAAAAAAATGTATAGCCTGAATGCACTGTATGTCGCTTTGGATAAAAGCGTCTGCTAAATGCATGTATGTAAATACTTTTCAGAAGAAAATACTATGAAAATGTATGTTTAATTTAATGTGTTAATGGTTTCTATACATTTATTTATTTGTTTTGTGAAATTTACTAGCAATTTATAAGCACAAAATAGTGCTTCCTGCTTAATTAAAATTGCATTAGTTTGCAAAAGTTATACTTTTTTTACGGTTCCGCAACAAATGAATGCTTCTCCAAATCTAAATCTGGTTTCTAGAATGTTGTTTTATTTTTATTTATTTTTTTAATTTATTTTGTGACTAGTGGCCTCTTTTCCATCTGTAAGCTGTTATAATTATGTTCAAAGGCAAATGCACTTTCTCCTAAAGCCTTCTTATAGCACCTTGGTATTTGAGTGCACAGATACAGAGAGTAGATGAAGAGAGGATGAAAAGACAGCACTTGAAAAGGCCCATCAAAGTAGCAGTGTACTGTACACCATCTGTGCATCTGCACCCTGGTGAGGTGCACCATGGGAGGTCTAAGGTAAGTGTGAAGAACAAAAATTGCTTTCATCAGTGCAACATACACACCGTTTTGTCCAAAAATGTTCTCCAATGTATTTGAGCAAATCTGTTCATATCAATCACTGTCAATTAGCACATAATGAAGTAAATCGCACAGGAGAGCTGCGGCACTTTCGTACACTGGATTTCAATTAGCCTCTTATTAACTAACAACCCTAAATTAACTAAAGTTCAGTTTAACCACATAGTGACTGCTCTGAGACAGTAATTTACATATTCATGGTACAGTAAGTAATTTGTCATTGAGCACAAACATACATCTTTTAAATGCAAATTAAGATAATTATTCATTGCCATAAAATGATGGCAAGAAAACATTTATTTTTATCCTTGCGTGGTCAATGCAGCATGAATTTCAAACAAATGATCTTATGAACTGGTTATTTTTAGTGGATCAAAAACTTACAGCACAACCAGTGTAGTCTGATTCACATACACAATTGACTCTTTTGAGCAAATCCTTTATCTCGAGACCAATCATTCAAAAAGACTCAAACTCATGAGTCACAGTACATTTCAGTCTGCTGAAATCTTCGCTGAAATCCATTAATCTGTCAGAGCAGATACTGAATCAATATCTAGTTTCTTCCAGCGATGAAATATAATACAAGTCGCCTTCATTTTTTGCATTTTTTATTCAATAGAGATTCTCAAAACAGATTCACAATATTAAAAAGGATAAAAAATCGATAACGCAAACTTAAAAAATTAGGCAAATCCAAAATTATAATATAAAGCAGCTGTAGCAAGACAATGGTGTCATTATTCAGCTTCAGTCAGTTTAATGTTCGTTCAGTTCAGTAACTGTGTGAAGTTTAGTCATTTTGAAAGAACTTCAAATGAGCAATAAGCAGAAGATAATAGAATCACTATTCAGCTTGAGTCAATTCAATGTTGATTCATTTCAGTTGACAACAATGGCCATGTCACAAAATTAATTATTTATGAACTAATTAAATTCAGTCGACAATCATGTCATTATTCAGACTATTATTTCATTATTCATTATTCAGATTGTTCTTAAAACTTGAATTCAATTTACTCAAATGAATCATAATTCAGAATCAAATCAAATCGAGAGCTTGTGAACATGAACCCTCAAAACTAAGCACTCGGAACATACCTGCAAAATTGGGAACTGCAACACGCAAATTGCATTCAGCATGCATTTATGTACATTTATGCTGTTACCTTATTGCCGTAATTCCTTTAGTGAATCAGCACCAAAACAGCAGAAATTGTGCCAGTAAATGTTGCACTAAGCAAGCACAATTCATTTTAGCAAACTGTCCACCTCACATTTTAAACAGTTAATCTAAGCTAAACGAAAACAAAGCAGACTTGAATTTCATGATTAAACTGAAGTACTGTTCTGAATTCTGACCACATTTTTCAAAACGACTGTCCTTCATTTTAGTTTAATGAAATGCGGATAAAAAAGAAACCAACAATATAGGCCTACCATTAGGACTCTCCTCATCTATGGCTACAATGGTTGCAGGCGGGCCTGTTCTGGAGAGCTTGCACTCTGAAAAGCAAGGACACAGAATTAATGGAAAAAGGAACAGAAAAAACGAAGACATCAGAATTTCATCAAGTCTAGACTGCAACGTAACTCATACTAAATAAGACATTTCAATTTCAGCTCACATTAAGTCATACAACCTGCACATAAAAAAAGGATCTACGAGTACTGTAACCTATCCACTGCTGGGACCGGGGGGCTACAAGTCAAAGATAGATTTACAAAATGACTTCTTTATGTGTATAGAGAGAGCTGTACCACCACTGTTTGGGCTCTTAATTAATAGCTTCAGCTCCCGATGAGAGAACAAAATAGGAACAGAAAGATAAGATACATTGTCTTACCCTCATACTGCCAGTCTGGAGTCACAGATAGTGTCAACGGCAGAGAGCAGGAGAACGATGGAGTGACAGAGAGGTGGGGAGAGACAGAAGAAAAAAAGAAGCACAAAATCAAATTTTCATCCGATGCTCGTGAGATAAGACAGAGGAAATAACCAAACAGAAAGAGACAAATACATGGAGAAATTCAGAAGACAAGCAGTGTTACTATCAAGTGGTGTTCACTCGAGTATATTTATTTTCTGGTGGTCCTCGAGATGACCGTGAATTTGCAAAAGTATGAAATGTTGCTGGAAGAACATTCCTGTCAAACAAATATAGTTATAGGTCTACCTTTAACCATTATACAATTAAAATCAAATGGAAATGATGAGTTAATAAGAAACCCTGACTGATTGAAAGAAATTATGTTGAAAATGTATACCAATGAGGACATTGCTTCAGGCAAAATCAAAGTAAGAAAACCACAAACGGTTTTGGATAACATTCCTGTCAAACAAATATAATCTTAAACCTAACAATTAACAACCCCTAATATCAATATAGGCTCTTTGGAAAAACATGCCTCTACCTACATTTTTGCTCAAACGAATTCACTGCTGTTTCCAGCTGAAATTAACATTAGTGGCAGTAAAACCACAAGTATTCCACTTGACGCAAATTATGATGATGGTGCATAATGTCAATTCATCAAGACTTATTTTCAAACATTTCAAACCCGAACCCCACTGGTTGTACACTATTTTATTACAATACCAACAAAAATGTTGACCCGTGTATGTCCTACTTGGCAAAATTATGGTTACAAGGTAGCTAGTGTCCGTGATTTTGCCAATTAGGACAAAATGTACCAAGATCTATATCTCCTTTTGTCCTGGTTGAGCACTCCTGTCAATTAAAAATATCCTTAAACCATACATGTCTTCACTAAATCTAAAAGTCTAAAACCTAGAGGGACATTATGATAATGTTGGAATCCCAACCCCAGCCCTAAACTCTTGTTGACAAGAGCCCCAACCATACCCTTAACCATTTCAGTCTACAAGCACAAGAAAATAACAATATTCGTCAAACCCTGATGAAAATCAGCTGAAGGTAAATTTACTCATATCCCAACCCCCAACCTTAACCTTTAACTCTAAAATCAAATGACACATTTATGAGAAGTTCTTCACACCCCAACCTCCAATTCGTTAAGGTCATTTTGTTTCAGAACCGACGAAGGATAATGATCGTAAACAAGTCCCATTTGTTGAAACCAATGTAAGTGGATCGCAAAACAGTTTGAATCTGATGCAATTTCTACATCAGCAGAACAACAAAGACATGATTGACACTAATATAATTGTTCCTGATAGTACAGTGATTGCATTTTTCAGAGCCATGGCCTTACCATTAGCAAATGTTCTACAGAGCTGTTGCATCTTGATATTACATTAAAAACCTTCAAATTCTACTTTGACATTTCACTGTAAAAGAAGCTGCAAAAAACTCTATAAAACAAGAAAAAACAGACTGATTTTTAACAGAGAAAGAAACCAGATTTTTAAAAGGTATCTACCAAATGCAAAACTTCTCATCATCAGTTTCCCTTTGCGCGCAACTAATTTTGCTTTTAGCTTCAACGTAGACCGGTGTTTTGCTTACATCCTGTGTGCACTTTTTTAGCCCAGCATTGCAGGAACTGACTATCCGCTTTCTTGATTTACAGTGGCAAGCAATGAGACAGTGCTACGCTGCAGTCCTTGAGTGACTGATTTGATTAACATGCTCCTTCACGGTAGGCAAGACGAGATCTACGACTGCCAGTGGTTGCAGTTGTTAGCAGGAGGAATCCAGTCTCAACCCACTGGCTTTTCTCCTCCCTGCGTACCTTTATCCAAAAATTAATGGCAGGTTATGAGAAGACGACAGCAGAATATAAAATCACACAAAATCGACACCATGAATTCTGCAACACAGATCAGTGATACTGAACAAAATGAACTTTCTTTAAGGGCTCTATACAAAGCAAGGGCAATTAATTGCCCCGTTACGCAAAGGTTAATAGTCTGAAGTGCAAATGAAGGTCAAGTCTACAGTAAAAGTTCTCAGGGTCGGTTTTCTGTTCTATGACGGCTGTTTGCATATGTGCTTGCGTCTCAAAGGCCTGTCTCTGGCCTGCCGCTCATGAATTAGAGATTGATAGCATTTGTGTGGCTTTACGTAACATCAGAAGTGCTGACACATTAAACCGAGGCAAGTCGGGTTCTCTTAGCAACTGGGCCTTTGATGGTGAGCAGGGTTTCAAAGGAAAGACCAACTATCTGGTGTCGCCATTAAAGATCCATGGCTATGTGGCCCCTTTTATACTATGCAAAGGAAAACCATGACTCAGGCAGAAACTGAGTTATTACCATTGATGACCTTGGAACAAAAAAGGGCAATTAGCTTTTATTTTCTTAGTTTCTTTTAGCCTAGAGGTGACCTAAATTTCACTCGAGGTGAGAACTTTACCAAAGCATAGAGATTATTTATTCTCTGAAGCTCGAAAACAGTTATGACTTTCTTAAAGGCATAGCTCTCATAGAAGTTAAAATTGTGACAATTTACTCAACAAAATATGAGTCTGGAACTATATGAACTATATATACTATAAAAAACTATAGAAAATGTAAATACTTAAATGTATAACAATACAAGTACTAATACTTAAACTAAAATTAAAATAAAAATGTAAAATAGAAAAAGCAAATACTAATAAAAACTAATACGCTAATGATACTAAAATGACACTCGTCCATTCAACTTGTGCACTATATTCCATGTTTATGAAATATTAATTCCCATTATTTTAAGTTTTTGCTTTGATTGAGTAACAAACCAAATTTTAGTCATCATTAAAGTAATAGTTTGTCCTTTTTGGATCTTAGTTCCCCATGGTCACTTTCTACCTTCAGTGTATGGAAAAGAGAAGTGTGACCATTCTGTATAATATCTCCTTGTGTTCCACACAAAACATAAGTCATGCTGGATTGATATAAAAAAGTGTTCTTTAAAAGTATGGCGCCAGATTTCACAGCAAAATCAAGGGTGTAAAAGTGAGATGCTGAGGGTCGGTCTTATGAATACCTTAGATAAGATAACACACCTCTGAAAGCTTGGAGAGGAGCCAATGGGAGCCATCACTGAATAAACCAATACTCAGCAACAAGCAAGCACACAGGAAGGAAACAGATATCTGAAGAGCCACAAATTGAACATTAAAAAAATTAACATTACAAAAATGTTGGTTGCCCACTAAGGTTTATCTAATTTTTTTATTCGTAAATTTTTTTTTTTTTTTTCTACAATTTGTGACACAAAGATCATCAACCTCTGAATTGTTCTCTAAAGATTGCCTGAATGCCTGGGGACCGAGTTATATTTTCATTTAAATATTTTATTTCTTTTTTATTATTTTTATTGTACTTTTTGCGTTTATCAATACAAACAGACACAAAATCTAACTCAATATCTAAACTAAACACTTTATTTGCTATTTCTCCCTTCTGCTGTATAAAATGTAAATAGCCATTATTAAATAAACACATGCACAAAGCCTAAGTTCATAACAGCTTCCATTTGTAAAAATTACTAAAGCTGTGATTACAGAAGTTAACAACTCATCGCTGATTGAATCATCTTATTGATGATCATACATGTTACATGAATAGTGGAATAGTTTTCTTTGAATAAACATCTTAGAGAAGCTAAATGATACTCTAATAACTGTACATCTAGCTCAGATAGCATGCGCAGCAACTGTTTGATTTTAACAAAAATTAATGACAATTTTATTTATTTATTTGGGGGGGTGCTGCAAATAAGAAATACTTAAAATTTACATTTCATATACAGTCGTGTTCATTTTAAAATTATTTCTGATCACATGGCCAGGTTTAATGCTAATCAAATGATTTTGCTGCATAAGGCAAGTGCTTATTATTCATTATTTTTATGTTGGATATAGATATAGATGGAAAAAGTAATTACACATGTATGCCTGCTCTTGAATCCCTGAAATACATTTGAAGATAACATGCATGTACCTACTGGTATGACTGTAGCCTGTCTGAATAACAGTGATTATGGATAATTAATATGTAGTGTATGATGATGAATAATCCCTTCATCTTGCATGGATTGTGAATGTTGCACAGCAGGTAGTATGGAATATAATTTGAAGTTCTTCTGTATGGAATTTATTGCTATATATATAGTGAAGCAATACATCTCTTTTAAACCTAAACATAATAATTATGCATATCTCAAGATTATGGAAGTCAATAGATTATGGTAATGGAAGCTTATGGAAAACAGAATAATTGAACAATATATGGCAGGTTTTCTCAAATTCGTCCCCCCATAACAATTATGAAATTTTTTGAGAATTAATTACAGTCTTTCACAGTAGCTTTGGTGCATTTCTCAGATCAGAACTCTCAAAATTACTTGTTCAACCTCCACGTCATCTAGTCCAGTGTTTCTCAAACCTGGACCAGGGTTGAGAAACACTGATCTAGTCTTTTGTGCACATCATAAAACAGTCTATCATTCTTTTGAACAAGTTGCGATTGTCTGCGCTTTCCTACATTATCATTTGCTATCGTCATGTTGCTCAAAATGTATTATATAGTTCCCTGTGCAATAGTCTTCCCCCTCAAAACAACTAGTCATTAGTCCATCGTATAAGTCATTAAATGCAAAATGGTTGATCTAGTTGTCATAAACTGTCAAGCATATTTTCTACACATTTCTATTAGACTCTTTGTAAATTTGCCATGAATTGTGGAGGTGAATCTTGACTTTCACTAATGAAGAGAATGTAGATCAACAAATTATATACCAGTTCTCTGAAATAGCTCAAAGGTGCATCTCATGAACCTTCAATTGGAAAGCATATAGACAGAGGACAACACAAGAGTTACAAATTCTGACAATGGATGAACATCCAGAAAACGATCAGGGTCAACAGCTGAGAGGAAGAAGAGGAGTAAGGATGCACGGTGGAAGGGTACAGAGGCAAAACAGAGGAAGAGGCAGTAGAGGCCTCAGGCCAAGGACAGAGGAGCATATCAGATGAAATAAGGGCTACTATTGTGGACCATGTTGTCGATAATGGCCCTACAATGGCTGAAGGGTGCAGCTAAATATTGGGAGATTGACCATATCCTCAATAATTTAAATATTTTGAAACAGTCTCTTTCAATCAATATCCCACATACAGTAATGTGTAAATTTGTGCTTTTGAAATGGATATATGGCATACATAAGAAGCACAGCCTTCTGAATTTCAGTACAGTAACTGGCATCCAAACTGTTGCGATAGTTTACAGCAGGTAATACTAGCAGAGCGCACTGTTATATTGACAACATGACTAAGCATTTTGACTATCTTCTTTGTGAACAATGGCACAAGGACTTTTCATTCTGATGGCACTGATATGTTCATTACTTACTTTTGAGTGATGAACTAAAGATTTTGAGTAAGTTGCAGCCTTTTGCACGAAACCCATTGTGTGGTGCTGTTTGTACGAATTGTTTTGAGAAATGTACATAATTCTTTACAAGTATTAGGAACGATTCGAGAA
Source organism: Ptychobarbus kaznakovi (assembly GCA_027422405.1). Classification (NCBI taxonomy): domain Eukaryota; kingdom Metazoa; phylum Chordata; class Actinopteri; order Cypriniformes; family Cyprinidae; genus Ptychobarbus; species Ptychobarbus kaznakovi. Next base: position 4,211,904 of record CM049808.1, read on the forward strand.
ATGCACCAAAGCGACTGAGAAAAACTGTAATTAAGAAAGTGTTGTGACGTGACAAACCAGAAAACTTTACAATATATTATATAACATAACATTTAAATCAGCAAAGCTGTCTGCAGCCCAAAAATTAATAACGTGAGGGGGTTTAGTTTAGTTATGCCGCACTAATTAGCTTCCTTGAGCTGCAAAAATTTCAGTTTATTTAAATGATATTTAAGTGGTTGTGTAATTAAATTTTATAAAATGTTTCACAATTCATAGTCCCTTTATAATAATTGTAAAGCAAAGCATTAGGATATGCAAATGCTGTCATCTGTGATTTGTGCATAGTGACAGACCGCTTGCGGCATTTGTGAAACAGTGTGTTCCATTCAACAGCAAAAATGTAAGAAAATAGCACCCAAATGTCAAAAGCTTGCCAGCAAAACAGACAATTTAACAAATAAATTGACTGATTCCTAAATTATTGCATCCAATTATGAGAGACGAGAAATCACTGTTCTAGAATATTCAAGCAAATATGTTGTGTATTCTCCAATTCAACCAGATCTATCTATCTATCTATCTATCTATCTATCTATCTATCTATCTATCTATCTATCTATCTATCTATCTATCTATCTATCTATCTATCTATCTATCTATCTATCTATCTATCTATCTATCTATCTATCTATCTATCTATCTATCTATCTATCTATCTATCTATCTATGACAAAGATAGAAAGACGACAGACAGAAAAACAGATTGACACACCATTTAGTGTTATTTATTTTTACCAGGTCATTTTATTCACTGGCCCCTGGACACCCTGCGTTTTCTAAAAGTGGCTCCTGCGCTGTGGAATCTGAGTTTCTCTGGTAAATAGTTTTACTGTCCCAGGGTTTCTGAAGAATCTCCAGAACAATAAAAGGACAGTGTGATGTGGGAATGACTTCCACGTCAACACACTGCAGCACATGGCTGCTTGTCCAGCGGGACACATCCATCACAGCTAAGGTCAAAGATCTGAACTTCTACCTTCTGAGTGGGATGGATTTCTCCACCGGGAGCCATTCACTACTGTCTGCTGATCGGCCCTTTTCACGTCTCCTATACATCAATCTGCCCTTGTGCTTAAGTCACAGTGCTCGGCAGAAAATAACTGTGAAGATAAGCACACTCAACAAAAACATCCAATCAACTGAATTTGTTTTGAATGAGAAAGTACAAAAGTTTGAATAAGTGTTTTCTAATTTTAATTGAAACCATTCTGGGTTTTACTGCATTCCAGGATGCAGTGATTGGAAGGATTATATTGAGAGAACTGCAGTGATGGCACACATAAAACAATGGACTGGTTTTTGCTCATTACATGTCCCATAACATTAAACCACAGGCCAAATTTACTTTAAATGACTTTTAAGTCTTTATATGAAGACTGACCTCTTTTGCATTGAAAAATCTCCTATCATCCCCTCCAATGGGTCTGCAGCATATTATGCATTATGAACAGCTCTGACCTGATACAATATAAGCATGTTGACTCACATCGTGTCGCGTCCCTGTAGGGAAGCATTATTTAAATTCTAATTACCTCTGAAATGTTTAGCAATGAAGCATGTCTGAGCTGCGAATTCGTATAGCCTGATGAAAAATGGATGAGATTATATTTCTTGGAATTAATCTTGGCCTTGTCCTAAGTTAGCATTCAGTGGACACCATGCGTATCTGACCTACTCTGGCTGAACCGTGTCCCTGAACAGAGTGGGCACATCTGAATCTTCAGGGGGAAGAGAGAACAAGCATTTGGGAAGCTGGGCTGTCGAACTCTAGAGGTCATGGTTCAAATGAGAATAGAGTGTATGAGGCCAAATCCACTATCAACTTTAGCCTGTTAGCCACATTGCAATATGGGAAGAGTCAGCTGTTCAGTTCAAGTCCTCAGGGCTAAGAATCCACCAGAGAATATGCAAAATCTAATAGAATCAAAACATAGTGGACCAAAAGGTCCAGGTTGAGCTGCTTTGCATGGTCTTACATGAAATTACTTTCATCACCATGTAGCCTTAGGGGCTTTGTATATTTCAAAGTAATTTATATAATGCAATTAACCTCAAGCATTCAAAGTTTGTTTTTACTTGTATTTTTTTGTTCCTGTTTTGAAAACCATGCAAATTATCTGTTTTTTTGTTTTTGTTTTTGTTTTGTTTTGTCTAAAAAAAGAAGAAAAAAAAAACATTCTATTGACCTGGTGTGAGTTCTTTTCTAGAAAATATGGTAATGTATGCCTGCTCCATATCGCACCTTGAACTATTGCCATATTTGCCTAGACTGAAATAGTGTATGTAAATATGAATGCAAGAGGTAATTACTGCAAAACCATTTGAAATATAGTGAACTTTAAGTCTAATTTGAGTGATTCAACATTTTAAATTTAATAGGATTTTTTTTGCCTCGCAAACAAAAAGAGAAAATTTGGTCACACTAACATTGAAAGAAGGTGAGAACAGCCCATACGCATTAAGGTCAAACCCAATAAGTCATGCTAAAATGTATATATCTCTACTATTTCCTTTAAAATATCCATTTAAAAAATTTCCCACACTGGAAAAAAAGGTGGAACCAATAAATCCATGTTCAGTCTGGAATATCCATTATCTTCACTAAACCTGGAGGTCAAATGCAAATTGTCTTCAACCCAGACAGACTCACTGTAGGGTAAATGTATGGCTTAGTGATGTTGAAGTAATACACTGTATGGCCAATTCCAGCTCGAGTTTGGCTACTCCTGTCATTTCAGTGAGGACAAAGATTAAATAATGTATATATGGACTTCACTTTTGGCACAGAGGAAAATGTTATGCTGGAACAAAAAGGGCCCTTCCTAAACTGTTGCCACAAAGTTGGCACCCATAATTCTCCAGAATGTCACTGATTGGTGCAGCATTAAGATTTAAAACATTGTACAGCTTCCAAAACCATTAAGGGAGGAGTCCATCAACTTTTGGCAATATATTTTTAGTTATACAGGCTAACAAGCTTCTGATAAATAAACACCAAAAGAACCATGAACGCTGTCTTTAACACTTCAGTTACACTTAAGTTTCTGAAGTCTCAATTTACTGGTAATTTTCCCTTACAAAGATATCTTAACTTGAGAACTTGCAGAGACTTTACAATTAATCAGAATCATGAACACATCAGTTCAATATGAAAACGAATCATTCAAACGATTCATTGACAACCAGCTCAAAAGAATAGATCAATTAGCAGTTCTGGAGGTGACAGCTCACTGGAGATGAAGATATTGGTCCCAAAAAATGTTCCATACAATGTAGTTTTATGAAAAAAAAACTTAAATATAGAGTAGCTCACACGTGATTTATGCTATTTTTTGTTACCTTATTGTGCCCATCTGTCATTTCTGGGGCTTGATGGCAATGGTAACTATAAACTACTATTATGAGAATAAATCTTATTTTATGTTCTATATAAAATATATAAATAAAATAACACTATATGTGCTAAATGTTACGAGGGTCAGTAAATAACAGAATAGCCTTGTTTTGGGGTTAACTATTTATTTAATGCTCAAGAAAAGAGGAACATTTGTTTTGTATTAAAAAAAAAAACAAAGATTACTGAATTGAAGACTGAATTCTGAAATTCAGAATTCTTATCTGAAGGGAAGGCTATATGAGGATAGCTGTGTCCAGCCACCTAGTGTTATGGCCGTTGCTTGCATCAGGCTTTGATCTGGACTAGTGGGTTTTATGTGTTCGCTTCTTAGCGAATCATTACTATGGTCTGGATCTTCCTATTGTGAGCCCCTGGTCAATATATGGGTGAGTTTGCTAGCCTACTGTGGGACTCACACGGATTGGAGACCTCCTTGGTATAGTCACCTAGGTGTGGTTATATTTCAGCCATTGCATGGCAGGACAGGCTTACTTGGATACAGCTTGCTGAGGTTAGCTGTGTGTGTTAACTTGCCCTTACCTAGAAGCATAGCTATCTGAGGATAGTTGTGTGCTAGCTCAGTTATTGCTGCCCTGCTTAGGGTTGTTAAGTAGCGGTCTCCTTGGGCCCTGCCTGGATAGGGCTGTCTCCCCTTATAGGGTTTATAATTGGACAGCCCACTTCTGGTGGTCGTGGACCAATAGGATTGGAGTTGTTTTACACATGCTTCAGGTACCGGTCACGCAGACAGCATTCCCCAAAGTGTCCACCAGGACGCAGCGTCTCATTCTCTCTCGGGGAACCATGGTTACATGAGTAACCCAAGAAGTTCCTGTGGTGTCCAATGTGAAAGGATATGCGCCATCATGTATTGAGTGAGAAGAGGGTCTATTGTGCAAATTTCCTACATGAAATTACAACCCGAATTACGGAAATATTGAGACGTTTTTATTTTATTTGAATAAAATGAAAACTAAAAGACTTACAAATCACATGAGCCAATACTTTACTCAAAAAAAGAACATAGATAACATAACACATTTTTAAACTGAGAATTATTTTATTTCAAATGTTATGCCTAGTACAAGTCTCAAAATAGTTGGGACGGGGGCAAGTTTAGCATGGTGTAGCATTTCCTCTTCTTTTCAAAAAAGATGTTTGAAGATGTCTGGGTATCGAGGTTATGAGTTTCTTGAGTTTTGGTGTTGAAATTTGGTCCAATTCTTGCCTGATATAGGTTTCCAGCTGCTGAAGTTTGTGGTAATATTTGACGTATTTTTCATTGAATGATGCACTAAATTTTCTCTATAGGTGAAAGGTCTGGACTGCAGGTAGGCCAATTCAGCACCCGGCCTGCTATAATACGAAGCCATTCTGTTGTAATAGCTGCAGTATGTGGTTTTGCATTGTCCTTTTGAAATACACACGGCCTTCCCTGAAATAGACGTTGTCTGGAGGGGAGCATATGTTATTCTAAAACCTTTATATACGTTTCAACATTCATAGTGCCTTCCAAAACATGCAAGCTGCCCATAATGTATGCACTTATGCATCCCCATACCATTAGAGATGCTGGCTTTTGAACTGAATGCTGATAACATACTGGAAGGTCTCCCTCCTCTTTAGCCCGGAGAACACAAATCAATTTCCAACAAGAATGTCAAATTTGGACTCGTCTGACTATGGAACACTTTCCCACTTTGAAACAGTTCATTTTAAATGAGCCTCGGCCCACAGGACACGACGGTGCTTCTGGACCATGTTCACATATGGCTTCCTTTTTGCATGATAGAGCTTTAGTTGGCATCTGTAGATGACACAGCACATTGTGTTTACCGACAGTGGTTTCTGAAAGTATTCTTGGGACCATTTAGTAATGTCAATCACTGAATCATGCCTCTCTGAAACGAATCCCATTTTAAGGCTACTTTTCAGTATTTAATTATTTATATTTCTAATAATAATTTATCTCAAATTGCATGCCATCTTTAATTTTTTTGACTGAGCTTGTTGCAATGCATTCTGAAATTCCTCATATCCATGCTGCCTACTTTCTGGAACATCAGGAGTGCGCCTACAGAGGCAGCTCACCAGTTTATGAAGCAATCTTATGAGTTTTGGAAAACATGGATATCATCATCTAAATTGGAATGCTCCAAAGCAGGAATGGAAAATTTGTGAGGAAGAACTTACCATCTGAATCTTGAGAATAGCTAGCAGCGGTGAGCAGAAGAATGCCAATGCCTATTCCCAACCATTTAAAGAGCCACGACCTCTGGCGCATCTTCACGTATTACAGCATGCTCACCTGTGAACATAAAGAGACAGATTATGGATGAAGTGCTTCTCTCACATACATTCTCTCGCGTAATGGTGGTTGCACAATTTAAGACGCATGAGTCATAGATCGCATAATTGGTAGCCGGAGCATTTCTAGACAGACCCCAGGGGGATTTAGATGCCAAGTGACTGTTTGATTTTCATCTCTTTGAGAAAATTATTTACCGTTTGTCATAAAAAGCAGTCCCAAGGACTTTGAAGTTTACTCACTGAACCTTCTAATTATTTCTGGTATCAAAACAGACAATGATACCGGCTGAGTCAATTTCCCAGCCATAATTACTCAAGTCATTTTACATCATAAAAATAATAGAGAGTTTGGCTTTGGGGATGTTGCATCAAACTGAAATTCTCGGTAATAACAGTGGGCAGGAAGCATTTGCTGCACATATAACCTTTCCCTTTGAAGTGAGCAGAGAGATATATAGCGTTCTTCATGTGAGATATATAGCAACCCAAAGCAAAGTGCAGCTTTGAAGTTTGCAACATGTCTGAGGGGTCAACGAACTCCTTGCTGGAAAAGACTCAAAGACCAACATGCTTTGACAGGTTTGAATGGAAGGAAGAGATAAGCTTTGCTCCTAGAGGAATAAGGTCAATTTATTTATATTATGACTAATCAGAGGAGACCGAATCAGAAGTGAATCTTACAATGATATGAATCTGTAATCTGAAAGAATAAAGATGCTGCAGTCAAATCAATAGCAATTATTTAAATAAAGTGGATTTTAGTGAATGATGGAGACAACAGTGCTCAAAAACACCAATTGCTGAGAGAAGATGGTACCTAATTTCAATAGCTTTTCTATTTTATCTGAAAAACAGTACTAAACAATTTAAGTTTAATTTTATATTATTCCTGTATTACAAGGGTTACAAGGTCCTTTTTTATGTCATTACTCTTCACAAAAAAAAAAATATTTTAGGCCAAAACCTGTGAATGAGTTAGCATTTTGGCACTGCCGGTCCCATCATTCTGAAGTCAACAGAATGGGAATTTTGAATGGGTTTTTGGTTAAATGCCTGAAATAGGTTCTGTGGTTACACAAGCTCAAGATATTGTCATGCTTTATTCTACGACTTAAAATACACCAGTACCCCTTGTGATTTTTAAAGCTTTTACTTGCCTTGAAAGAGGAAGGTGCTAACAAGTGGCTAAATGGGACTAGAGAGATTTTTGGAGACCTTAAATGTCATCACGCCAAACAGGTGAACTCATCCACTCATAAATCTGCTTTTACATCCTCAGTGTGTTTATAATAATGTATAATAATTCACAATTTCAGGAAAACTTTTTTTTTTTAAATAAATACTCAAATTATTGTTGGAAGCTTAAAGGTTCTGACGCTGTAGTCTCACAGCTACTGTGTTGCTTTATAACCTACATTTAGCTATTTACTTCTGGCCATTGCATTTTGGCTTCAAAATTAATAAACTTTGTTTACATTTGTGAACACAACATGCAAAACTAACAAAACAAATGATCATCTTTTGTTGGCCGCAGACCTTGTTACCTGAAATAAGCCAAAAGCCAGTGGAACAATCCTATTGGGTTTTTGTTGAGGGAACCAGGGTGATGCTTACTTCCAGATTGGCCTGAAAACACATCATCACTGCAGTGCTCTATTCAAATTAATCCATGAATTGGTCAATTGATTTATGGGGCCCTAAATTAAAAGGTAACTCTGAGGAGTTTAACAAACAAGTTGTGTTTTCATTAATTATCATGGTCTAACAAACATGTGGAAAACCATTTCCTTTATTGTTTAACCCTAGCGTGATATGAAACATATAATTTTGTCAACAACATCTGTCAGACTCAACCCTGTTTAATCGATGGGGCTGAAATCAGATGCTGTGTTTTGCTCCTGTAACAAGATTTTTAATAAAAGTTTCATTTTAGTTTTGTCAATACTGAATATAAATATATGACATGACAGAAAATTTTGGGTTTTGTTTGTTTGTTTTTTTTTATTTTGTATCTGCCCGTGTTGGCCCATATCAAGAAACAGGTAGGCACAATTCTGATTCTGAAACTCAGTGAAGCTCTGCTGAACTTATTTAAACCTAATGAAATGTGTTAATGAGAACAACAGCCTTATTGGTAGCTAACAGCATAATCAAGAAGTTAGCCTAAATATTTAATAAATAATAATTCATTTTAGATATATATGAAAACAAAAATGAATATTTAAAAGTAACTAAAAATGTATAACTATTTAATATTTCATGAAAAAATAATAAATATTTAATCAAGAAACACACGTGTATAACTTAAATGTTTTGATTCTGTGGAAATTCTCCAGGTACGTGTCTGCTAATAAAACACACACTTGGTTGCACAAAAATGTAATTGCCATTTTGTTTTTCTGTTTTCAGTTATGTGGCATGTCCCCCCCCCCCCCCTGTACTCAGAATTGGTGATACAAAAAAAACAACCTTTTTGACATCATCGACAGATATACTATGTGAATGCAAATAAGTGCATTTCCAAAAATAAACAATTGACTTCAGATCCGAATGAACATCAGCTCAGCACAAGCTAGTCTTTGGCATCTGCAATACAATCTTGACAGATTCCTTTTGGGGATCAGGACATGGCTTTGCAAAACCTACAGAGGCTATTTTAAAAAGCCAAGAACAACAATATAACTTGTTGTCATCCAGATATCAAATCACATCAGCAAATCCAAAGCTACTTGATGAAACGTTCCATTGCTGAGTGAAAAAGAGACAACCATACAGAAAGAGAGAGGGAGATATGTACTTTCAAGCTTTTTGACTTGTACTACATCAAAACCCTCAACACTGGATTCGATCATTCTACTGCCATGCTTGCTGACTATCATTATGAATGGTCTTTGTTCTTCCGAACTGAAAGAGTCTATGGAGACACGAATGTAATTTCATCCTCTGTTGTCAGGACGTAAACATATCTCTCCCCTGTGTTCCTTTATACAAAGGTCTTCCTCTGGACAGTCAATGAGAGATGCTTCAGCGCTATGCTGTGAGAATGCAACGGATTGACGGCAGATGCAATATGTCAAGGGGCAAGTTCTATAAATGTGTTTCCTTCAAAATGTATTTTTGGTTTCGAAAAATTATACAAAATTGAGTGCAGCCTTTTGTGTGCATATGCATCCTTCAAATCATGTAAGAATAATCGTATTTATGAGATGAGTGCACATGAGCACCACCAATGTCAAAATGACCAACAGGGAACGTTTCTGGAAGTCAGGCATTACAGTAAAAATCAACCTTTTTGTTAGACTATTACCATGATCCATTAAAACCATTACAAAATTCATTTTTGTTATGTGTTTTGGCCTTTTTCCCAATATTATTTAACATCCCACCAATAGAATCCATTGCATACCAGTAGACACTATTATAGTTACCATTAAAACCAATACAATTCCCATTCTAACCATTAAATCCATTACATTTTCTATTGTGTTTTGGGCAGGGTTCTATTGTTTTTTTTCAGCAGGGCATAATTGTATTGACAGACAGACACAGTATGAGAGAACAATAGATATATAGAGAGACAGACAGACAGACAGACAGACAGACAGACAGACAGACAGACAGACAGACAGACAGACAGACAGACAGACAGACAGACAGACAGACAGATAGATAGATAGATAGATAGATAGATAGATAGATAGATAGATAGATAGATAGATAGATAGATAGATAGATAGATAGATAGATAGATAGACAGACACACAGAATGATGGAAAGAATGATAGAACAATAGTTAGATCAAAATATAGACAGAACAACATAGATAAAACAATATAACGATAGACACAGAGTTACAGAACAATAGAATACACAACATAGAATGCTACAGCAACCCAAATGAATCACAACATCGCAAACAAAAGCACAAATGCTAAAAGCTCCTATTATATGATTTTTTTTTTCAATTTCCTGCAACAGGCAAGACACTCAAATAGCGAAAGCACTTTTTTTAGAATTGTGGGTAATGGTAAAATCAGTTAGCCTCAACGTTAAACTGAGTAGGCTGGGATTCTGACAGAGATCAGAAAGGTAATGGACCACACTGATCCTGTCAACATAGCTAATCCATTACACTCCTCTGTGTTTCACTGACTGTGGAACAGTACACCATTACTTTCAGCCACACTGCAGCTAGAAAACAACAGTCAGGACATAATGAGGCAGGGGCGAAATGTAATGTGATGGAACTGCAAGATGCAGTGATTTATTCTGCCATGAGGAAATTAAAATACTGTTCACCCACTGTTGACCACACTAGACTTGGAAGTTTGTGCTCAGCTGTAGTAAAGGTATACAAGTTTAAATAGACAGTTTATCCAAACAAAATGTAATCTTCCTCATGTCGTTCCAATCCTGTATTCCGATATTTTTTTACATGGAACACAAGATAAGATATTTGTAACAATGTTCAAGCAGCTTTTTTCATTCAACTATGGTTCATCCAAAACTACTATCAGACCTTTAATATAAGATTTTTTTTGTATGAGCTATGCCTTTAAGGCCTGATCTTACCAACGGTGTTTTACTGTCCATTAGATGGCTGAATCAATCTTCTTTCATTATCTCTGGTGTGAGGTAACCAGGCCATGTGTGTTTTTAGAAAGACAGACGTCATCTGCCATGGCAAATTAACAGAAATAAGTCTTTCCTCTGACTCATGACTTATTCTCACTAATGTCTATTTGCCTTGTGATGAGTTACGCTTCTTGAGCTGTCATCTACTTTGAAGAAAAACTGTTTAGCATATGGATGGGGAGAAATTATTAACTGGTTTAATCCACATTTGGTGACTATTTCCTTTCATTCAAAAACACAAGAAATTATGAGTTACTGGCTCATGTGGATGTTCAGAGATGAACAATCACAATGTGGGGTAATAAAGGAACCAAATTAATTGACGTATCACTTAAGGTTGGCACAGAAGAATGTTTACGGTTGAATAGTTCACTTTATTTTTCATATTCTGTGATTAACAGTGTAAAATAAGCAGGGTATGGGCACCGGTGTGTGTGAGAGTCCCTCAACCACAAGCTGAATTGATTATTTCCTTGCTTCATTCTGTTTCTGAAAGTATTCATGGGGTAATTTCTTCAGAAGTTTCAGTTCAGCTCTCTAAAATCAAGAATGAAATAAGAAAATTATAAAAATGGTTTCAAAACGGATCTCTTCTTTTCCTTAACAGTATTAGGCAAACTAAATCGGTTACTAATGCATACATCTAAATATCACACATAAAATATATAGGGAAAAATCCATCTTGGTAACTGATGGCAGCTTATTCTAAAAAATAATGTTTTTTTATTGTTTGTTTGCTTGTTTGTTTACTGATAACTGATCCACAGTTACTGATTATCTAAGAGAGACATTAATAACTTCAATTCATTTGGGAGTTTGCGCACTATCCCTGCAAAAGACCATTATCAATCCAGCTGATTCATTATATATACAGTCAAATGCCGTGGTACACAGAGAGAGGAAGACAGACTCTTTAATTTTCACACCCTTTTCAGCTCAAAACACAAGAGCATGTAAACAAAATTATGGCAGGTTTATGACTTATTATATGGTGTTGTTGTCACCTGGACAAACAACTGCACAATAATGGATGCAAAGGATTAAACTGTGTATCCAAGCACATTGTCAGTAAATTACAGAAAAACTTCACTTAAAAATGAAACATTATGTTATTATTTGGTCTAGAGATGCAGCGAATTAACGTCACGGTTAATTAATAGTAAAGCTCCGCTACACAGAGTGTTTCTGTTGCACGAAGCGGAACTGTTGCAACTTGCGCAAAAAGAAAACAAAGTTACACTAGTGGTGCACCAACTTAAAATGCCGTGGTTATCAGGCTACTACACACAGTAGATTAACTATGGCAGAGAAACCAAACAGCGAACCTTTATTTGCACCAGAGATGGTCTGAAGTTGATAGTGTGGGACCATTTTGGGTACGCCAAGAATGACCATTTAAATATTGCTGTAAAAATTTATGTTAAAGAGTATACATAAGGGATAATGCACGGCTAGCCAAACTGTTTTCATTGTTAGGCCATATGTAAAATCAGATGAATAAAGATTATTAAAATTAACAAGTATGGATGACAGTGGATTACAATAATAGTTTAGTTTATTCCCTTCATTAGTAACAGTGTCCTCTGTGGGATAAAGTTAATATTAGTCTTATATTAATAATACTTAATTAACATTGTGATTTATCATCCTTGTTATAGTATTATTAATACGTCAATTTATTTTTTCACCATCTTTCCAAGTTCTCTACCCCAGGTCCAAAAGAAATGTAAAGAATGTACAAAATGAAAACACCAAATACATTGGTGATCTATTTCTATTTCTATTTCTCTCAAAAGAGAAATACTGACATGGATGTTTATAGAGCAAATGTCACCTTTTTTAATTCCAATAGGAGAGATTTTTTTTTTTTCTTTAGTATTATTATTTTGTGCTGTATTATTGGTTACTGTATTATTTCTGTTTCAAAAGGCAGCAATAAATAACACTTTAATATCTAAAGAGTGTGTATGTGATTTTATGTTGTGAAATGAATAAATCCATAATAATCATAATAATCGTGAAACTGTGATTATTCCTAAAACTATAATTATACAAACAAAATCTATAATCGTTGCATCCCTAATTTGGTCACTAACATGCCACCATTGATACTAAACACCATTAGTCACATGTGCATGTATCATTTTGAAATGCAGAACAATAATATTTTTGAGGGGAAGATATTCAGTGAATACTGATCATTCACCATTTTGTGTTCAATGGAAAAAAACACTGCATACAGGTTTGGAAAGACAAGACTTAACCGAAAATAAATAAATTCCTGAAAAAATTAATACCTACCATCGTGTTGTTCCAAACCCATAAGACTTTGAAATAAGTCTCGTGTTGAAAACAGAGAGACCTCTGGCCCTCCATTGAAAGTCCATTTCACCAAAGCTTTCCCTAATCAAAGTGTATAAAGGCATACTAAAATACATCCTTTAATCCAAGTCTTCGGAAGAGATACAATCACTTTATATTATGAACAGATTTCATTTGCGCTTTAATTTATATGTAAAATGAATGAGCTATGCCTCGTTGTTACAATTAGGTCGCTTTCCAAGTCGCTTTCCAAAACCTTCACCCTCTCTGCTCCCTTCTGGTGGAATGAACTGCCAGCTTCCACCTGAACTGCTAAAAACATCACAACTTTCAAGAAGCAGTTAAAGACGCACGTTTTCCTGACACTTGACCACTCCACAACCACAAACCATTGCACTTGTAAAAAATAATAAATAAATCCTCTTCTTTCTCTTTTCTGCATTTCTTCTCTGCTCTAGTATGTTTCCTAATCTAGTCACGTCGGATAAAATGGTTGCATTTACATGTATGCGGATAGCATATACTAAACACATACATGTACATGTAAATGCAACCATAAATATAACCATTGATCAGCCTACATATATAGAGCACAACAATGGGTCAATAGAAACTGTTGACCATATTTAATGAGCTCTATGTACAGTACATGTATGTATGAGATTATTTGTGTTATGAAGATCCCAATATATCCAAAGTTCTATCATGAAACTCTAAATGGCACAGTACGATAGGTTCTACTTCAATATGACACAATGGCATCATTATTCAGCCAATGAGCTTGCTACTCAACATTCAAATACTTGACTAGTGCTTGCTGTAGCAGTTGAAGAGCATTTCAGAAACCCTCCACCTTCCCCAGCTCTACTTGCATATATCTGCTACAGGGTGATTTATTGTGTGTTATATATGGAAAATATGAAAATTGTTTCACCATCATTTTTTTTTATCAGAGAAATTAAAAGAACCTATACATATTAAGTTCTGATCTGACAGAAAAGCTACAAAATATCTACAAGCTGAGAAGTATTTAGTCTTGAAAAAGACCTGCAGACCACTAAGCCTTGACAGAATTCAGCCCAAGAGCAAATGCAAAGCCACCCTGGGTTCTGTCAGAGGCCGACCTCCATCAGAGGGTCAAAACTCTCTCACTCTATCCCCTTCCAGGTTTAACCAACCCCAGACGGGTCAGATGTGTCAAACGACATTTCTTTCTAATGACAGGCTTACTGTATCCCACAAGCCCTCTGCGATGCTGCCGCCTCCAGTCAATGTTTAGACCAGGTGGCCGAGATGAATTGGAGGGCCGAACGTCCCTGAGTGTCTGATTACAGAGGCCCCATTTGATGAGGGTGCTCCAGCTAAATGAGCATTTACTATGGTTGCCTCAGAGCAGGATAAATCCTATTAGCCAATGTCTTTAATGAGACAGTCAGAGACAGTGAAACAATGATGGGCAGCCTAGCAATGAATCAACCCACGCAAAGCACAAGGGGTGGGAGGGTACACTGAAATATACAGAATCCCAAGCATGTAGGACATAGCTAAAAAGTGACGGATGCTTGGCTTTCGGCCACATTTGCAATTTCAAAATAGCCCATATGAATTCACACACAAAGAATTGCTAGAATATAAGCTAGAAATACAGAAATTTTATATTCTGTATTCTACTATATTGTAAGGAAATTATGTTTGAATATTCTTGTCAGCAGAGGAAATGGGTTGGATATGCTCTTTTAATTTACTATAACACCCATCACCACGTATTTGCTGAGCATTATGTATGTGTGTTGATGTGTTCATTTATGTTTTGAAGGTGAACAGAAGGTTTTGGAATGACGTGAAATTAAGTAATTGATGACGTAATTTTCATTTTTGAATAAATTATCCATTAAGCACCTTTTTTTTGGCTCATTTTATTTGGATTTTAAGCTTGAGACCTGCATGAGTTATCTTCTGTATTCTGCTATACTGTAAGAATTGTTTTATATTTTTGTCAGAGGAAGTTGGAAAATTGTATTTAATTTAGTGTAAAACCCACCAGCACATGTTTTCTCTGTAAATATTTAAAAACTCCTGTTGGCCATATTTGATTAGCTCTATGTATGTGTGTTGAAGTGTTCATCTGTGTGAACAAAATGATTATGAAAGACATTACGGTGACTAATTGATACCAATTTTTTTTTTGTTTAACTGGAGTTATCTTCTGTATTCTTCTACACTGTAAGGAAATTGTTTCAATATTTTTTTCAGTGGCGTAAACAAGGATAAGGTTGGATATGTTAATGTAATTTACCATAAAACCCACAAGCATGTGTCTATTTCTGTAAATAATTAAAATCTTCTGTTGACTGAATTTGAGCTCTATGTATGTGTGTTGAAGTGTTTATTTGTGCTTTGAATGTGCACAAAATGATTTGGAACAACATAAAGGAGAGTAATTAATGACATAACTTTAATTTCTGGACAAACTATCCCTTGAAATCCACATGCACAAGTGTGTGGGCATTTTTTGGGCCAATTTTATTTGGATTTTAAGCTTGCGAACTGCAAGAGTACACTGAATGAATGAATGAATGAATGAATGCATTTCTAAGTTGTAAAACAAATTGATTATTGTTTAAATATTTTTGTCAGCAGAGGAAATGGGGATAAGGATGGATAAGCTCATTTAATTTAGCGTAAAACCCAACAGAACATGTCTATTTCTGTAAATATTTAAAAGGGGTAAACAAGGCGTCATGGTAATAGACCCACTGGGTGGCTCACAAGCTGTTGACCTAACCTGCAGCACGGAGACAGACACCATCACAAATAACACGGGAGCTGAGGAACATGTGGTGGGGGTCAATAATTAATGAGGAAAGGAGCGATAGAAGCCATACGTGCTCCAGAGGAGGTTATCACTACAGAAGACCAGCAGCTTTTCATTGTGTTCACTTTGCATTTAGTGTTCCTGTAGATCCACACCAGCTCCTTCTATACGGTCTAACTTCGTATTTCATCACCAGTGTCGGATCACACTGACATATCTAGAAGAACACTAGCGGGGAGGTTCCCTGGAGTAAAATTACATTGTTTAGAAGGTTTTATATATATATATATATATATATATATATATATATAGCTCAGGAGACTCTCGTTTCAGCTTTGCTTGCTTTGGATTCTTCTAAAATTACTTGAGAATGAAATGTTGATGTAAATGGAATTAAATAAAATAAAGCAAATGTGGATGCCATAGCTCAGATCAATTGGTCTTTGAAGAATATGATAAATGTTAGAGTTCATACTGACACCAGCCTTTGGAGTTTGAGACATTGTTGAGGACATACAGTATGTGAGAAAACAATGAGCTATTTCTCAGACAAGCTAGCCATCTCGATTTAATTTCATTGCTATTTAGGAGTAAGAACTGAGATATTAATACAATTTAATTTGTGGGTTTTGACCATGAATGCTGATCGGTAATAGTCTGACATCAAAACTAGTCTAAAGAATAGAAGATGTCTTTGTTCGGTGCAGGAATGCTTAAATTCAAATGTTCAGAATGTCCCTCATGTTATAACACCTACATGATCTAGTTTTATTCAAGTCAGTTTATTTAATGTGACTAAATCAATCAAGCAAACTACAGTAGGTCACATCAACAGAAGTCATTTTCAAGGGTCAATTCAGGTTGAAAATATCTCATCTTTTAATTTTTTAGGCATTAATATGTATCGTCCTTAACATCAGTATTTCATTAACAAAATCTACCAGTTGCCACCAAAATGTAATTCTTACCAGTTATTGTTAAAACTGTAAAACTGTTTAATAGCCACCACTATCATAAATTAAGGAGATTTCAAAAATTGATCTCATGTTAACTGTATGATTTTACAGTAGTAGCAATATCTGTAGTGACTAGTACTGTGTGTGGTTACGATAGTAAATACAACGAATGCAAGTCAAACTTTTAATGCGCACTATTGCTACATTTTAGACTGTAATCACTGTTTGACTGAATCTGATCGATTTCTATTTTACTTTCGTTAAAAGAATTAAGGAGGCAACAGCTTGCGGGAATGTGCGGCGTAATAGGATGAGCATACGGTAATCCGGAGTCCTGTAGACACATCACTCACGTCAGGCTGAAAAAACGTGTTAGTCACTGTATCAAAACCACTTGCCGGTTTTCATCAATAAATCTTCCAAAATGCAATTGCTAGCACGTCAACGCGTCCTGTGTGCAATTCACAACATTTCCAGGCGCCGTTACGCGCCAAGAACCGAAGATACTATTCACATCACACACAACCCGAGCCCCAAACGTGATTCAGAGCAGCCGACCCAGAGATAAATAAACCCCTTACTTAGTCACTCACCTCCTCATCCAACGACTTGTCAACCATCGGAATAACAATCCAAAAATTTAGTCACTTTGCGCGCAAAGTGTCACTAACTTTCCTTGAAGCGCTACTGCGCAGCGATTGAAGAAGCGCAGAAAGTCTTACCGCGTGAGTTGTAAAGCCATGCAAATCCTCCTCAGACGGCTGGAGAGTATCAGAAACTCCTCAGTGCCGAACACATCCCGAGCAGTCAGGTTTAGGAGCTCTGCTGCCCTCTGTCTTTAATGTATTCCCGAGGAAAGCGAGGATTCCCACGCAGACAGAAAATATCTGTGGCAATGCTATACAGCATCCGTGGTCTCCTCTGCCTTAATGGCAGCCATCTATTTTGAGAGCTCAAACTGGTGAATATGCACCTGTCGTGGCGTGGGAGTAATCTTATTAGAGCGCAAAGAGCGCATGGCCACCCACAGGAATAAAACACACACACACAAATTATATCTCTTTAAGATCTCAAATGTTACTCATTCCAATGAAATTAAATAAAGAACAATTTGATTTGTGAAGCTATATATATATATATATATATATATATATATATATATATATATATATATATATATATATTGCATTTGCAACTGCATTTCAGAATAATTTCAAATAGTTATCATCAAATTATCAAAACGCAAAACGATCTGCGCTACATATAGGCCTACTCATATTATGTTTATAGCTCGAATCACCTAATTTCAACAAATGTCATTTGTTTCCATGCATTTCTCCTAAGGAGATCAAATATATCCAACTGATTAAATTAACATTCCGGGTTTGATACAAGTTAAAGCTGTAATGTGTAACTTTTTTGTCGGTGATTACCCTGATTTACTATGTTGAGCTTATAATAGCGATTTATATTTTAGAGATGTCGGGACGGATTTCGCGGGAAATAACAATGGCTACTTCAGTCATTTGGTTGTGTCTACATCATGTAAGAAGTAGACAGTCCGGATACTATAATACATACATACTATTTATAGTTATTTAGCTAGTACGGCTGTTATTTATATACAGGGTGGGGAGTTTTTGATGTCCTCACATTTGCTATGATACGATAATCACTGGTAACCATCATATTCATCCGTGCAAAACCTAAACCTATGTAATTACGAAAAACTTGTTCCTTGGAAACAGTTTTATGGGTTTTACCGCTATGGGGCCGAAATGTACATACATAGCCTATACAACAAGACCAGTTTTGTTTATTTATTGAAATGTTACAGCACATGTAAGCCTTTATAAATGTTCTTCTTTGTAATTAATTCTTACTTGATGACAACAAAATCAAGAATGTCTTTCAAATGAGAACAAGATTGATTTATGGACAACTGTCTACTATCTATTTATGGACTATTACAGACTATCCATTTTGGGTATGCCGTTTCTTGGGTTTGGGTAAAAAAAATGGGCACAAGTTATCAGGTTAAGCTCACTCAATAGCATGTGTGGTCTAATGTTGATTACCACAATCAATCAATAAACTACTCAACCATAGCTTTATAAAAATCAAGGATGTGGTGAGGCATTGTCACAATCAAACACAAGGGAAGAAGAGACGAGGATAAATTAACAAAAAAGTCCTTTAATAATCCAAACTCAAAATCCAGGGAACACAGAACAGGCAGAGACACTCAGCAACACGACATCAACGTTAATACCAGACAGTAGACTCAGGGAAACACATGGCTTAAATAATCAGACTAAACTAGATAATTACATACATACAGCTGACTTCAAATGAACACAATGAGGACAGGAACAGGAAAATCCATATATGGGCACATGAGGGAAGGAAACACACAAGACACAGGAACACAGGACTGACAGGCATTTATAATGGAAGTGAATGGAGTCAATTTAAAATTTTAAATACATAAAATATTATTTGAGTTGTAAAGTTGTTCTCACCATTTCAAAGTTGTTTTGTCGCTTTAGGCATCATACTGCCATGGCAGCAAATTTGTAAAATTGGATAAAGCAATTTCACTTGGATCTAACAAATGTTTTTTTATCATGTTACCATGGTTATTGTTTACATCTTGTTGCTATACATTCCTAATATTTACGGATTGGCCATGTTCACTTCATTTGTAAGTGTCTCACTCAAGATTATGTGCTTTATTTAATAAAAAGGAGGGACAATTCAATTAGCTTTTTCTTTTTCTTTTTTTAAGTGGTTATCAACATTACAAGTATACCAACATTGCAAGAGCAAGTGGTTCATTAAAGAATCTCTAAAACAAAGATTCATCTCAATGTTCATGCACTAGGATTAGTCACTGTCTGAGAGAAACTGGTGTCTACATATGATCCAAGACAGTGGGAGGATTTGGGAGGGGCTTCACTGGGGTGTAAATATAGCCCATGAGTTAAACGCAGGTCTGTATTAAGGCAGGGAATGCTATCAGTCCATCTGTTCCCTGAGTGGGATTACATTAAATCCTATCCAGCCCCAGTATTAAGAAAACCATCCACCAAGAGGCCATCAAATAGTCTACCAAGGAGAAAGGGAATTTATAAGCTGTATGAGGACAGCTCGAAAGATACAGTCAACTTTAAACAAGCACGCTTTAGGACACTCATACAAGATCAGTCAAAATTGTATTGTGTTGAGTGAACAGACCATAATACACTTCAGATTAAGCCATGGAAAGAGTGTTTGCATTCTGATGCATCAGAGGCAGCATTTTTAAATATGCTGTTCGTTCACAAATGTTCTTTGATTTTGTCAGCAATACTGATGAGACGAAAAATTCACATTAAGAACTTAAGCAGTTCGCTAGTGGGTTAATTAACTCACCCAAAGACATCCTGTAGATTTGAAATTAATCATAACATCATCATAAACGTAATATTACAACTTGTATCTGCACAAAATGATGCAAATCAGAACTGCTGTAAGGAAAGCCTCCAAGGTTAGCAAAAAAATAAATAAAAATTAAAAGACTGGGCTATCATACGATCATGAGATATCACTTAATGAAATGACTGTTTATCTGCTAACCTTTAACAAGTTTTCCATTAAATTTCCCAAAAAATCCATGTTAATTTTGCATTGATCAATTTTTGGAGATTGCACTGAAAAAAAATGTGAGAAGTAAGATTCAGTTTATGACACTTTTTATTGACATCTATGGGATCCACAAACAGTTTTTGACTGTTGCACAACTCAGTGTTGCAATTCAATAACATCAAGGCACAGATGATCCAAGTTTACAGTCACAGTTTTGCCAACAGCAAAACTTTGGTGGTCATTATCTTCCCATGAATCTGTGTAAATGCACAAGTTGGTCAGAATATATGAATGTGCACATTTGAAAACACTTTTCCATAACAATATACTAAAAATGGACAATGAATAATTATAGCATAAATAATTCACAATATTGTATTAGAATAGTGTACTCAATGTTTTAGCCATATTAAATTGATGTACAAATATATAAATGTAAATATTTTTTTCAATTTCTGAGTGTTTCATCAACTAAAATATTTTAACCAAAGTTATTTAATACATAGCAAAATTTTAAGGAGCCATTATTCTGCTCTTCGTTGTCATATGAGCCTTCAGAAATAATTCAACTATGCTAATTTCTCATTATAAACAATGTTGAAAACCAGTTTTTGCAGCTTAGTACTTTTGTGGGAACCATGATACACTACTATTTCAATGGTTTGTGTTAAGAAGAAACATTGGTAGTACTTTATTTTATAGTCCAGTTTCACATTTATATACTATGTACTTACTATAATAGTTACAATAACTGGGTAATAGCTACATACTAACCCTAAACATAACCCTGAAACTAACCTTAACCCATGTAGTTACCTTATATTACCTAGCACTTTTTTTTAAATAAGTACACTGTAAGTACACATAAATGCACATACCATAAAATAAAATGCAACGGAAAGTTCCCTTTCCATATTTCACTCGTACTGCATCGAGTATCGACGCTATATGGGAAAAACAATTTTTTTTTCCTCTTCAACTGAAGCCTATTTCAATCATGCAGTTATAACTGCACATCGATTGGTTCGTGTAGGATTAAAAAACGAACCAATGCACGGCGGTGGCGAGCGAGCCAATGGCTATGCAGCCCGCCATAGCCCACCAAAATGGGAGGGGCGTCTGGCTATATAATCAGCTGCCCTGCCACCGCATCTCAGATTTCTTCTGTTCAGCGACGAATACCCTTCTTCGCTGACTCTTTGCTGACGCCGAGATCCACCGTTGAAACGCCTTAAGCAGCCTGATTAGGACCTCTCGTAGCGACCAGCTTGCAGACTCGGTCATCCCCTGCAGCCATCCGGCGTTGATCCAAAGAGCCTCACTAAAAGAGCAAATTTCATGGCGTTGTTGCAAATGCTGCACCGTCATTGTAAAACGTGCAGGTCTCCCCTGCACGCGGATGATACTCACGTGAGTGTGTGTCATGCTTGGGGAAATCCTATGCTGACGCTGTGCTCAGCGGGGCTGACTGCTCTCATTGCGAGAGTTTCAGTCTTGCATCTCTGCGCTCGCGGATAGCTTTCTTTTCAGAGAGCGACTCCGCCCCTTGCGGACCTGTAAGGCTGTAAGGATTTGAGCAGCTGGTGACAAGAGAGCTCATGTCAGCTCAATGCCGGCGTGCCTCGCCATCACCAAAGAGAGAGCATTCGCCTGTCCTCTTCACCCAAAACGATCAGCATCCCTCTGAGGCTGCGAGCGACATGATCTTGTTCGGTGTGAGTGACAATGAATTGGATGACAGCCTTTCTCTGGCGGCTTCAGATGCGGAAGTGTTATTGGGCTCTGTGACTGACCCGTCATCTGCTTCACACAACGCCAGACTCAGAGCGGATGAAGAGCTCATCCGCGTTATGACGAAGACTGTCAACTAGCTCGGGCTCGAATTGTCTCCGCCTGAGGAGCCATCTCGCAGCTGGACGAGTGGTTTCTTCTGGGGCGCCATCAGGCCCTCCACCAACGCTCGTCCCCCTTCTTCCCCGAAGTACACGACGAGCTCACGAAATCGTGGCGCGCCCCCTACTCGTCTCGCATCCGTCCTTCTGTTTCAGCTGCTCTCACATCGGTTGACGGCGCTGAAGCAAAGTGATACGAGCACCTGCCTCCTCTGGATGAGTCTGTGGCCGCACATCTCTGCCCACCCACAGCTATCGGATGGAAGGCGAGAGCGAGCTATCCGTCCAAGCCGTGCAGAGCCACATCTGCACTCGCTAGACGCGCCTACTCGGCGGCCAGGTCTTCCAGGCCAAGATACTCGCCAATGAGAGAGCTGGTCTAGATACAGCCTCACTCAGGGATATGAGGAGCGTGAAAGATCTGGCTCTACGCGCCACCAAAGCCACCGCCCAGGCCATCAGGCATTTGATGGCCAGCCTGATAGTGTTGGAGCGCCACCTCTGGCTCACGATGACGGCGATGAAAGAGGCGGACAAATTTCCCTTCCTCGACACTCCGGTTTCGTCAGGCAGCCTGTTTGGACCAGCTGTGGAGGGCTTTGCTGAACGCTTCACGGAGGCTCAGAAGTCGTCTCAGGCAATGCGACACTTCCTCTCTACGCGCACCATCTCTTCTTCTGCTACCAGTCGCCCCAGGCCTGCACAGACTCAGCAGACAGCTAAACCAACGCCAGCCGCCCCTGAGCCCCGACCTACTGAGGGTTGGCGAGATAGAGGCGCTCACGCTCTGCACGACGCTACCCCTTCCCGAAGCGCCAAGGACCCTGGCCCAAGATCGCCTTGGATCCGGCGCCTCAGAAGTCCTCCTGATCAGCCTGATTCTCGCTACCGCTGGACCACCCCACAAGCAGCCTCTAATGTGCCTCTTGCCAACTCGCTTAACGCTGGGTGCAGAGGAAAGTGTGTTTTTGGTTCCTCACGGGCCCAATATAGCACGCTGGTATGTGACCACTGTGATAGCGGACAAAATAAAACACATTTTCAAAAAGAGAGCAAAAATATTTTTCTGCCTACCATAAGCGTGCTGCCCTTATGCAACCAGTCCGCATAACCGTTTCAACCCCTTGCCATGCGGGCCGAGGCCTGGCAGGCCATCCCCAATGTGTCAGCGTGGGTTATGACTATGGTAAGACGAGGTTATACTCTTCAATTCGCTCGAAGACCACCAATGCGACCTATTCTAGATCTCAGACTCCTGAATTACGCCCTGATGAAAAGGTCGTTCAGGATGATCACTTTGAAACAGATCCTCTCGCAAATATGCCCAAGGGACTGGTTCATGTCGCTGGATCTGCAAGACGTGTACTTTCACATTCAGGTAGCCCCCCATCACAGACAATTCTTGAGATTTGCATTCGAAGGGGTGGCATATCAATACAAGGTCCTGCGTTTTGGGCTATCCCTGGCTCCCCGCACTTTTACACGATGCATGGATGCGGCTCTCTCCCCTCTGCGACAGATGGGAATCTGCTTACTCAACTATCTTCGACGACTGGCTCATTCTGGCCCAGTCGCAGGCGGTTTTAACATCGCACAAGACCCTCCTCCTCAGCCACTTAGATTGCCTGGGGTTCAGGGTTAACTTTGCAAAGAGCATACTGTCACTCAGCTAACGAGTTTCGTTCCTGGGCACAGTTATCGACTCAGTGCAGATGACAGCAACTGTCTCAGCGGAGCGAGCCACGACAATTCAGCGCCACGCGGCCTCCTTCAAGGAAGGTACCGCCCGTCCGCTCAAAGCTTTCCAGAAAATGCTGGGCCTTATGGCAGCGGCTTCGCCGGTATTTCAGTTGGGTCTGCTTCACATGCGACCCATCCAGTTCTGGCTGAAGCAGAGGGTTCCATCCACGGAAAAAAAAAAAAAATATATATATATATATATATATGATGGTTTCAACAAAAATCTTAAATATAAAAGTTGTTGTCAACATTGATGATAATTATAAGAACCATTGTTAATACTTGGGCACCATTAATAACTTATAATAATAGAGCAGCAAATTAGCATATTCAAGTGATTTCTGAAGGAGCATGTGACACTGAAGCTTGAAGTATTGTTGCTAAAACTTAATTTTTGAATCACAGGAATAAACAACCTTTCTAAATATATTAGAACAGAAAACAGTTATATTAAATTGTAATAATATTTCAAAATATTACTGTTTTACTGATTTTTTTTATCAAATAAATGCAGCTGTGGTGAGCACTGAGAATACTTTTTTCAAAAATAACAACATCAACAACAACAATAATAATAATGCACTTAATTACGCCAGATTTTTGACCAGTAATATATGATTAAAACGAATCAAAAAATCTGTAGAAATCCATAATGTGTGTTGTGTTTGCTTCGGCATTAGACAATTGAGAGCAGATGTTCAGTGGTTTCACAATCTGAAAATGTGCTTTTCATTATGCGTAATAGGTGATTTCCAATACACAGCTGTTCATTAAGTGATGCGCTTCCATTATTCCAGTGCTCACGGTCTGAATACCAGCTCTTGACCATTAAAGTAAGCTTGCAGGTATTTGAGGGTCACTGTTTGATGCCAGGTGTTCAGATGTGCCCTTAAAACCCAAGCCCGAAGAGCTTGCAATAACTCTCATATTTGTCAAGGAGATGCATTCAAATGCGTAGTCTGTTGTGCAATGGCTGCTACAAAGAGGCCACTCTGGCAGAAAGACAGATGGATTCATGCACAGCACCAACATAAAAGAAGGAGAAAAAACACATTGCAATTACACACTGCCACAAAAAAACACGCTTATAGATGCTAAATAACCTAGCAGCAGACATAGTGCAGCCCTTGAAGTGCACTTGAAGTGTTTGACATGCGCCGTGTGACGTTATTGCATTCAAAGATGACTTATCCTGTGTGTCTGAAAGCTTTTGTTGTGCTTATCACAATATCAATTCTCTAACATTACCAGCCTGCTAGTTTCTCCACAGCCTCATAGAGAGACTCGTCCCCAGAGAGACTCGCAAAACCAAACAGCCAATAAGGTCTTGGCAGTCTGGTGCCAGAAAACACGTTTGAAAACATTTTGTACTGGGGTTTATTCAAATTACACCACCTCAATAACTTTCCGAGCTACCCTGCTACATGTCAGCAGTAACGAATAACTAATTTATAAGGCGATATGTGTATTAAGGTAGTTGTAGGTAATTTTACTGCTTTTTAAAGTCCTATTTGTCCTCTTGCTTCCCCGGCTTATGCAATCAAAAGTCTTGTAGATGAAATTCAGCAGCGATTCGCACTAATTAACAAGCATGCATGTGTGCCGCTCAATAATAGCAGTAGAAATTAGACTTCAAATAAAATCAGGTCTTATGTCAGGCTGGCTTGAATTAAATTGTTCATTTATTTTGCCTAACACAACACAAGAGTGGATTAGTACTGATCTCTCATTACTTCAAACTGTAACCATGTATCCTTCTTTGTTTGCCTAATTACTTTAGGGATCTATATGTAGCATAATTTGCTACATTTGGAAACCTGTGCATTTTGACAACTAATTTTAATTTCCTTTATTCTAAAATAAGTGAGATGAGAGGAAAAATTTGATTAGGTAAAAGGTTGAGCTACTTTCACTTGATATGTATTACACATCAACATACATATAGAAGCGTAACATAATTCAGATATGAAGATGTCAATGAATACAATGATAGTTATAGACTAGTGTTTGAAATGAAAGGGATAGCTCACCCCCCAAAAAAATATGTCATTCATTTATCACCCTCATGTCGTTCCAAACGTTCATCATCTCGTTCAACGTGGATCATCTTCGGAACAGAAATCGAGATATTTTTGATGAAATCTGAGAGCTTTTTGACCCTCCAAAAATAGCAACTCAACTACCATGTTCAAGGTCCAGAAAGTTAGTAAGGACATCAATAAAAAAGTAAAGTAGTCAAGTCACCTTTATTTTTTATAGCACTTTTAACAATACAAATTCTGTCAAAGCAAATGCACAATATCAAAATAGGAAAATAGTCTATCACTAATGTAAAATGACAAGATTAAATTCTAATTTTTCAGTTAAGGGCATTTCATTATTGAATTCAGTGATGGCATCATCCAGCTCAGTTCAGTTTAAATAGTATCTGTTAAATCAAGTTGGTTATATTGCTGAAAATGAAGTGTCCCCAACTAAGCAAGCCAGAGGCAACAACGGCAAGGAACCAAAACTCCATCTGTGACAGAACGGAGGAGAAAAAACCTAGGGAGAAACCAGGCTCAGTCGGGGGGTAAGGGGGCAGTTCCCCTCTGGCCAAACGAACGAGTAGTTTGTTCCAACTGCAGAAAAGTCAGATTGTAAGGGCTCAACTGGTTCCATTGGTCTTTTCCTGATGGCTGTCTAGGTGATGAGGTCCTCACTGGGGATCTGTCTCTGGGGCTCATCTAGGTCTCCTGGTCTCCGCTTACGTTCAGGGCTGTAGAGGTTGTCTCTAGGTGCTAATCCACCATCTGATCTGGATACGGACTGGATCGGGTGGCTATGGTGACTTCGGAATAAGAAAGAAACAGACTAATATTAGCATAGATGTCAATCTTCTTACGATGTAACAAGTACATCGTGTTTTATTGGAAGTGTTCCCGATTCCGGTTGACCTAATTAATGCAGCCTAACAATCCTTTAACGGATTTGAATATTAGAAGCGTATTAGTGAGTTATGTGTACGCCAGGTTAAAGAGATGGGTCTTTAATCTAGATTTAAACTGATAGAGTGTGTCTGCCTCCCCTACAGTGTTAGGTAGATTGTTCCAGAGTTTGGGCGCTAAATAGAAAAAAGATCTGCCGCCCGCTGTTGATTTTGATATTCTAGATATTATCAAATGGCCAGAGTTTTGAGATCGTAACAGACGTGAAGGACTATAATGTGATATGAGCTCGCTCAAGTACTGAGGAGCTAAGCCATTCAGGGCTTTATAAGTAATTAACAATATTTTAAAATCTATACGATGTTTAAAAGGGAGCCAGTGCAGTGTTTACAGAACCGGGCTAATGTGGTCATACTTCCTGGTTCTAGTAAGGACTCTAGCTGCTACATTTTTAACCATCTGTAGTTTGTTTATTAAACGTGCAGAACACCCACCTAATAAAGCATTACAATAATCTAACCTTGAGGTCATAAATGCGTGAATTAACATTTCTGCATTTGACAGAAAAGCCCATATCACATAATTTTATTATGAAATATACTTTTTTGTGCACAAATAAAGCAAAAATGTCTCAACAATTCTTCTCGTCCATGTCAGTCTTCGATGTGCGTTCACAAGAGTACCATGACACAAAAGAAAAAAAAAAGATAGCTCCTTTTACTGTAGCTTCATAAAATGTAACCACTGATGTCACATGGACTATTTTAACAATATCTTTACTATGTTTATGGGCCTTGAAAGTGTCAGTTCCATTGCTGTCTATGCAGGGTAAGAAAGCACTCAGATTTAATAAAAAGATATCTTAATTTGTGCTCCGAAGATGAACGAATGTCTTATGGGTTTGAAACGACATGAGGGTAAATAATTAATGACAGATCAGAAGGGTTAGAAAATCTGGGGTTCAAAAACTGGGTACAACATCTGTGTTAGGGGTCAAACTGACCCATACTGGTTTTTTTTTTTATTTGGAAATAAATGGGCTCTATAAAAACACTAAACATTCAAGTAAAAACAGAGAACCACTATTGTAGCAGGTTGGTAGGGGCTATTTGCACACTGAGGTGCTAATAGCTGCAAGTAATTGTAAATATAATCTACCATTATTTGTACCTAGTTTAAGTAGTACTTATTGCTATATTTTTTACTTCCTCTGCCTTATTATGCCTGCTATTAAACTCTTGTGAGGGTAAAATTAGTTCCCTTTCAGTCAGTCATGTTCAACGTAACGTCAACTGACTGTCGTAAATGGGATCTCGCCCGAGAGCCCAATCACCTTTGAGTGTTAATAAAACAAGCCAAGGACAGTTGGTGTGCGTGTTTTCACCACATGCACCCCGCCCCGCAGTGTGGGTATAAAAGGAGAGCACATGCAAATGCACATCAGCTTTTCGCTTCGGAGCCGAGCCTTCCGCGAATCTCCGAGAGTGTTTGCAAGACAGCATTTTGACGAGTGTTGGTGTGACGGCGCATCAGTGGAGGCTGCTGGAAAACACTTTTCCTTTTCTAAAAGAACAATATATAAAATATCAATAACTAAAAGAGCACCACGAGCGACGGTGTCTTTTAAAAATGTCTTCCCACTCATGTGTTTCTGGATGTGGTTGTTTCCGGGCTTCGTCGGACAGTCAAGATCGCTGTGTCTCATGCTTGGGCTATGAGCACGCTGAAGCAGCGCTCGTGTATGAGTCATCTTCTCATTGCGGGAACATGACCATCGCAATGTTGCGGTCCGGATACCTCCTCGTCATCCCCCTCGCTATGCCCGTTCTAGTTATTCCGGTCTCTCGGAGGGCTACTTCGGCTCATGGTCAGGGTGATCTGAGGATCACAGTGAAAGCTTCCCCGTTGAGTGCGTCTCTGTGGGCCTCTCATTCCTCCAGCACATCGCACCATCTGGTGTTTCAGGACAAGCTCACTGGATCCTTGGACAGGGCGGGGTCCAGCATCTCTTTCGGAGTGCCAGCAGATGACAGGATGTCGATCGCTGCATCGGAGGGTGAGCTAGGCTCTGGAGATGACGATTCAACTGCGGTGCCTCCGTCAGGAAGAGTGGCATTGCCCAAGTCAGATCCAGAGCTGACTACTATGCTTTCCCGGGCCGCCAAGAGCGTCGGGCTGCACTGGAGGTCTCCTCGAGGCTGGACGCTTGGTTCCGGGGGGCGCAGGCCGATCACCGGCAGCATACCTCCAGTTCCATTCTTCTCGGAGGTGCATGAGGATGTGTCTAGGTCTTGGAGGGCACCTTTTTCTGCCTCTTCCGTCCTCACCACCCTCGAAGGTGGGGCAGCCCAAGAGTATGTGGAGATCCCTCTTGCAAGTCCACCAGGCCAAGGTGTTAAAGCAGTTGCACGAGGGTGGTGCTGACCCGGGTGTGATGCAGGAACTTCGCACAGCGACAGACATCGCCCTAAGGGACGGAAGTCACAGTGCGGGCCCTGGTCCAGGAGCGCCACCTATGGCTGACCTTGGCAGATATGAGGGAGACTGACAAACATGGCTTCTTTGTACGCTGCCTATTCGGCGAAGTTGTGGAGGGCTTTGCCCAACATTTATCGGCCGCACAGAAGCAGACGGAGGCATTTCGACACATCCTGCCCCAGCAGTCCATTGCTGTCTTCACCCCACCGCCGGCTGTAGCCTCTCTCTCTGTAGCCTCTGTAGCCTACTGCTCCCCTGATCTGGAATTTCATATGCTTCTGTGTCGACCATTCTGCCTACCGAGGGAATTTACAGCGATCATAATCACAGCTGTTTACATTCCCCCTCAAGCCAACACAGACCAGGCACTCAAGGAGCAGGAAACCATGCACCCAGATGCGGCGTTTGTTGTTACGGGGGACTTTAATAAAGCCAACTTCAGAACAATAGCTCCAAAATACTTCCAACACATCACCATCAACACGCGTAGTGATCGTGTACTGGACCACTGCTACTCTCCCTTCCGGGACACCTACAAATCCCTCCCCCGTCCACCTTTTGGCAAATCGGATCACTCTTCCGTTCTGCTCCTGGCTGCTTATAGGCAGAAACTGAAACAAGACCTCAGCACCCGCTGTTTGTCCTCAGGACAATCCAGAAGGGATGCTGGTCGGACCAATCAAAACTTGCCCCTATACTACAGGACTGTAGTTTTGATCACGTGGACTGGGCTTACATGTTCCGGGCACCGCGCCCTCTCGTTCTTCTTCTGATGATGACATAGAGGCGGGGGCCTATTCAGATGCTGTAACGTGTTTCATCAGAAATCTCTGTGTATAAAGGAGTCCGTAGTACCGACAAAAAAAATCCGCATCTACCCCAACCAAAAACCATGGATTAACAGCGACCCATGTTCGATCAGCCTTGTCAGCGCGGACATCTGCCTTTAAATCCGGAAACACTGTATACGATCGAAAACAAGCCAGCTTTTACGATCTCAGGAGATCCATCAAAGCCGCCTGGTGAAACGACAATATAAAAACAAAGTTGAAGAACAATTCAACACCAACAATGCAAGAAGCATGTGGCAGGGCATCAACAACATCACAGGTTTTAAGCCAGGGAACACCAACCAGCTACTGTGAACATTGCAAAGTCGCCTCTTGTCTACAGGACGAGCTTAATCATTTTTATGCTCGTGTGTAGTGTCCCCTTCGAGGCTGACAACACCACTCATACAGAGAGTGAATTCTCCCGCGGTTGCTCCCCTCAGAAGAGGTGAGTCCACTCTCCTGTGTCTTTCTGTCACGGATGTAACCCAATCCTTCAAATGGTTGAACATCCGCAAATCTGCTGTGGGTCCATTGATAAATGGCACCCCAGGCTGTGTGCTCAGAGCATGCACATTCCAACTAGCCGGGGTTTTTACAGACATTTTCAATCTGTCCCTCTCTCTGTCTGTGGTTCCCAAGTATCAGCCGTGCTTCAAAAAATCCAGTTTTCAAATGTTTTATTAGTTTTTTTGTTGGTTTTGTGTCCATACCGATGTTGTTATAAAAATAGCGCAACGCAAATCACTTTGAGTTTGCTTGAATGACTGGATTCCCGTTGCTCTCACAGACACCCATCTTCAGCAAGCCCTTGTTTGGACCGCACGGCCCGTACGACCACGACGAGAAACTAGCCAAAAATCGAGGGAAGAGACCACATCTGCTCTGTGTTGTCTGCTTCACTGGACCCACTACAATTTGCATACCGCAGTAACCGATCCACAGACGATGCTATTGCCTTCAACCTGCACACTGCTCTCTCCCACCTGGAAAATAAGAACACCTATGTGAGGATGCTGTTCGTGGATTGTAGTTCTGGGACTGAACATATCTCTGTGCAGCTGGATCCTGGACTTCCTGACAGGCAGAAGTCAGGTGGTCAGAATAGGCAACAACACCTCATCTCTCCTGGTCCTCAACACTGGTGCTCCGCTGGGCAGGGTCCTCAGCCCACTCCTGTACTCCCTGTACACACACGACTGTACAGCCACTGTACACTGTACACACAGACTGTACAGTGTATGGAACAGCTCCAACGTCATCGTCGAATTTGCCGATGACACAACGGTGATAGGCCTGATCACCGACAACGATGAGACGGCCTACAGAGAGGAGGTGAGTACCCTGACTAAATGGTGTCAGGAGAACCACCTCTCACTCAACATCGACAAGACCAAGGAGCTGGTGGTGGATTTCAGGAGACAGAGCAGAGAACACACACACCCATCACCATCGACAAGACACCTGTGGAGCGGGTAAACAGCTTTAAGTTCCTCGGCGTTCACATCACTGAGGATCTCACATGGTCTGCTCACACAGATGCAGTGCTGAAGAAGGCACATCAGCGCCTCTTCTTCCTGAGACGGCTGAGGAAGTTTGGACCGAGCCCCAGCATCCTCAGATCCTTCTACACCTGCACTGTGGAGAGCATCTTGACCGGCTGCATCACCGCCTGGTTTGGAAACAGCACCGCTGGCAACCGCAAAGCTCTGCAAAGGGTCGTGCAAACTGCCCGTCACATTGTTGGAGGTGAGCTTCCCTCCCTCCAGGACATCTACACCAGGCGGTGTGTAAGGAAAGCCCGGAGGATCATCAAGGACTCCAGCCACCCGTCCCACAGTCTGCTCTCTCTGCTTTCCTCAGGAAGACATCTCCGCAGCATCCGATCCCGCACTAGCTGACTGAGGGATAGCTTTTTCCCTCAGGCTATAAGGCTAATGAACAGTCACCAAAAACTAATATGGGCGTTTGCACGCGCTTTCCTTTTACAGGGTGTGCGTGGTGAAACACTCCCACTCTGTTTTGTTAACACTCAAAGGTGATTGGGCTATCGGGCGAGATCCCATTTTTGTCAGTCCCTTGACGTTACTCATATTTCTTTTCAGTGCTTAGTAATTGAGATAAAAAGATCTCAAGAAAAAAAAAAAAAAACTAGATTTATTTGACTGTGAAACAACTAGATTAATAAAGTTAATATTAATTTAAATAGCTCAGAACACGAGACATTTTTTTGAGATTTTGCACAAACCCATCACAAACGAACTGCGCTGGTTTGGAGCGATTTTAGGAAACATGGGGTGTAGAGTGATGTCACACAGTCAAACTTTTTTTTGTAATATCTCAAACACAAAACCAGCACAAACGTTCGTTTTGCACACAAATGCACCAAAAATATGGCTGGTTTGGTGATTATTTATTTGTATGGGGTGCCAATCAAGGAGGTTGTTGGAAGCACTCTCTTCTGCAGTTGAGTTGCAAAACAAACACGTTGACAGGTTTCAGATGGGCTTTGAGGAGAGTCCCTCAGTTTCTGCAGTTCTAATGGGCTCAGGTTTAAAAAAAAACATATATTAGGTGGACAGGAAGCTGTCATAAACACATAGGCCTTGCTCTTCATAGATGGATAATTGTTTTTATTTTTCAATATTCATCAAAGAAGAAACCACATTGTTGTGCACCATGCATTAAAAAAATTTAAATAAAAAATTCTGCTGATGGACCTAGTGTGTTTTTGCCTGAATAATTAATCACACTTATTAAATATTTTAGTATTTGCTTCACTTTAATTAGTTTAAAATACAGGCTAATATATCAACCTCAATTTTTCAAAAGAGTAAAAGATGGCATTCAAGAAGGCATTCGGACTACATTCATGACATTTTTTGCAGCATCTAAGATGTGTCCTTACAATTGAATTGGATCTCTAATATCCCGGAAAGAAAGACCAATGAGGCTTCACAAGTCCACTGAAACTTGACATATGAGCCCCCAAATCAAAACGACGACACTAACGGTCCTAAGGGAGGAGGATCTGTTTAATTTGACACAAGTGAAAGTGAGGACAGACACAAAAACACATCGCGCGCGCGCAAACATGAATACAAACACACAAACACTATCTTGACCTCTATAAAGACATTTACACACACACACACACACACACACACACACACACACACACACACACACACACACACACACACACACACACACACACACACACACACACACACACACACACACACACACACACACACACACACACATATATATATATATATATATACACAGTATCTCACAGAAGTGAGTACACCACTCACATTTTTGTAAATATTTTATAATATCTTTTCATGTGACAACACTGAATAAATTACACTTTGTTTCAATGTAAAGAAGTGAGTGTACAACTTGTATAACAGTGTACATTTGCTGTCCCCTCAAAATAACTCAACACACAGCCATTAATGTCTAAACTGCTGGCCACAAAAGTGAGTACACCCCTAAGTGAAAATGTCCAAATTGGGCCCAATTTGCCTTTTTTTTCTCTCCCCGGTGTCATGTGACTCATTAGTATTACAAGGTCTCAGGTGTGAATGGGGAGCAGGTGTGTTAAATTTGGTGTTATCGCTTTCACTCTCTCATACTGGTCACTGGGAGTTCAACATGGCACCTCATGGCAAAGAACTCTCTGAGGATCTGAAAAAAAAAAGAATTGTTGCTCCACATAAAGATGGCGTAGGATATAAGACGATTGCTTAGACCCTGAAGCTGAGCTGCAGCACGGTGGCCAAGACCATACAGCGGTTTAACAGGACAGGTTCCACTCAGAACAGGCCTCGCCATGGTTGACCAAAGAAGTTGAGTGTATGTGATGCAGTGTCATATCCATAGGTTTTGTTTGGGAAATAGACGTATGAGTGCAGCCAGCATTTCTGCAGAGGTTGAAGGGTGGGGGTTCAGCCTCTCAGTGCTAAGACCATAACGCTGCACACTGCATCAAATTGTTCTGCATGGCTGCAAGATGATGCACAAGAAAGCCCGCAAACAGTTTGCTGAAGACAAGCAGATTAAGGACATTGATTACTGGAACCATGCCCTGTCTGATGAGACCAATATAAACATATGTGGTTCAGATGGTATCAAGCGTGTGTGGCGTTAACCAGGTGAGGTGTACAAAGACAAGTGTGTCTTGCCTACAGTAAAGCATGGTGGTGGGAGTGTCGTGGTCTGGGGCTGCATGAGTGCTGCCGGAACTGGGGAGCTACAGTTCATTGAGGGAACCATGAATGTTAACATGTACTGTGAAATACTGACGCAGAGCATGATCCCCTCCCTTCGGAGACTGGGCCGCAGGGCAGTATTCCAAAATGATAATGACCACTGCCTTGCTAAAGAAGTTGAGGGTAAATGTGATGGACTGGCCCAGTATGTCTCCGTACCTAAACCCTATTGAGCATCTGTGGGGGATCCTCAAATGGAAAGTGGAGGAACGCAAGGTCTCTAACATCCACCAGCTCCGTGATGTCTTGTGTGTGTTGAGTTATTTTGAGGGGACAGCAAATTTACACTGTTATACATGCTGAACACTCTGATGATGATATAATGATATTCTGGGGAATTGTGTGCATCTAATTTTATAGCAACAGTTTGGACAGGACCCTTTCTCTCCTAACATGACAGTGCCTCTGTGTATAAGGCAAGGATCAAAGACAAATGATGATTCAGTCAATGTGGAAGAACTTGAATGGTCTACAGAAAGCCAAATCCTAATCCCAGCTGAACACCTCTGGTGTGACTTTAAATGCAAAATTTAAGACAAAAATGAATCGCCAAACACCAATGACTTGTACATTATTTACTTTACTTTACTTTTAGTCATTTAGCAGATGCTTTTATCCAAAGTGACTTACACATAAGAAAAAGTAACTAAATTCAAAGTTAAAACTATAAATATTATATATACACATTTAAGAAGATAAAGAAATTAAATAAAAATGACAAATGCATACAACAACATTTCAAATCTAAAAATTTAAATGAAAACAAAAAATAAAGCTAAAAACAAGTCAAAATATTAAATCAAGAAAAGGTATGAGTATAATAATGATTCAAACATAACACTAAAGGCCTAAGTATACTTATTTTTTACATATTAAGAATTGGTTATACAAACTAAAACAGAAGTGAAACAAGTAGTAGGAAAGAGGATAAATAAAAAGCAATACTTATATCCCTTGCCGGTGTCCCTGCCCGGTGGAGTCGCACGGTAGAGTCGATGGTCTTTACAATCTTCGGTCTTCTCACAAGGAGGGCTTGTAACATATATATATATATATATATAACATTATAACATTCATTATATGGACAGACGTACTGGGACACCCCCTTCTTTAGAAGAGAAAAGGGCACTTCTAAACTGTGCCAACAAAGATGGAAACATAATTCATGTACTTAAAAATTGTATTTCCACCTCTTTTGCAACAGTTTTGAAGTGAATGAAATGACTGTACCCATATGTACAAGTCATTTGTGTTTGGTGATGAATGTTTGGCTCAATGTCTGCATTTAAATTCACACCAGAGGTAAAGTAACCCTAGAATATCATTATATGCTTAAACATTAAGATTTGTACTCATGGAAATTACTAATGTAGTCAAACATTTCATTAGAAGGGGGTGACCCAATACTTTTGGCAATATAGTGTGTGTTTATATATATATATAAAGTTATTTAAAATTTCACAATATTACTGTTTTTACAGTTTTTTTAAGAGACTTTTAAAAAATCTTACCAACCTCAAACTTTTGGTTAAAGTACTGTATTTTCATATACAGTATAAAGACTTATGTTGGCATTGTTGTTTGAGAGAAAAAAATGTAAAAGAAAAAAATGAAAATGTAAGAGAAAAAAAAAGAAAAAAAATGTATAAAAAAGAAAATCTGCAAAATCTTGAAACAAAATTACCGCAATGAAAATAAATAAAATATTATTTTGAATTAATCTGGGTTTTTTTGTGCACTCTTTTCAATAAAACTGAAATATATATTTCCTTTGATATACTGTAAGAATGATGAGTGTTTTTTCAGTGTGAAATCTGTTTGGGGGGCACTGTTTTCAAGTGTATATGACACCCATGATTACTATATTCTGCAAATGAATGAAATTAATAAATATATATATATATATATATTTATTAATTTCATTCATTAATTTCATACATACATACATACCCGTTCTCAGCAAGCACTATGATCTTCATTTAGACTATAAAACAAAAGACAGCAAGAAGGATTAGAAGAAAGTGCATTGCCGCTGATCAAAGTTATGAAAATTACAAATCTATGGGAAAGACTTTTCAGATCTCACTGCAAAATAAATTTCCATCACAATTATAATGAACATGGTTTGGCCATCTCATCTTGAGCTACAGTGCTGCTGATGTGAATCAAAAATGCAGTCTTTTACATACACGTTATGAAGATGCCTGAATCTGCTTACAAACAATCAGCCAGCAGCCCCATGCAATTATTATCATATTATATTAAAAATGGTTGAAGATTTGGCCCATGCAAATAACTCAGATTATCTCTAATCTCCAGGAAGACTAATTCCTGACCAGCCTCTCTGGAGGCATAATTAGGAAGATTCATGTTTTACTTTGCCAACTTCCGCCCCGCACTGCTTTTTTCCCGTGCCTATCTTATTGGCTTAGTTATTTTATCCCATGAAGGAAATATCGAAAGCAGATTTCTATACGTGTTGTAATCATACATAATGATGATAAAAGTCAACTTTCATCCATACCAAATTATTGCTGACGAAATCAACATCAAATATTCAGTATTTGACACACCCAAAGTATATATCTATACTAATTTTTATCTATTACGCAGATTAAGGCAAAGATAACAAAAATATCCTAAATTCCAAATAATCACACCAAACATATGAACTAAACACTAGTGATCTGTTTACAGGGAAAAGTTATACATCACAGGTTAAGAAAATAGCATAGGTTCCACTACACAAAAAGCTTATAATTGACATAAAATACAACCTTACTATTTATTGTCTCTTGAGTATATTGCTTTAATAGCAGAAGCAATTATTACTTGTCTTTTGGAAATCCTTTATGTGAGTTTTGAGTCTTTTCTGTTCTGTCAAAGAAGAGTAAAAGCCGCATTTCTCTTGGAGTGCATTGAGAACGAAAGGGACTTTACAGGGGTCAGGCAGTCACCTTTTGATGTGTATTTGTGGAGGTTCAACCTCGAAGTCTCACCATAAAAACAGTCCTCCATTATTGAATTATGCATTAAATGGTCATCCTGGACCATATCCAGATAAAGAGGTCTTTGCCCTATTTGATATTTACCAGATATTTACATTTACCAGACACTTTTATCCAAAGCAACTTACAGAGCATTCAGGTTATACATTTTTTTTGTACATGTGTTCTCTGGGAATTGAACTCACAACCTTTGCGCTGCTAACGCAATGCTCTAACCACTGAGCCACAGGAACACTTGTTGAATTATTCTGGTTTAATTATTTTAAGTGATAAGAAGCCACGGTTAATTCCTGTTCTGGAATACATCCAAAGGTTTCCCTCAAATCTCTCCTGGTTTTTAGAGGTCTCATGAGATGAGGAGACTTAGGGCAGGAAATCGGCCAGCCAGTTAAATGCAGGTCGCTCAAGGATGTGGCTCTATAAATCTATTACGACTTGCAGATGCCCAAGAAAATAATCGTATCGTGCTCCTTTGATGTGTGAGAGTCCATGGTAATGTGGGCCTGTCCACTCAAGTTCTACACAAGATACATGATTTTATTGGTCACATACGTAATTATATGGAATATAACCAGCAATGAAATGTAAGTCAGGTCCGCTCCATGAACAGTGCGTGAAATAATACTTTTTCTATGTACACAAAAGGCCTATTTCTCTCAAATATTGTTCACAAATCTGTCTAAATCTGTGTTAGTGAGCACTTCTCCTTTGCCAAGATAATCCATCCAACTCACAGGTGTGGCATATCAAGATGATAATTAGACAGCATGATTATTGCACAGGTGTGCCTTAGGCTGGCTACAATAAAATGTCACTCTAAAATGTGCAGTTTTACTGTATTGGGGGGAGGGGTCCGGGGGGGTCCGAAAACCAGTACGTATATGGTGTGAACACCATTTGCCTCACGCAGTGCAACACATCTCCTTCGCATAGAGTTG
This sequence comes from Ptychobarbus kaznakovi, assembly GCA_027422405.1. NCBI lineage: Eukaryota > Metazoa > Chordata > Actinopteri > Cypriniformes > Cyprinidae > Ptychobarbus > Ptychobarbus kaznakovi. The sequence continues at coordinate 4,250,101 of CM049808.1, forward strand.
ATCAGGTTGTTGATTGTGGCCTGTGGAATATCGGTCCACTCCTCTTCAATGACTGTGCAAAGTTGTTGGATATTGGCAGGAACTGGAACACGCTGTTGTATACGCCGATCCATAGCATCCCAAACATGCTCAATGGGTGACATGTCCGGTGAGTATGCTGGCCATTCAAGAACTGCGATGTTTTCAGCTTACAGGAATTGTGTACAGATGCTTGCAACATGGGCCGTGCATTATCATGCTGCAACATGAGGTGATGGTCTTGGATGAATGGCACAACAATGGGCCTCAGGATCTCGTCACGGTATCTCTGTGCATTCAAAATGCCATCAATAAAATGCACCCGTGTTCGTTGTCCATAGCATAAGCCTGCCCATACTATAACCCTACAACCACCATGGGTCACTCAATCCACAATGTTAACATCAGCAAACCGCTCACCCACACGATGCCATACACGCTGTCTGCCATCTGCTCTGCACAGTGAAAACCGGGATTCATCCGTGAAGAGAACACCTCTCCAAAGTGCCAGACACCATCGAATGTGAGGATTTGCCCACTCAAGTCGGTTACGATGACGAACTGCAGTCAGGTCGAGACCCTGATGAGGACAATGAGCATGTAGATGAGCTTCCCTGAGATGGTTTCTGACAGTTTGTACAACCATTATTTGGTTATGCAAACTGATTGTTGCAGCAGCTGTCCGGGTGGCTGTCTCAGACGATCTTGGAGGTGAAGATGCTGGATGTGGAGGACCTGGGCTGGTGTGGTTACACGTGGTCTTACAATTTTGTTCAGTGTACATAGCAGCAATACGGATGGTGGAGAATAATGAGTATCTTACTGATTATTAAATTGAGTCATGTTGATGTTATGAGACCGAGTTTGAGTTTAGGAGCCTGATGGCCTGGGGGAAGAAGCTCCTCCTAAGTCTCTCAGTTTTTGCCATCATGCTCCGGAAGCGCTTGCCGGATGACAGTAAAATAAAGAGCCGGTTGCCAGGGTAATTTGAGTCCTTGATGATTTTAGCAGCTCTGCTTTTCCAGCGTTTGAGGTAGATGTCCTGCAGAGAGGGGAGAGCAGACCCTGAGATGTGCTCAGCTAAGCGCACAACACCCTGCAGGGCTTTGCAGTCCTGATTGGAGACGTTTCCATACCACACTGAGATGCACTGAGTCATTACACTTTCTATGTCCCCTGAAAAAAACATTTTCAGGATTGCTGGTGAGACCTTGAATTTCCTCAGATGTCGCAGATGGTAAAGTCTTTGCCTGGCTTTCTTAACCTGAGTCTGAATGTGTGTAGTCCAAGTTAGGTCCTCGGAGATGTTTACACCGAGGTACTTGAAGCTGCTCCCCCTCTCCACAGGGGTCCCACTGAACATAAGAGAACTGTAGGGCCATTGCTGTCTCTTCCTGAAGTCCACGATCAGCTCTTTAGGTTTGCTCACATTCAGAGAGAGACAGATGTCCTGGCACCATGATGTAAGTTTCTCTATCTCATCCAAGTATGCTGTCTCATCATTGTTGGAAATGAGGCCCAGAACCACAGTAACATCAGCATATTTAATGATAGAAGTGGAGCTGTGAGAGGACACACAGTCGTGTGTAGAGAGAGTAGAGCAGGGGACTCAGGACACAACCATGTGGGGCTCCTACGCACAGAGTGATGGAGTTTTAGGTGAACTGGCCAACTTTCACCACTTGAGGTCTGCCGGTGAGGAAGTTTTGAATCCAGTCGCAGAGTGAAGAGTTTAGGCCGAGGTCTGTGAGTTTAAAAGCTAGCTTAATGGGGACTATAGTATTGAAAGCTGAGCTATAGTCAATGAATAACAGCCTTACATAGTTCCCATTTTTGCTATCAATGTGTGTGAAGGAAGAGTGCAGGACGTGAGAGATGGTATCATCAGTCTATTTGGGCGATAGGCAAACTGAAGAGGGTCCAAAGTAACAGGTATGGAGGAGCAAATGTGGTTCTTTAAAAGTCTCTCAAAAACCTTCATGACTATTGATGTGAGGGCAACTGGACAATAGTCATTCAGGCAAGAGGGTTTATTTTTCTTAGGCACAGGGGTGAGGACAGATTTTTTTTAAAGGAGTTGGGAACCACAGAGGCAGCAAGGGACTCATTAAAGATTGAAGTAAACAAACCAGCAAGCTAATCAGCGCAGGACCTCAGAACATGGCCAGTAATCCCATCAGGTCCGGCTGCTTTCCTGACGTTCACTCTCTTTAGTTCCCTCATCATCGCTGTTCTGTCTGCTGCTTCCTGACGCGCTGATCGGCAGAGTCACGCTGTGGCCATTGCATTCAAAGTGGCCGTAGAAGGTGTTTAACTCACCAGCCAGCAACGGATCTGCTCTCACCTCTGGGGAGGATTTATTTCCAAAGGAACAGATGGTCCTCAGACCCTGCCACATGCGTCGAGAGTCATTGAGCTGAAAATGAGACTCAATTATCTCCCTGCATCGGAGTTTACGACATGCCCGCCACAGTGAACTTTCACTAATAAAGCTAATTACAAGTGAACTACAAGGACGCCGCAAGGTCCTCCACGAGAGTCTGCTCCTCAGACAGCTGATGGACTTCAAGGGGGGTTATTACTGCGTACCTGCTTATTCTAAACCACTACGCTGGGCACTGTATTCAATTTATACACTGTGTTTTTGGGAGTGAAGATTTGTCTGATGCTGGCAGATTAGTAATGAGAGGGTATCTTAGAGAAAAATGCAATTAAAAGTTAAAAAGCTTTTAGCTTGCTTCCACAAGTCTTTGAGCTCTTCAAGTTTTGTGTAACTGTGCTGTACCGGGTGAGCTACCGAGCAAGTTTACTACACTACCAATTTGTTATGTGTTTTAAAGAATTATCTTCTGCTTACCAAGCCTGCATTTTTTTATTCAAAATACAGCAAATGCAGTAATATTGTGAAATATGTTTTACTATTTAAAATAACTGCTTTCAATTTGAATATATTTTAAAATGTAATTTATTCCTGTGATGACAATGCAAAATTTTCAGCATCATTACTCCAGTCTTCATTGTCACATGATCCTTCAGAAATCATCATAATATACTGATTTGCTGTTCACAAAACATTTATTATTATTATTATTAGTTGAGTACAGTATTTTTTTTTCTCAGGATTCTTTAATGAATAGAACGATCCAAAGATCAGCATTTACCTGAAAATAAAAAGCTTTTGTAACATTATACACCATATCATTCAATAGCTTGGAGACAGTATATTTAAATTATCATATATGTATTATTAAATTAATGCAATTACAGAAATTATACTTTTATTTAACAAGGATACATTCAATTGATCAAAAGTGACGATAGATAATTTATTTTTGGGGGTATCTTTTTAAAATTATTATTATTGTTGTTTTTGCATAGAAATGGTCATATACAATTTTCCAAAATCTCCTTTACAATAAACAGAACAAGCTGTAGACAGAAAAGAAATGTAGAGAGAGGCAGATTTTTCAAGTGAGATTTTGTTGAACAGTGAATAGTTCTACAGAATTTACTAATTTATCTAATTGAATTTGCATTTCAATATATCCAAATGCATTAATCAAAAGTTGTATCTGTTAACATATGTTAATACACTGAACTGACATGCACAAATAACAGTTTTAATATTAGAATTAATAAATGCTGCAAACAAATGATACTGTTCATTGTTAGTTTGCTTTTACACATTTTAATTTGTGCAAATTAGTTTTTTTCACATTGTATTTATCTTTTGACCATCCTTGTTTGTCATGTCAATATCACTATTGTTATTGTCACCATGATGTGACTTTTGTCTCGCCTTTATTATTGTTGACTAAATCAGTTGATGAAAAGGGCTATTCCAATGGCTGTGGATTTACATGCTGGTTTATAATGGTTTGTGCTTAACAAACTCTAAATTATTGTGAATAACAACATGGGGACAGTTTTGAACTCCGATTATTTTTATTAATAGTTTTTGGTCAACACTCTTTAAAATTGTTTAAATTGGTTAACAAATTTACTTAATTACATCAGTTTCAAGCTAACCCTGACTCGTTGGAAAAATGTGTCTGTGATGACATTTCTGCAATATATAACATTGCTTTTTGCATATTTCATGACATTTTCAAAGTGAATTGTCCAGTGAGTTAAAATTAAAAGTGGATTCACTTTTATCTGAAACAGTGAAATGTTTTATTATGTTGGTTGTTGTACATATCATGAAAGTTCAGAAATGAAAAATCTTGTTAGTGGTGCTAAAAGTTTAATGTTCTTTCACATTCAAAAACCAACAACACTAAACCTAATTGACAGTGTTAGAAGCAAACACGAGATAAAAATATATTTGCTGGCAATCACGTCACTTTAACTTGCTTCTACAAGTTTTTTTTTTTTTTTTTTTTTTTTTTTTGTGTTTCATAGGACTTGCACAAGAGCGATCTGTATCACAAATGCAATTCTGGACCGGGTGAGCTACCATGCAAGTTTACCACACTGGAAAAGCAATACATACATATTGAGCTGGTTAAGTAAAGCAAAGATCAAAATCTATTCGTTTACAAATCATATACAATGGTAAAAGTGGTTGGAGGTCACAACATAGTATGAATTAAAATTAATTAGTTCATTTTTAACCTAAAGAAATTCTTCCGTATAACAGAAAAAAATATTTTAATATTTAAATATACAAATTTGACATCTTTACAAAGAGAGGGCTGACACAAATAGATAATATTTGACAAACATACTGCTGCATTTATATGTCTTTATGCAGCCACTGTAGGTTCAGCAGTGCTGCGTAAGCAGAAGTGAATTTCACCCAATGCACCCAATTTCAGAACATGAGGCAACATTTTCACTTTAAATTAAACTGCTGTCTTGATTTGATTGAGGATGTTATTTTCCCTCAGTCAATAGATTATACAAGCCTCTGACTCGATACAGAGTCAGAGAACTGGATGTGCATAACTGTGACAACTTGAGATTTCAATTACAATTTCAGACACACAGCAAGCAGTTAAAAATCGCAACATTAGCCAGGTCACATGGTTTCACCAGGCCATAGAATATCCTTTTCCAGTCCATTTGTTTGCTCTTGTTGTTATTCATGCTTCTCTTTTATGGCTAGCAACAATACAATACCTAAAGGTATGACTCTGCTTGAAACTCATTTGTGAGAAAGTGTGCACATTTGGAGCAATGGCTGTTGCCATCCGCTTGAGTAAGTTTATTCACATTAAAGAGATCTATGAAAGCCTTTGTAGCTGAGCACCTTTAATTACTTTCAATACTTAACAATAGCATGTCCTTAAGGGTGGTGTGTGCATAATTCCTGCTCCAAACAGTGAAGTGAACAAATAGTTAAACATCCCAGCTCTGTTCATAAACATCAGCACTTTTTTAACACCACCAGTGATAAATTATGCCATCTGGGTAAAATCATTCATGAAAAGATTGTGAATGGGAATGTTTGGCATATGGATTTGCTTCAAGCATGGAGCATACAATAAGAATAATTAATCATTCTAACTGATTTGAACAAGTTAGTTAAGCGAAATAGATCCACTAAATAAATGAATGAATGAACACAACCATTTTGATTTATTTGTTATGAATTTAGTAAAAAAAATTGAAAGTGCATATATCCAAAATGTAAACAAACAAACAAAAAATATTATATTGTAATCATTATAAAGTATTAAAAATGTCAAAATATTTGCTGTAAAATGTTAGTAATTGCATATATATATATATATATATATATTGATATATGATGAATGGATAATGTATATATATATATATGAAATAAGCACTATAGAAGATATACACAAATATAAATTTTATTGTAAGATAACTGTTGATAACCAATTACAGATTCACCTACCATTCCTGAAAACACAAAAACTGATGCTCTCTGGTATTACAGTATATTTTGCTTTGATTAAAATGCAAATAATATAAATCACAGATCTACAAAATTGCTGCAGTTGTTTACCAAATTGTGAATGTGTTTATGTTGCAAAAATAGAATAATTCTGTAATACTCCCCGTGTAATTCTGGTAATATCAAGCAAACCAGCTTGTTCTTAAATTTGAGCTTTTAAAAAGGTCACATTATTGCTATGTGCATTTCCCTATTGCATCTTAAAATGAGCTTGATATTCAACTGGATGACCACCGCTCCACAAATTCCCCTCTCCCTTAATGTCTGCTTTGAGGAGATAATGAGGAATTATTGGTTATATGGCCCTGAAAACCATGTTTGCTTTATTTTTAATTACCTGTCAGTCCCTGCCAGCTGTAAGCATAACAAATGTCATTGATCTGCAAAGGCATTTAGGCAAGAGACAATTTGGCTAGGTCATCTAGATATTAATGACAACACATATTTCCTTTTAACAGCATATTCCGCTATCACTGAATCCAGTCAGAACACACAGCACACGGTCTAATCCCATTAGAAAAGCAGAGTGATGTTCTTCAACACAAGATCCACCTTAAAAATCAACCCAATGTTGGCAAGCTCAATTAATCTGGGAGCTCATTTCCTTCAAAGAAATAAAAAAGCCGTTGCGGGATCCTCCAGACCATTGCAAACTCCCTCAAGCCTTAAATTTGGCTTATGAGGCAGGTCGAAACAGAATTAAATGAAATGAGATTTTACTCACTTAACAAGTTCATTGTCTCTCAGCATTAACTACAGAACAGCAAGTGTCTGCGTTGAACACCGGTGCACAGATTAATGTGGCTGTCATGTGTGCTACACTGGAAAAGGAAAGAAAAGAAAAGAAAATTAGCTGTTATATTTTATGCAGCACACATGGTTTTGAGTAATGCACTTCAAATCAACATAAAAACATGTTAGTTTAAGGGATAGTTCACCCAAAAATGAAAATTATGTCATTAATTACTCACCCTCATGTTTTTCCAAACCTGTAAGACCTTCGTTCATCTTCAGAACACAAATTAAGATATTTTAGATGGAATCTGAGAGCTCTATGACCCTACCATAGACAGAAAGGATCCTTACACGATTAAGGTCTAGAAACATAGCAAGGACATCAGTAAAATAATCGATGTGACCAGGGGTAGAAATAGCTTCTTTTTGTGCACAAAAGAAAACAAAAATAATGACTTTATTCAATTCGTAAAAAAAAAAAAATGCATCAAGACAGCAGCATGCCAAACACAAGGCAGCCACTAACAGCTACCAAACACACCTGGATTGTGGAATTTCCTTTCTGTGAACTTACCTTTCCAGATGTTCTTGCAAGCTTGTGGATTATCACTCACTTTGGATTGTGTATATGCTGGTGTACTCACTTTAGGACTTTTTCAACACTCTAGGATTCTTGGACTGTTTTTAGGGTATGGTGCAGTGAACTGTATGCTTTTAACAGACTGAGTTGTCCTTGTTTTATTGTGTTGTTTTAAAGTCCCGTGAATGTTGTAACACTGTTCTTAAACATATTTCTGTTTTATGTCTTTCTTTTACCACATAAACCTCTCACACAGTAAAATCTGACCCCTTTATACATTTTGTAACCCAGCCTGTTAGGCTGAGTGCTACAAGGTGATGAAACTATGTTTTGCAAATATGTTTAATATGGGCCTCAGAAGGTTAAATGAGGGCCAAATCTAACACTGAGATTGGTGACTAATGATTCTAGGGGAATGTCCTGGCCAGAGAATGTAATACAAGCTGTAGTAGATGTTCTGATCTGATAAGGGCAACCGCTGAGGGCAGCTTCTGTTTTTGAACTGTTCAGCTAGAGAAAGTTCTCCTCCAGACAGGCAGTGAGTGTAGGTAGAGCTGTTGATAATGATGATGATGAATGAATGAATGAATGAATGATGAATGATGCATTTATATAGCGCATTATTGTGTATTGTTGTACACCCAAAGTGTTGTACAATCATGTGGGGGGTCTCTCCTCAACCACCCCCAGTGTGCAGCATCCACATGGATGATGTGATGGCTGCCACAGGACAACGGCGCCAGTGCGCTCACCACACACCAGCTACAGGTGGAGAGGAGAGAGAGTCGTAAAGCCAATCAAGAGCATGGGGATTATTAGGAGGCCATGATTGATAAGGGCCAGTGGTGGGAATTTGGCCAGGACACCGGGGGTTACACCACTACTCTTTACGAGAAGTGCCATGGGATTTTTAATGACCACAGAGAGTCAGGACCTTGGTTTAACGTCTCATCCGAAAGACGGTGCTCTTTGACAGTATTGTCCCCATCACTATACTGGGGCGTTAGGACCCACACAGACCACAGATGATGATGATGAGTGACTGTCAATTTTCATGGTAACACTTTAGAATAGGGAACACTTATTCACTATTAACTGTGACTTTTCCCTCAATAAATTCCTAATTTGATGCTTATTAATAGAAAGGTAGTTGTTAAGTTTAGGTATTGGGTAAACTTGGGTAAACCTGAGCACATATGACGGGCATGAAACTGGAGAAGTCATGGAGAATGTTATGTTGCCTGTAACAACGTTCAGCATGACTAGTTTGGTGGTGGGTCAGTGATGGTCTTTGGAGGTATACCCATAGAGGGACGCACATACCTCTACAGGCTAGACAATGGCACTCTGACTGCCCTTAGGTATCGGGATGAAATCCTTGGACACATTGTCAGACCCTATGCTGGTGCAGTGGGTCCTGGGTTCCTCTTGGAGCATGACAATGGCTGGCCTCATGTGGCGAGAGTAAGCAGGCAGTTCCTGGAGGATGAAGGAATTGATACCACTGAGTGGCCCCCACGCTCACCTTACCTAAATCCAATAGAACACCTCTGGAACATTATGTTTCGGTCCATCCGATGCTGCCAGGTTGCACCTCAGACTGTCCAGAATCTCAGTGATGCCTTGGTCCAGATCTGGGAGGAAATACCCCAGTACACCATTCTTTGTTTCATTAGGAGCATGCCCTGACATTATCAGGCATGCATACAAGCATGTCTGCCTTACAAACTACTGAGTACCATTTTGAGTTGCTTCAGTGAAATTTCAGCAAAATGGACTAGCCTGCTGCATAATTTTTTCACTTTGATTTCTGGGGTGTATTTGAATTCAGCCCTCTGTAGTTTGATAATTGTCATTTCCATCAAACGATGTGGCATCCTTTCATTCCTAACACATTACCCAGTCCATATCAGTATAGATATACAGCATGCTATTATTCCCCATTGAGATCTGATGTGTTTTCACATTAAAGTGTTCCTTTAATTTTTTTGAGCAGTGTATATGATTTAGGTACGCAGCATTGCACGACCAAGATGTTTAACCCAAATATTAATGCGATTGGAATGTGACAATCTGATTTGATCAAATAGTAGTTCAATAAACAAAGTTAAAATTAAGTGACTTACATTTTAGACACAATATTAGACACTTTTTTTGCCATTGGGAATTGCCATTTAACCATTGGTACAAGGCCTAACATGTGCAAAAAGAAACATATCAGGCCCTTTCTAACAGAGCATGCTGCACAACTTCTTGTCCAGGCCCTTGTCATTTCTAGGCTGGACTACTGCAATGCTCTTCTGGCTGGACCTCCATCAAACACAATCAAACCTCTACAAATGATTCAGAATGCAGTGGCACGACTGGTCTTCAACGAGCCCAAAAGAGCCCATGTTACACCTCTCTTTGTCTCCTTGCACTGGCTACCAGTTGCAGCTCGCATCAAGTTCAAGACACTGATGCTTGCATATAGAACAACCACAGGGTCAGCACACACCTACTTCCACTCACTATTACGAATCTACATCCCCTCCAGAAGTCTGAGATCTGCTAGTGAGCGACGCCTCGTGGTACCATCACAGAGAGGCTCAAAATCACTCTCCAGAACATTCTCGTTCACTATTCCTGGCTGGTGGAATGATCTTCCCACCCCCATCCAGAATGCTGGATCCCTGTCAACCTTCAAGCAACAACTGAAAACTCATCTCTTTCAACACTACTTGACTTCATCATAAAAAAAAATATATATACTTTACCTTTTTCTATATCTTCATCTTTCTCTTTATCTTTATCTCCTTCTCTTGCTAGCTTGTACTTATTTGAACAATGCCTGAGACTTGGTATTGGGGGCACTTCCTCTGTCTGTTTGCCTCTTCAAGATGAATCGCTTTATGTATTCCCCAATTGTAAGTCGCTTTGGATAAAAGTGTCTGCAAAATGACTAAATGTAAATGTAAATATCAAAATAAGCATTAATATGGATTTAAATAAGCATTATGTGAATTATAGTGAAGTGCATTATATTAATTATGAATGTATTTCCCCCTTGATATATTTATTTATTTTAGAAATAAAAAATGTAACATAAAAACGTAGAGAGAGATAAAAAAATGTAGCCTAGAGATTTTCGGTTTGTTGAAAGAAAGAAAAAAAAAGATCATACATTTTAATAGTATAGCTCTGTGTTGTCATCTAAAATTTTCTCAATACCCATCCACATCATGTTTTGCTAAGAAATGCCCTAACGCACCTGTTCCTCTTTATAATTCAGTCAAACTCGAAATTAATACGTTTATGCTCCATATCACCGCAATCGATAGGAAAATGACCATTTGTACAGCAAAGGCTCATAGTGAAATTAAAACAACAAAATTAAAGTATATAAATAAATGATGAATGTCAGTCTCTGAGGATTTTTCAGCTCGTTCCAGTTGGTTGAAATATTGGAAATAAGCATTGCTGTTCAGAATATGCAAACGCTTGCTCATCCTTCAAAGAGACATGAGCGATCCCTCCTTACCCTTTTGGGAGCGCGTGCATTTATTTGCACTCTCCCAAGAGTCCCTCAGTCAGTACACCACCTCCCCATTATGACTCACCAACAAAGAGACATTTCGAGCTCAACTCTACAAAATATTATTCAGCGCTCTGACACTTGACACAATGTTTCCATTATGTTTTCTAAAGAGACCTGGAATCTTAACAGGATAAAATAGGACTCTATTTTTTCAACATAGAGCGAGGGAGCACGGTTCCATTCAAAACAATGGCTCTCCCAGGATGACTGTTCATCTGGGAAAAACATATCAGGGAATGGTAAAATGTCGTAGCACTTTAAATCCGTTTTAGTGCCTTCTTAGCATGTCTGGTCATTTAAAAACCTCATGAAATGACTTGATTAACTTTTTCTTCCTGGCTATGTCCAAAAGCAGAAAAATGCTGCCTTACACCATGCCCTAAACAGATTTCCAGTGACAACAGTCTGTAAACATTGAATGCAGCTTCTACATTTTCATACTAAACAAGTTTTATTTATATAAATAAACTGAAAATTGTAAAAAGTAAAATGCTACTGAATGTAAATTGTGTCACCAATAGTTCTGTCTATTTGCATGAATATGCATATATATTTTTTTATTGTTATAAAAGTATTATTATATTTCATAATACTTATTATTATTATTTGTAGTATTACATTTGTTAAATCTAATAATGCTAATATATTAAAATATATTAACTATACTAATATATTATATATCAATGGTATAATAATATAATGGTATATTACCACTGTTACGAATCCAGTCCGTAGCCTTCCGGCTGCTCACCATCAGATGTCGTCTTCTCTATACATTGACTCTCACACCACACAGACTTTTAAATGTCACTCCAAACTACAGTTCCCATGATCCATTTCACTGATTACACACACAGCTGAAGGCACTGATTACACATTCACAGCTGAATCCATTCAGACACGCTTTATTTGCCTTGCACTTCTTCTTTCAGATCGCCGAGTATTGTTCTAGCGCTTAGCACTCTCCTAGTGTTAGCTGCTCTACCGAGTTTCCAGTTCTAGTTAGTCTACTCATTCTGTGTGGCCTTGTTTCCTATTTCCTGATTCCTGCCTGTGTATCTTGGATTAACCCTTGTCTTGCCGTTCGGACTCTGTTTGTACCTCGTTTGGACTATTGCTCATGTTATTGGACTACCCCTCTTCTCAAGCCCTCTGGATATTGTCCACAATCAAAGACCCACGTTTGCCATAGGATTACTATTTTTCTTGCCTGTATTATACCTGTTTGCTGATGTTTTGACCCTGCCTGTGTTTTTGACCACATCTTGGAATAAAGCTTGCAAATGGATCTGCAAATTTCACGTCTCTTTTGCCCTGTTACAACCACTACTACTAATTATTATTATAATTTATACATTTGTTACTACCTCTGTTACTATGAATAATAATAATATTATTATTATTATATTAAATGTGTACTATTACAATGATAATAACATGCAATAATATTATTATTAGTAATAGTAGTTGCAGCATTAGTAGTGTCATGAATCTGGTTGCCACTCACTCAAACTGCACATCACCCATGGACTACATCTCCCATCATGCACTGCACTCACACATTCCCGTCCACCATACACCAATCACACAGCTGTCACCATTCACTCATTAGTCTTGATTGTCTCACCTCACCTGCACCTCATTCTCCACTCACACTCACATCCCCCGACTTTGCCTGGAAACTATTTACGTCTCTGCCCTGCTCTTATATCCCTGTTTGTGCCTGCTGACCTTTGCCTGTTATTCTGCCTCTGTCTAATAAATATATGCTGCACTTGGATCCACACGCCTCAGACCAGTCATTACAGAAGACTTCGCCATACCAGGATCCAGCAGCCCAGTATTCTCTCGTCACCGAGGTATCAGTTCCAGTCTCTATGTCAGCCTTTCACCAATCCCGCCTAACCATAGATCCAGTCGACCAGCTACTAGGACTACGGCAAGGAGATCGATCTATTGAGGACTATGTTCAACAGTTCTGTGAGTTAATATATCAAGTTCCTCTTTATGATGAAATTTTGTTTAAAGATTTATTCCAGTTTGGACTCAATGAACCAGTTAAATCACGGTTACCCGGAGGGCAAGTTAATGTCCGATTGAGCGAATTCCTGGACTATGCACTAACGTTGTGTGACTCTCCTTTTACTGTGGGTGTCGTGGAAGAGGAACGCGACGCTGCACTCACTCCTGAGATGACGGCCCGCACCAGCGCAGCCTCACAAAATGGCGGCGACAGCGGAGTCAGGTCGCACAATGGCGGTCACAACAACACCCCGTCATGTCAGGGCTGCCAGTCATGAGCCAAGTCAAGTCCCAGCTGATGTCAAGGAGCCAAGTCAAGTCCCAGCTGATGTCAAGGAGCCAAGTCAAGTCCCAGCTGATGTTAAAGAGCCAAATCAAGTCCCAGCTGATGTTTAAAGGGTCAAGCCAAGCAAAGTTGATCGTCACGAGTCAAGCCAAGCCACAGTTGATCGTCATGAATCAACCCTCTCTCAGCTCATCAGCCAGAGTCAGGACCGCGTCGCAAGCTGACAAAGCCAGAGTCCGACCGCGTCGCAGCTGACCAGCCAGAGTCAGACCGCGTCGCAGCTGACCAGCCAGAGTCAGACCGCGTCGCAGCTGGACCAGCCAGAGTCAGACCGCGTCGCAGCTGACCAGCCAGAGTCAGACCGCGTCGCAGCTGACCAGCCAGAGTCAGACCGCGTCACAGCTGACCAGCAGAGTCAAGACGCGTCACAGCTGACCAGCCAGAGTCAGACCGCGTCACAGCTGACCAGCCAGAGTCAGACCACGTCTCCGCTGAACAGCCAGAGCCACACCAAGCCACTGTTGATCATCATGAGCTCACCCAACTCACAGCTCTCCAGCCAGCATCACCCAACATCAAAGCTCTTCAGTCCGAGCCTCGCCACGACACAGCCGAACTGTCAGAGTCTCCTCACGTCTCAGCGGAACTGCCAGAATCTGTCACACCGAGATATTCAAGGTCAATCCTTCGAGTTCCCTGTCTGGTGTCCAGCGTAAGGGATGTACCGCTGGTGTCTGCACACGCAGCTGGTATCCCCAAACCTTTCCATTTATGCCCTCCTGTTCCTGAACTAATTCCCCTGTCTGAAGCGCTTCCTAGGATGGGGATCGCTTTATGCTGCGTTTGGGCCGCATACCATCTCTGAACTGCCCCGGGGATGGCATCCGCTGCAGCTCCTCAGAGGTGGCGGCACATGCTGCAGAACCTCCCAAGCGGTGGTGTCTGCCTCAGCCCCTGGTAAGGTGGTGGCGCCAGCAATGTAATCTCAGCCTGTCATGTTACATTCAAAGAGACTGTCACTGAACTCCACCTGCCTCCTGATTTTACCACCGTAGAACCTCCAGAGGTGGCGGCGTTAGCTGCAGAACCTCCAGAGGTGTCAGTGGTATCCTCTTCTGAATCCTTGTCCTGTCCAGTCACGGCTATGGAGGCCGTCTGTGAACTCTCACCCTGTCCTGTCACGGCTAGGAAGGCCGTCTGTGAGCTCTCACCTTGTCCTGTCACGGCTAGGAAGGCCGTCTGTGAACTCTCACCCTGTCCTGTCACGGCTATGGAGGCCGTCTGTGAGCTCTCACCCTGTCCTGTCACGGCTATGGAGGCCGTCTGTGAGCTCTCACCCTGTCCTGTCACGGCTAGGAAGGCCGTCTGTGAGCTCTCGCCCTGTCCTGTCACGGCTAAGGAGGCCGTCTATGAACTCTCGCTCTGTCCGGTCAAGGCTATGGAAGCCATCTGCAATCCCCTGTCCTGCCAAGTCACGGCTATGGAGGCCGCCTGTGATTCCCCGTCCTGCCCTGTCAGGGCTACGAAGACCGCTGAGGATTTCCTGTCAAGCCTTGCCACGGCCCCTGACGCCATGAAGGCTCTCCCTGTGTTGTCTGTCTCTGTTCTCCCAGTGTTTTCTGTCTCTGCTCTCCCTGTGTTGTTTGTCCTTGTTCTCCTCTGGTTCCAGGTTCTGTCATGGCTACCTGCCCAGTCTGCTTCCCTGCGGTGGTCTCTGGTCCCGTCTGTTCCGCCCTGGTGGGCTCTGGTCCCGTCTGCTCCGCCCTGGTGGGCTCTGGTCCCGTCTGCTCCGCCCTGGGGGGCTCCGGGTCCGTCTGCTCCGCCCTGGTGGGCTCTGGTCCCGTCTGCTCCGCCCTGGTGGGCTCTGGTCCCGTCTGTTCCACCCTGGTGGGCTCCGGGTCCGTCTGCTCTGCCCTGGTGGGTTCTGGTCTCGCCTGTTCCGCCCTGGTGGGCTTCTGCCTCGCCTGTTCGGCCCTGGTGGGCTTCTGCCTCGCCTGTTCCGCCCTGGAGGGCTTCTGTCTCACCTGTTCCGCCCTGGTGGGCGTCTGTCTGGGCTGCTCCGCCCTGGTGGGCGTCTGTCTCGTCTGCTCCGCCCTGGTGGGCGCCTGATCTGCCAGAGTCACTCCACGTCTCCGTCGACCTGCCAGAGTCACTCCACGTCTCCGTCGACTGCCAGAGTCACCCAGTCTCCGCCGACTGCCAGAGTCACCTCACGCCTCCGCCGACCTGCCAGAGTCACCCTCACGCCTCCGCCGACCTGCCAGAGTCACCTCACGCCTCCGCCGACTGCCAGAGTCACCTCACGCCTCCGCCGGACCTGCCAGAGTCACCTCACGCCTCCGCCGACTGCCAGAGTCACCTCACGCCTCCGCTGACCTGCCAGAGTCACCTCACGCCTCCGCTGACCTGCCAGAGTCACCTCACGCCTCCGCCGACCTGCCAGAGTCCCTCACGCTCTGCCGACCTGCCAGAGTCACCTCACGCCTCCGCCGACTGCCAGAGTCCCTCAGCCTCCGCCGACCTGCCAGAGTCACCTCACGCCTCCGCCGACCTGCCAGAGTCACCTCACGCCTCTGCCGACTGCCAGAGTCACCTCGCCTCCGCGACCTGCCAGAGTCACCTCCTGGATTGTGCGTGTTTGTGTAAAGCGTCTGGAAGCCGCTCTTAGGGGGGGGGGGGGCTCTGTCATGAATCTGGTTGCCTCACTCAAACTGCACATCACCATGGACTACATCTCCCATCATGCACTGCACTCACACTTCCCGTCCACCATTACACCAATCACACAGCTGTCACCATTCACTCATTAGTCTTGATTGATCTCACCTCACCTGCACCTCATTCTCACACTCCATTTAAGCAGCGCACTCACTGCGAAGTCTTGTTCTTGCCCCGGCTGACATTTCTGAGCGTTTCCCCATTCTTCTGATACTGATTTCTGTGTTTGACCCGGACTGCCTGATACTCTGACCTGAGTTGTGACCCCGACTTCTGCCTGGAAACTGTTTACGTCTCTGCCCTGCCTCTTATATCCTGTTTGTGCCTGCTGACCTTTGCCTGTTATTCTGCCTTGTCTAATAAATATATGCTGCACTTGGATCCACACGCCTCAGACCAGTCATTACAAGTAGTAATTAATATTTTTTAATAATAACTACTCTTGTTGTTGTTAATAATAATAATTATTATTATTAGTAGCAGTGGTAGTACATTAAGTAGTTTAAACATGGTAGTAGTATTAACATAAATAATTTATAATGTATTTTTTTGGTATTAAAATGTAATGGGGTACATTCAGAGTAAAACACATGCCAAATAAATATGCAGATGATGCACTGTGTCAACCCCTAATAGGAAGAGCCAAAAGTGAGAGAGATATAGTATAGTACAGTACAGTACTATGTAGTGCAGTATAGCATATAAAATAAATATTTTTTTTAAGTCACATAACTCCAGTTGTATTTCATGTGCTTTTAAACAGAAATGGGAGATAATGGTTTTTAGCCAGGTCAATATCATTACATCACTGTAACTCGGGCTTGACTGAGACCTGGATTCGTCCAGAAGATTCAGCAACCCCAGCTGCCCTCTCTACCAATTTCTCTTTCTCTCACACCCCACGTCAATTTGGCCGGGGTGGGGGCACTGGTCTGCTCATTTCAAATAATTGGAAATACTCAACCCACTCTCCCCTATGCAATTACAACACATTTGAATCTCATGCGATTACTGTAATGGCTCCTATACAACTCCAGATTGTGGTAATGTACCGTCCCCCTGGCCAAATTCGAGCCCCCTTCCTAGAGGAGCTGGACGGGTTGCTGTCCTCTTTCATGGAGGATGGAACTCCACTCTTAGTTTTTGGTGATTTCAACATTCATCTAGAAAAGCCTTATGCTACAGACTTCCATTCACTCCTAGCTTCATTTGATCTCAAACGCCTTACTACTACTAGCACTCACAAATCAGGCAACCAACTTGATTTAATTTACACACGCGATTGTACTGCAGATAACATTCTGGTACAACCACTACATATCTCTGACCATTTCTTCATTAAATTCACATTACACTTTGCTACCCGGGTGCCACCAACCCCCTTACAGTTACTTTTAGACGAAACCTACGCTCCCTTTCTCCTCCATATTTCCTCTGTAGTATCCTCCTCTCTTCCCTCAACAATACACATTCTCATTTCTGGATGTGAATGCTGCTACTGATAATTTATGCTCTCTTAACCTCTTGTCTAGACGACATTTGTCTCTCTCCTCCAGGCCAGCACGGACTGCCCTTCTTACCTGGTTATCTGATGTTCTTCGTGAACATCGGACCAGACTCCGAGCGGCAGAGAGAAAATGGCGAAAATCAAACGATACGTCGGACCTGAGTATGTATCAATCGTTGCTTTCATCTTTCTCCGCTGAAGTCCACACTGCCAAATCGTCACATTTCCATAACAAGATCAACATGCTCCAGATATGCGTAATCTCTTTCAGAACATTAAATTCGCTCCTCTGTCCGCCTTCACCACCTCCCACCACTTCTATCACAGCTGATGACTTTGCAACTTTTTTTACAGAGAAAACTAAAGCAATCAGTAGTCAGTTTTCACGTCCACTCACACAGGACTCAACCAACTAGATCCACTGCTCAAACTCCATCTTCTCCTTCTGTCCCCTCACTGAGGCGGAAGTATCCAAACTTCTCCTCTCCAGCCATCCTACAACATGTCCCAGACCAATCCCTCGCACCTTCTCCAAGCAATCTCTCCCACACTCTTACTAGCACTCACACACATCATCAACACATCTCTCTACAGGCATCTTCCCCACTGCATTCAAGCAGGCTCGGGTAACACCACTGCTCAAAAAACCTACATTAAACACTTCTCTTTTAGAAAACTACAGACCTGTTCTCTCCTTCCATTCATAGCCAAAACACTCGAACGAGTTGTCTTCAACCAGGTTCATTGTTTCTTTCACAGAACAACAAACTGGACGCTAAACAGTCAGGTTTCAGGAGTGGCCATTCAATGAGACTGCGCTACTCTCAGTCACTGAAGCCCTGTGAATTGCAAAAGCGATTCCAAATCATCAGTCCTCATTCTGTTGGATCTGTCTGCCGCTTTTGACATGGTTAACCATCAGATCCTCCTGTCCACCCTCTCATCACTGGACATCACTGGAATTCCACTTGCTGTTTGAATCGTATCTCACTGGTCGGTCTTTCAGGGTGGCTGGGGAGGGAAGGTATCCAAAGCACATAAATTGGTCACTGGGGTTCCCCAGGGATCAGTTCTTGGACCCCCTTTTCTCCACATACACTACATCACTGGCTCCCTTATACAGGCACATGGCTTCTCCTACCATTTTACGCTGATGACACACAGCTCTATCTCTCATTTCGACCAGATGATCCAACGGTAGCTGCACGGATCTCAGGCTGCCTGGCGGACCTCTCGGCATGGATGAAAGAACATCACCTACAGTTCAACCTGGCAAGACTGAGCTTCTTGTCTACCCTGCAACTCCAACTCTACAGCATGACTTCACGATTCAGTTAGGTTCATCAACAATTTCCCCATCAGCTTCAGTCAGAAATCTTGGTGGAATCTTTGATGAAAGCTGACCTTCAAAGAGCACATTGCAAAGACTGCTCAATCTTGCAGGTTAGCACTACACAACATCAGAAAGATCAGGCCCTTTCTGACAGAGCATGCTGCACAATTCTTTGTCCAGGCCCTTTTCATTTCTAGACTGGACTACTGCAATGCTCTTCTGGCTGGACTTCCATCAAACACAATCAAACCTCTACAAATGATTCAGAATGCGGCGGCACGACTGGTCTTCAACGAGTCCAAAAGAGCCCATGTTACACCTCTCTTTGTCTCCTTGCACTGGCTACCAGTTGCAGCTCGCATCCAGTTCAAGACACTGATGCTTTGCATATAGAACAACCACAGGCTCAGCACCCACCTACTTCCACTCACTATTACGAATTTACATCCCCTCCAGAAGTCTGAGATCTGCTAGTGAGCGATGCCTCGTGGTACCATCACAGAGAGGCTCAAAATCACTTTCCAGAACATTCTCGTTCACCGTTCCTGGCTGGTGGAATGATCTTCCCACCCCCATCCGGACTGCTGGATCCCTGTCAATCTTCAAGCAACAACTGAAAACTCATCTCTTTCAACTCTACTTGACTTCATCATAAAAAAATAAAATAATAAAAACATTTTTTCTATATCTTCATCTTTCTCTTTATCTTTCTCTCCTTCCCTTGCTAGCTTGTATTTATTTGAACAATGCCTAAGACTTTGTGTTAGGGGCACTTCCTCTGTTTGTTTGCCTCTTCAAGATTAATGGCTTTATGTATTCCCCAATTGTAAGTCGCTTTGGATAAAAGCGTCTGCAAAATGACTAAATGTAAATGTAACTCAGAACATGGCAGCACTATAATAGACTTGCATTTGTACGATATCAGCAAGGACATGCGTGAGACCCACTAACTGAGACAACACCATAGACTACACCAGCACCAAAATGACAGTATGCTTCTTATATTGGCTTGCAAAGGAACTGAAAAACTTTATTAAATTCTGGGTTTGATTTTATATGGTTTGCTATGGGCTGAAAACTTGTTGTTACATTGCACACTGTGCTCAGCAAAGCGACTGTTGTGGAGGGAGATGGCACTGCAAACTGGCTTTCATTCACAGCAAATCAAGCGTTGCCAGCAATTCAGAGATCAAAGGAGGAAGACGCTGGAGGTTTTTCTCTGTCAATAAAAAGCCTTCATGGCAGCATGTGGGCTTGTCCTGTGATATTTTTGATTAATAAACCCGATTACACGCTGTTTGCATAACCGTCTCCAGATCTGTAAGCTGCGCTCCTGGATGACTGACACAGACCTGAGCAGGTGGCCAGAAACCCTCAAATGTAGAAAAAAACATTTGAACATGATCATGGTATTGGAAAACTATGATGATGATAAAGCAAATGAAAAAAGGAAATTAACTGATGGCTGATGTCACCAAGAAAGTTCTTGTTAAAGCTTTAGCCAAACCAAAATGTCTGCAAACATTCCCCTCCAATATTCAACATCCCCTTTTCATGATCCAATCAATTCTGGATGAATAAAAAAGTGCCACCCTACATTTCTTCTCATTCAATATCCTTTTTCACACAAAAATACATCCGCTTATGGACTTAAAATGGGTTTTGAATGCAGTTTTACATTGACTTTAAAGGTTAACAGCATTATGAATTCCGTCAATCTATGACTGACAACTACACAAAGTACATTAACTATTAGTAATTTCTATTTTTGGTTAAACGAAAGCATGTCTATATAATGATAATGTGTGTACTTAGTACAAAAACTAAAATTTCTGACTTTTACTCAACCGAGGCTCATCCGAAATGCATTGCTGCAGCACCGTTATTACCTACCTTACTGCACGTTTCGCGGCAGTTTCAAAGTGAAACGTCCGGTGAGTGGCACTAAAACGCAGGTTCAATACATGACCATGGCACGTTTTTGTACATATTGCGGTTGTTCATAATTCAAATATCCGAGGAGTGTCACTAAAAGTTAATGCTCTATTGTGTTGGAAATATACCCAAACACAACCCTAAACCTACTAAATAGTGTTAAAAAATGCAAAAGTTATATAAAAATGCATTTCTTGATGCAGCCGTGTTATTTTAACTTCCTTATGCAGATTTTAGCTGTTTTGTTGAACCATAGTTTCATGGGGCTCGTACCGGAGCTCTTCATCATCTAAGTGAAACGCTGTATCGCGTGAGCTACCGAGCAAACATAGTTAGAAAACTCATGCATATAAAGCTGGATATGTGACGACAACATTCAAACAAATCAGTTTTCAAATGTTGCAGCATGTTACATTTTTTAAAATGTAAATGTGTATGTGTTTTCTCACAATCAATTAAGAAGTAATCTCTCTCATTAATATGTCATTTTTCCTTGTTTGAATTTAACTTTTTTCAGTGTCTTGTATGTATAAATAAATAAATAATCGAATAAATAATAAATCAAGTTTTTTTGTTGAAACTTGGACTGGGATGTCTCAGGGGTCATCATTATCCTGACTGCTCTTGCTTTGCTGTAATGCGTTTAAAATGTTTCGAGAGCGAGTGAACGACTGGGATGAGCTGCACTTGATGAATCCTGACCTCTCTGAATAAAAGCGCATCATCACTGCAGCTGGTTTTATATGCAAACATAAAAAAAGAGAGAACCTCTTTATATTCCAAATTCGTGGAAGGTGTACTGACTACGATATTTAGGATTTGAAGCGCTTATGTGTCTGGCAATGCATGTGGTATTTTGGTTGACTCGTTGTTGCTTAGCAGCTTGTGAAGCAGCTGTGCAGGGAAAAAATGATTTAATTAAAGTGGCTTTTTAATGCGATGGTTTTCAGAAGTGTGCAGGATAAGACACCCAGCACAGTTTGAACTAATGTTTAATTCTCCTAAGACCTTTATTTGACCTGAACATTTAAAAATGGATCCTGTTATTTTAGAACAAGCCCTAAATCTGAAAATGCATCACATATCATAGATTCAGTTTCAGACAGACTTCAGAACTGCACAGCTTCAGAACTTTTAATACTGCAAAACATGTTTTACTTCTACAGTTGTCTCTAAATGAGTTTAATTGAATAATAATTAATCATAATTCTTAATGTACAGTATATCATAATAATTACATAATGTACTCATTGTGCTAGTGGTATCAGTAGCTCAAATCTGGGGGGTAATTGCTTTTTTATTTAAAGTAATGTGATGTGTTAGGTTTGTTGATATTAAGGTTGAATTAAATTAACCAATACAAAATAAAATAACATAACATAACATAAGACAACATAACATTGCATATAGCATATAACATATAACAAAGAAATAAAGAAACAAAGAAAAAAATAATACTTTAATTACTTAAATCTCATGGCAGCTGCAATGTTTTATTTTAAACATTCAGGGGGAACCTGCTGAAAAAAACCCTGGTTGAGAGTCACTGCTCTAATGAATCAAGATAAGAAATAAATTGTTCACTAACTTCCACTTTTTTACAAGCGAGAGAGTGTGTGACCCTCTGGGTATTTGACAGGTCTTTGATCTCCACCTTTCCTGTCATTAAAGTGGTGTTACAGCAAATGATGCAATTTACAGCCTTACCTCAGACACTTGTGAGCAGGACAGCGAAACTGATGACCTCAGACTATTTCATGTTGCTGATTTTGGCGTTTTCCAAAATACTGAGCTGATAAGCACTTTTCTCATTTTGAGTAAAGTACAGCTAATTATGAAAAAAAAAGTTCCCACCTCAATAAATTGTCTTTTAAAGGATCCCTGAGTGCTGTAATTAAAATTAAATTCTTTCTTAAATAATACATGCAGAGCAGCTCTAAAATGCAAAGTGCCACGCTATCTGTGGAGGCAAATATATGTTTACATTAAATCAATGCAAATTATTCCCGGCTGCGGAGACACAACAGCTTATGGTATTGCTCTAGTCTGAAATAAATACTCTCCTAAAGCCCCAGAGGCTGTGGAAATGGTTCACTGTCCTGACTACTGGTGTATTTTCACAGGCGCAGCATATCAGCAGAGACACAGATCCCAAAGTCGGAGAACAATGAAAGCAATAATAGAGCACTGGGCCCTTCTTGAAAGCCGATACTTTCACATTAGTTTGCTACTCTTTGCTAGAATGCCACTATAATTCAAGTTATGAAAGCAAAAAATATCCCAATATGTTTTTTTATATATTTATAAGATATGAGAGTTAAGTAATTTCACACAAGCATGAGTGCCATTTTCCTGAATATTAGTGCGAGTCCGATTACTATTGTGAATGTTATATTAACTTTATATAACAGTTAAAAAAATAATAATATTAAGTGTGTTACATTTTAGACAATAATGTATATATTTTTTTTCGTCAACAAAAATAGTTCCAAATAGTTCCAATAGTTCCAAACAAACATGTGTGCGTTTCAGAGCAACCGTGCAACTTTTGGTTCCTGACTGAATATGTTTTTTAATTAATCATTTGAGTGAATGATTTAATCATCCATGCAATAAAAGATCCAACAAATCACTCATTAAGGGATTCAATGATGCCATCTATCTTTCTATCTTAGTATAGTTTTAAGTGCTTCGTCCTTCAATAACAAATTTGCATTAAATTGTGGCTGTTTTACCAAAATATTTGCACTGAAACACGCCATATAAACTTAAGATCTGACTGAAATCTTGTTTACATTTTGGTAACCTGTTAAAAAATGAAATTCAATCACTCGTTTCTAATGTTGGGATCCTTTAGAATGATCTGCAGAGCTGTAGGTGCTACACACAGGCAAAAACAGTATACGTTTTAACAGCATACGGTTTGACTTCACAATATTTCACTAATTTTACTCGAACTATATCATTAAGAATTAGGAATAGAAGATTTCAGAACACCAAAAAGGCTCTGGTGAAGTTCTCTTATTTGATTTGATCAATTCCTTCTCAGTCAAATTGTAGAAGTATTTAAAAAAATATATAATATAATAATAACAATAACTGATTCACAGGAATACCTGATATATACCATAGCAAATGCTACATGATATAAACATGCTTCCAGAAGCATCCAGAATCAGGTTTGTCAAGCTCAGTTGAACAGACCACAAAGAAAGCTGGAATTTATGAGAGCAGCTCCCAAGCTCATTAATCATCTCACTCAGTAGATCTCACTGCTTTGTGGGGATATAAATGTGAGCCATTTGAGAGAGGAGACTGCTGCCTGGGAGCTGTGAACTGGCTGGCCCATCATCTTAAAATGACAAATATTGTATTCTTTTAACTCAGGGTCCCTTTGTCATACTCGCCACGGACCACCGAGTCACTCCATCGATCACCGGCACTGTGCAAACAAGCATGAACTCCCTCATTTCTGGCTAATAAATCTGCTTCTGATCTGTCCTGTGGAGTATAATAATGCACATGGTTCATTCCGGAAGTCAGACTGCTCCCAACATTCAAATGTCTCATGTCTTTCTCATTTTCAGTGAAAATCACCTTCATTATGCTTGGATGTTTCGAAAAGGTTCTTATAACATTTATCAGACGCTTTTATCCAAAGCGACTTACAGTGCATTCAGGTTATACATTTTTATTTTGTCAGTACATGTGTTCCCTGGGAATCGAACCCACAACCTTTGCGCTGCTAACGCAATGCTCTAACCACTGAGCCACAGGAACATGTATATGTGGCTAATATAGTGCTCTGTGTGGTAACTTACAGTCAGTAATCAAATTTGTCAACCCGACCCTATTACAGACGGTCTAAAAATGCTATATGGATTTGTTTATGTATTTCATCTACCAGGCAAATATTGTAAATATGAATAAATGAAATGCATTATTTTAGGTCATTAAATGTTTATAATTTTGACTTTGACTGTGGTTTAAGTGGAACTAATGCTGAGATGGCAGTTTACTTTATTTGAATCGGAGTTCAGTCTTGCTAATTACCAAATAGAAACATTAGTTATCACAACAGAAGATTAACTAAATGTGACACGGAGCCTAATTTAGCAAGATGACTTGAACTTTCTGTACACTTGGTGTAAAATTTTAGTGGCCGTACAGTGATACCAAGATTCAAAGACTTATCCTAATTAAGACTCAATTAGAGGAAATCAACACACACTCACACGCACACACTATATTCTGAGCAACAGAGATGTGGCAGGACATGCCTCTCAGCAAGATGTTTCTCACTGAAATTGGAAAAACATCAGTATCGAATTTAGTTTTAAGTTCACCCAAAACTGAAAATTAGAACATCAAAGAAGATGTGTCGGTCCTGTCCTCCTGTGTCTTGTGTCTCCCTTCCTCTCGTGCCCATATTTGGGTTCATATCCGCGCTTCTAGAGCGCCCCCAAGTGTCCGCGCTTCCAGAGCGCCCCTCGAGTGCCCGATCGAGCCCCTACTTCCCCCAAGGACATTTTTTTTGGGGGGGTAGTAGGGCACCAGCCGTAGAGGCCGGGGCGGGGGCTGGGGCCGCGGCCTCGGAGGCGGACTCGCCATGGCTCCCTGCTCCGCCATGGCCGCCCGAGCTCCCTGCTCCTCCATGGGTCCCGGAACGGGCGCCGCCCTGGAGGCCTCCTGTCGTTTTATGGTTTCTCATGGTTTGTGTAAGGAAGGTAAGTTAATTAAGATTAGTATATTCACTCTAAGCGCTTGAGACATGTAAAACACCTGTATTTCGCATAATTACTGGGTGCTATAATATTATAATTGTGCATATGTGATGTCATTGTGTTATTACTATAATCGTTTTTTGAACCAGCCTATTGAAATTAACTGTCTGAACCATCCAGTTCATGGAAAAGAATCAGACTTCCCCATTTGCCTGAGGCTATGGACTGTAATGTTTAAATAATGTTCAGTTTCTTGCACAGACCAAACCTTTTGGTCAATATATTGCCAGCAGCCACAGGTATTAATTTTGTCTCGTATTTGTATATATATATATATATTATATATATGCCTTTTTATTTACTCTTGATGTTCATATGGCCATTGACTTGCATTTAAGCTGAAATCATCGTTTAAAAAATAAATAAAAATAATAATAATAATAAATCTTCCTTACTGCTCAACTGAGGGGGAAAAAAGTAACCTATGAATTAACAGCAAATTTCCATTTTAAGGTGACCTATATCCCTTTTAATGTCATGCATTAACCAAATACACCCCACACACCTTCTTGCTTTAACTGAAGCACTAAGTCATAATATAGTTTATAAAGGTAAAATTATCTCATTCAATTTTATGATTTATGATGAAAATGTATCCAGGTAACAGCAAACATTTTGTCAAAATGACTCTAACATTATTGTACTGAAAATAAAACTGCGGATCAGCAACCACAATCCTTAAAATGGTGTTCACGCTCATAAAACATTCAACATGTTTGAAAAATGTTGAACTGCGCTTGTTTGATAGAAAGGCTGGTCACACTTTATATTAGGTGGCTTTAACTACTATGCACTTACATCAAAATAATTAAGTACAATGTACTTATTGTGTTCATATTGAAGTGCTAAAACTTTTGCTGCTGTTGAGAGGGGAGGGATATGGGTAAGGTTAGGGACATGTTTGGTGGTATGGGTAGGTTTAAGGGTGGGTTAAGGTGTAAGGGATGGGTCAACAGTGTAATTATAAATGTAATTACAGAAATTAATTACAGATATAATTGCATATAGGTATTTAAAAAATATAAGTAGGCAATGTCAAAACATGTATGTACACAATAAGTGCATTGTACCAAATTATTAATTTAAATGTAAGTACGTAGTAGTTAAGGCCACCTAATATAAAGTGGGACCGAAAGGCTTTACATTCCGATTAAATATGGCATTTTTTGTAAAATACAGAACCATACTCCTGTGAGTACACATTTGATGTTAATTAATCAATTGTTACAATATCATTATAGCAGGTATTTTTTTTAGGAAATGTATTCTTTAAAGCAGCGATGATCTCGGTTTTGAATTGAGTTAATCAAATCAGCGACATCACTAAAATTAACTACAGAAAACTAGCTCCTCTTGTACATCCACTGGCAATGAATTGCAATTTTTGTTTATTCTAAAAGTAAATAATGTTTACTACTGTGGGACTTGAACTTGGGTATATATAGTATTACAGGGGTTTTTTCCAGGGACATTTGTCATTTTCATTTAATTTCTTTATGTTCTTAAATGTGTATATATGTGACCCTCTCATTGAAAAAACACAGCTAAAGTAATTTTGTGTGATTTGCCTTTTTCTACAAAAAATCATCCTTCATTCGGGAATGTCAAAGTTTGAAATTATAGTGAAATTAATGGTAGAAATAAAACTTTGATGCTTGTTTTCTCATAATTAGATTTTGAGACTTTAGCCTGGATCTCACAGAGGGTCACATATCGTATTTATAGACTTTTATCTTACAACGATAAATTAAAAATAGCTATATTAACAATTATATAGTATTTATTTTAAAGAAAAGAATAGGTGGAAAATATGCAACGTTGCTTGATGAATTTGCTTTGGAATCTTCAGAAAACTTAAACTCGATATTTCTCAGAATCAACTCTGCTGACTCTATCGCCTTCAAACTCATAATTTGCTCAGTAATTTTTTTGTCCGATTCCAACAAATCATATATCATTTTGAAGGTATTTCAATGGAGGATGTGAAAATAAAAATAAATAATTTTGAAAAATTGCTCATTACCGACTCATTTGCCAGCACGGCTCCACGCTGCA
This sequence comes from Ptychobarbus kaznakovi, assembly GCA_027422405.1. Classification (NCBI taxonomy): domain Eukaryota; kingdom Metazoa; phylum Chordata; class Actinopteri; order Cypriniformes; family Cyprinidae; genus Ptychobarbus; species Ptychobarbus kaznakovi. The sequence goes on from CM049808.1 coordinate 4,277,577, forward strand.
CAGTGAATCTCTTATTTGCATTGCGTCTACACGTAATGAGGTTATTCATACGCCTGAACACCTGAACAAAAACTCCAGCAATTTAAGCGGTAAGTGGATTCTATCTTAAACGCCTCAGATTTACTGTTAGGCTCAAGAAATCAACAGATGTCAGAGATTGGCTACAATGCTCAACACTGGAAAAACACGTTGAAATAGAAACTGATCTCCAGAGCGCAAACCATAACACACTGGATAGTTTGCCAAATCTGCAATAAAATGCCATTATTACAGCTTTAACTGAGGGTGCTTTTGATTTCATTTGAGGGTGCTTAGCACCATCAAGCACCCCCGTAGAACCGGGCCTGGTCACATGTCACATGTTATTGGGTCCTCGCCACGGGTTGCACACCAGGCGGAGAAAACCTACCGCTTAAGGGCATAGAGGCGTCTCGTAGACGGGGCTCTAGCCTGTGAGATAGTATTCAGTGCACTTTCGGGGAGATATACTGATTTCCATCGTGAGCCCAGAGGTGTAGGGTCCACAACTCGGCCCGGGGGTACCAATTAGTTCTGTTCGCATTAGAGAGGAGGTCCTGCCTCAGGGGAGTGGGCCACGGAGCTGCTGTCAGTGATGGTTATTCCAGGGCGGGGCCATCAGAAGCAGTCTGTGCCTGCTTCCCCTGACTCGCCTGATTACCTGAGGGATCAGAGTGATCGGGGGAAAAGCATACATGAGGAGATTGGGCCATTCGCAGGTCAACACATCCTCGTTCTTCGAAAAGTAAGTTTTGGAGGCAAAGAGGTTGACCTCTGCCTTGCCAAAGATCTCCTAGATTTTCTGATCCGTCTGTAGGTGAAGCATCCACTCCTCTGAGGGGAAGTTGCTCTGAGATAGCATGCCTGCTCCTTGGTTCAGTATGCTGGAAAAATGTGCTTCCCTCAATGAACGCAGGTTTACATGTGCCCACTCCAAGAGGTGTTTTACCATCTCGAGAAAAAAAATCAATTAGAGTACATTCTGCAAGGAAATACTATTTCAGTCTTTCTATTGCAAAATTCCAAATTTAATTCAATATTTTCTTTTTTGTTCAATGGGTCTCTAAGTGTGTCCAGTACAATAAGGCAGATAATTTTCATGCATTGGCTGATATTAAAATATCATTTTGTCAAAATAAATGAAACTTTAAACATATACGTAAATATTTAATACATATTTAAACATGTATATACTGTGAATTATTAAGTATTTTTGTTCAATAAGTTGAAGAACCTTTTTTTATTATTGTATGTGCTATGATGTATTAATTAAGGTTAAATATGATAATTGCCATCTGTATTAATGTCAATTTACTTAGAAAAGTGTTTCGGTAGTTCAAAATAAAGGGCTGATCAATGAAGCCCATAGACATAAACAGTTATATGTATATATATATATTATATAAGGTTGGACCATTTAATTGTCTGTCAAATCTCATGCCAGCAACAGGTATAATAAACAAGAAACAAAGCAGAAGAATATGGCTCCAATACTTATTGACAAAATGATTGGGCTCTGTTTGCATATCAAGCATTTTTATTAAATCCTTAGGTGAATTGTGGCTAGGAAAGATGTGCTAGTGCGCGACAGCATTAACTGACTTGACAGCAGTCTCAGATAATTACTTTGATTCAGCCATGTTCATCAAGGCAATCATTGGAAACATCCTCATGAATATTTGAAGTATGTTTCACTGTTCTGTTGTAATTAAGATGAGTGCTCTATCACTTAAATTAAGGAAAGTTTTCTGGATATTATATCAACCACACAAGGCTTGACTACATGTTATTGATTAGTTGCTGAATGCAGGTACCACATAAAACAACAACCAAAAAACACTATATACACACATATCCAGTACCAACAAAAAGCAGATGAGCTGAAGGCCACTGTCAAAGAAACCCGGGCTTCCATACCACCTCAGCAGTGCCACAAACTGATCACCTCCATGCCACGCCGAATTGAGGCAGCAATTAAAGCAAAAGGAACCCCTACCATGTATTTGTAGTACATATTATTGAAATGAACATACTTTCCAGAAGGCCAACAATTCACTAAAAATGTTTTATTTTTTTTAATTGGTCTTATGAAGTATTCTAATTTGTTGAGATAGCGAATGGGTGAGTTTTTGTTAAATATGAGTAAAAATCATCACAATTAAAAGAACCAAAGACTTAAACTACTTAAGTCTGTGTGCATTGAATTTGTTTAATACACGAGTTTCACAATTTGAGTTGAATTACTGAAATAAATTAACTTGCCACAACATTCTCATTTATTGAGATGCACCTGTATATATGTATACACTATATTGCCAAAAGTAATGGGTCACCCCCTTCTAATGAAATGTTTGACTACTTTAGTAATTTCCATGAGTTCAAATCAATATATCTTAAGCATATAATGATATTCTAGGGAATATTGTGCTTCTTATTTTATAGCAACAATTTGGAAAGGACCATTTTCTATTCTACCATGACAGTGCCTCTGTGTATAAGGCAAGAATCAAAGAGAAATTAAGATTCAGTCAGTGTGGAAGAACTTGACTGGTCTGCAGAAAGCCAAGTCCTAATCCCAGCTGAACACCTCTGGTGTGACTTTAAATGCAGACCTTGAGCCAAAAATTCATCACCAAACACCAATGACTTGTACATTCATTATATGGACAAAAGTACTGGGACACTCCCTTATTTAGAAGAGAAAAAGGCACTTCCAAACTGTGGCAACAAAGACATTAATGTGCTTAAAAATTGTATCTCCACCTCTGTTGCAACAGTTTTGAAGTGTATGAAATGACTGTATCCCATATGTACAAGTCATTGGTGTTTGGTGATGAATTTTTGGCTCAAGCATCATTACTCCAGTCCTCGGTGTCACATGATCCTTAAGAAATAATTTTAATATGTCGATTTGCTGCTCAAAAACATGTATTATTATTATCAAAGCTGAAAACCGTTGTGCTGCTTATAATATTATGCAGATACAATACTATACCATACTATATATTTAAATTAGTGCTGTAAAATGATTAATCTCATCCAAAATAATTTTGGTTTACTTAATATATGTGTGCACTGTGTACATTTATTATGTATATATAAATACACACACATGCATGTATATATTTAAGAAAAATATGTTATAAATATATTTAATATAGAAATATGTGTACATTTTATATATATAGAATACATGTAAATATTTTCAAAATATATTCTGTATGAGTGTGTATTTATACATAGTAAATAGGATGCGATTAATCACGATTAATTGTTTGACAGCACAACTTTAAATGTTTTTTTTGGGGGGTGTATGTGTACATGTTTTCATAGAAATGAATGCTTTTATTTAGCAAATATGCATTAAATTCAGAAGTGACAGTAACAATATGTGACCTTCTCTGTGAAAACCCAGCTAAAGTCGTTTTTTTTACATTTACTATTTTCTGCATAAAATCATCCTACATATTGTAAAGAACATTCTGTGAAAATATATTCTTTGTATCTTTAATATTGACCAAATAAGGGCATGTCAAAGATTGAAATCATAGTGAAATGAATGCTTGTAATCAAACTTTGATGCTCGTTATCTCAGAATTAGATTTTTAGACTTTAGCCTGTTTTTTACAGAGAGGGTCACATATGTATAATGTCAAAAAAGATACTCTTTAGGGGTATCCCCGACTAATGATTTTCTTTGAATATTGCCGATAGTCGACTGATAGTTGAATCATATGTTTGGGGCGGGGCTAAATACATTACCAAGTAAAACACTATAAACACTATTTACACTACATAGAGTCAAGTAGCCAGACATTTTACAGTCATGATTACTGACGTTAACACACAGGGAAAATGTGTATTTTTTTATTTATTTTTTTAGGAATCATAGGAATGCATAATATGAATAAATTAAATTTTTTAATATATTAAAATGGGAAAAAGTTACTTAAAATTGTAATACTATTTCACAATAATACTTTTGTCTTTGTATTTTTGATCAAATAAATGCAGCCTTGGTGAGGAGAAGAGACTTTAAACATTAAACTTTAACCTTTGTTTCTAAACTTCTAAAATGCTGCTCCATTAGACAGAAAAAAAATATTACTGTAAATTATAATATGATTATTGGGAGAAAGCAATTAGGAATTATTACACACTTGATCATGATGAAATCTAATTACCATTACGTTTACACCCACATGGCCATTAATGTACTGTAAACTGCTTAATTTATCTGACCGTAATCAGACTGAGTCAAATGGAAAGTATTTGTGTACCTGAGGGACTTTTATCAAGTCTGACAGATGTCTCTCACAATGGATGATTAATTAACTTTAATTTTATGTTCCTTCATAAAATCCTATATTACAAAAGTGTCTTGATAGATGATTTTGCCTCACTAATGACATTGTTTAAAATCCAAAGGAACAAATTTTTAAAAACCAATCAAGACACACATACCTAATTTTATTTGTGAATATTCACCTTGCTCTTTTTACTATGTTTTGTATTTATTTATTTTATTTTTTATGGCATCTGATGTTTGGATTTCTTTCTCTATGCTTTATAGCATTTGTACATAGAAAGGCTCTCAATCTTCTAGGAGAAGGTCAAAATGACGGAGACTGGAAGCAACCGCATGGTTTCCCAGTTCTTGAGCTAATTTAAAATCACCAAGAGAATCTTGAGACATTCTTTTTTCTTTCAGGAAAGAGTCAAATCAATTGGTAGACTTTGTTTTAACTGTTTTTACTGTTTACTGTGTCCATTTCACAGTACCTAAACCCCCACCCCCCAAAACAAGTAGGATTTACTTTGAAACCATTTTCACTCACAAATCGCCACAGAAGTAAATTTTACGAATAATTACAAAGAAACGGCATTGAATTAAATGAAATGTTGATGTAAAAATAGTATTTTCTTGTAAAATGTATTCAACAGTTCGAACACGAAGAGTTCGCAATAAGAAAATTAATAGAGTGAATTTTCATTTCATGCTGAATTTATCACATCAAGAAATATTTAATTTGATTAAAAAAAAATCTGCAAGTTTGTAATGGCATACTGTAAACATGCCAAAACAACAGTAACACATCATCAGAGAACAAATTCAGATGATTGCATCTAAATAAAACCTATGGTTCCAGATGCAATATTTACCAATTAATCCATTTCATTCCTAAATATTGCAAGGATGCCAACGCTGATGGCTTTGATTTATTTTGAAATTCCGAAAGGTCTCTCGCATGTTGTCTGACACAATTTTTCATGCCAGCTTTGAGCTGCATCAAACCTCAACAGGACCATCAAATATTTAGGGTGAAAATCCCTCTTACTCAAATCTCAAATCCTCAGCAGAAGCGACTTGGAATAATGGAGCTTGGAGGAAAGGTGTAGCGACGGGAGCAGAGGAGTAGGTTATGATTCTGCTTGCCGATTTTAGGATGATGGGAAGGTTTTATGCAAGTAAACAATTACGAAAGCATGCAGGTGTTTAGATATCTCTGGGCTGTAAATCACTGAAAATGAAGGTGAAATGGAGTTTGATGCTGATGTGTGTTAGAAATATGCATTTATCAGCTAATGTATTTGAAGAAATGACCAAGGAATCAGGGGAATTGACTAAGAATGAATTGCGCCTGCTGATAATACTATTTATTTTCATGCACTGTCTGTTTTAGCGTGCCATTCAGGAATTATGCAATCAAGTCACAGCGAGAATGCACAAATTTAATGATAAATGCATTTTGCTATTTCCCATGTGCAGGTCCGTTTTAAATGCTAAGTTGCACAGAATGAAACAGACTACCACAACCTAGCATGCTATGCTAGTATCATGCAACTATTGCTCCATTACGACAACTGAATGCGGATTTAATATTCTGAAAGTGCTCGACTACAACACGCATCTGGATACTTTACACTGTTCTTCATCATCTGATGAATAACCTGTTTTAATCAATAGAAGATTGAAAAAAATCCCGTAAAAAACCCCGGTAATATTCCGGCAGATGGGTGCCGGAAAATACCGTAAAATAACGGACCATAACTCAACCGTAAAAATACGGTAATTTTTTGTAGTTAAAAAACAGAATTATTCTGGCAGCTGGGGCACCAGAAAAAAAGTAAAATAACAATTAAAATATAATTTTTTCCTATAATTTTCATATCAAAACATCAAAAAGACTACAATGCTGTTCCATCACATGTATTACTTAACATTAACATATTACATTCTCACATTTCTGTGGACATTTTATGTTATACAGAATGAACATTAGATATTGTATCACAACATGTCATCAATATAGCAGGATGCATATTGAGTAATTTCACATTTCCAAAAACAGTATAAACATTCACTGTACTTTCATACCATTAACATTATTACATAGATTAGACAATTTCACTTTTTCTAAAAACTAGTACTACTACTTTTACATTTAATTTAATGTACCACTGTTTTATGAATAAGCAACATTTGCATAGAAAAGGAGATGTTTGTGCTGACATAAATGGTAATGACGTAAAAGCACAGTTCACCAAAAAAAATATAATTTTGTGATAATTTACTCAAAATCTTGACATTTCAAACCTGTATGATTGTCTTTCTACTTTGGAAAATCAAGACATATTGAAGAATATTTTTCCACAAAAGAATGAAAGTCCCTTCAAGTTTGGAACAACATACAAGTACAGTAAATGACATACAAATATGTTGTTTTAATTTAAATATGTAATACTACTATGAGTGTTTTGTGTATTTTGATCAACATTATCCTCACATTATATACACACAGAAACTCAAACTTCATGACGACCTGCCAAAGTTTGTTTTAACGTGAAGAAACTGTGACAGAAATATATACTGTTGTGCAGTAAAATGTACTTCTCAAAGCAGCAATAATAATATGAATTAAATCATTAAAAACGAAGGAATATCACACAATTAATATTAAATGTTCTAATTTTAACAGTAAACATCTGATGTCCACCACTTTGTTTGCAATAAATAATCAATTGTATTACATTTTAAAAGTTTCATTAAGTTGTTAAGATTTTATTTAATTACGATCATTTTTGATAATAACATTTCTATTAAAGCATAAAAGTAGTTAAAATCGACTACAGAGTACTTCTGAAAAAATAAAACATTTATTAAGGTTCTCTTACTGCAAAAATAATAAATTATGTTAAAGTTTATTGAATTTAATTGATTGATCAAGTTTAACGAATTCAAAAGATTAGACATTCCTTTTGATAAAAAAATAATTCAACCATTTAAATCGAAACCAGAAAAATTTAAACTGATAACAATTCCCACTTATGCTTCACCACATTCATATCAGCGTGGTGCAGTAATTTAACAAGTCATATTTTATGATTTTCAGGCTTGTCTGAATTAACTAATGTCATTATTGTTTGGTATCAGTTACTGCCCTCAGGCACGTTTCTCAGAGAAGGTCATTATGTTGGGTATGGATAAACAACCAACAATGTTGCCCTCTTCCTCAAGTCACTGCGAATCAATGTAGAGTGTTAAATAATGACCTCAAGTTAATTGAGACATCCTCTCAGACGTATTATAATAGATTTTTCTAGTGCCTTGAGTTAGCCTTCAAGCAGGCATCAATAGATACACTAATGTACACAGTGTTTTAGTAAAAAAAAGCATTGTGTTCACTAAGTAAAATATACAGAGTAAAGAGCTTTGTCAAATTTGGCATTCACTCAAAATAAATACTGTAAATAAATAAATATATACTGCACATGATGCACCACCATGGGCTTACTTATGTTTACTGCCTCCAAACTGACAAAGATAAAATGCTCTTAAGTAAGATAAGTATGATAAAAAGATAAGTATGACTTTGGAATACACAGCTCTTATATGAGAAGACCTGTTGAGAAGGAGGAAACTATCTTGATCGCACTTGATGCTTGACTGCTATATCAGATCAAAATTAGACATGCAATTCAGTGCCTCCATTAAAGAGGTTTATATTGGGAAGTGCATATTGCCTTTAGCACACCCCCAACATCTTAATCAGGCATTGAAAAGCTGAAATATAGCAAACAGAAGTCAGATACATAGAGCTACAATGTACTGTGTATCACTGCATCCAGGTTGCGAAAATGCAAATGCAATATCAGGCAAATCATCTGGTACAATACCCGAAAAGGAGCGTGTTAAAAGAGTGATGTCTTCCATTTGGAAATTTAGTATGCAAAACACACACCCACTTGACAATTTTAGCATAATGAGAGTTAAGGGGGATATTTTTTTTTCCGGCAGCCAAAACCAGCTACCTCCACCCATGTTTTCATTCTACAGCAGATGGCTGTGTTTGCTCCAACTTGCATCAATTTACAAAAACAGAATGAGCATAGATTTTCCATAAGCACACATGAGCAAATTCAATGAACATTTCAGCTGTGTCCAAATTCAGAATCCCCTCAGAATCATGAGTAAATAATTAAAAGGGTAAATTAAATAATAAGGAATGCATGTTGAGAGACTTTATAGCCTGCAGATCAATGTACTATCATGGTAACCGTAATTTAAGCCAAAATATCACAGCCATTACTATTAGCCTGTTACCATTTTTTAAATGTATTATAATCTTTGCAATTACATTTAAAAAAAAAATCAAGATACAAATAACATAAGATACAAATTAAATAAATAGTGATGTAACCCTTGTGCTGTGTTAAAACTCCTTCATCTAATTTGTTGTTCCCAGTCAAAAAGACCAGCCTTTAAAAAAGTGCTTTTAAATTTCTCATTAAGCTATATTATCATCAAATCTTGGATTTAATCTTTTTGTCAATATATTTTTATTCTATCAGTTCTGTAAAAAGAAATAAAAAACCTGTCCTAATTGAAAGAAAAGAAGCTGATAAAACAACTGAGTCCAAGATTTGGTAATATTATACAGCATAACGAATTTTAAGCAATTTATAAGCAATTTTTGAGACCATTTTTGACTAGGTGGAGAGGGGGGGGGGGGTCCCTAAAAAAGTACAAACATAAAAAAAGTGATTCAGTGATTCAGTCAAGAGCAGTGACTGATTGTGTCTTTGTCTTGTGATGCTTGATAGAAAAATTAGACAGCAGAAGACTGCTGGCCAGTAGTGGAGGTAACGAATTACAACTACTCTCGTTACTGTAATTAAGTAGTTATTTTTTCGGGTACTTGTACTTTTTTTGAGTATATTCTTAAAGCTGTACTTTTATTTGTACTTAAGTACAAATTTAGCTAAATAATCTACTTTGTTACATTTAAATTGAGTTTGTTACTGAGTATGCCCACAATTTGAACTGATATTCAAACCTTTGACGGCATTTCAGTAGCCAATAAATATATCCGATCGTAAACGGAGCAATAAAAGCCCCCAGATATCTGAACTGGGTAAAGCCGCCGCTGCAGCAGGTGAAGAGCAGCTGATCAGACAGTGAGGGAGCTCTACATAACTTATGGACTCAAAGTTTGGAGAAACAAACAACATGGTAGTGTTATCCTAAATCTTTTGATACCGATAATGACATATCTGACACTGTCCCATTACTCATTTCCACAGACCACAGTATCTACCGTATATAGGCCTACACCAATACGCACTGCGTCTCACTCTCTCCTCTCTGACAGTGAGTTTGACACGCATCTGCCTCCTGTCAGTTACAGAGTCTGAATGTCAGCACAGGATTGCATGTATTCCGCATAGTTTTAATCAGTCCCGCGCAAATGTGGCGAGGGCTTTAGTGTAAAATGAGAACTCAGTCATGTAATCGCAGAAAACTGGATGCGAGCTCTCAAAAAGGCCTAACTTATACAAATGAATTGCCTTTCCTCTCACTCCGATATTGATTGTGCGCAGAATGTGTGCAATCACGATCTCATCGTGCTTTTAAAGTAGAAATAATTTATCTTTGCTCCTGGATTAAACATTGTGAAAGGTTATCAACCATTCAGAATAGATCCACCCCTGACCGATGGAAATGCTACTGGAAATTTTATTGGGTGGAAGTGAAATGCACCAGAAAGTCTTTCAACAGTCAAAGATGAATCTTGAATTTATTTACAATGTAAGTTTATGCTAGAAATGTTTTGGAATGGGATATTTGTATGATTTGTACATATAAATATCCTAGTCTGTCTAACTACATCACTACATCGTAGAGACACTAAAGGTCAAAGCTATCCATTAATCAAAATAAAACAACATAAATGGATCTTAAATCACTGCTTAAAAAAATCACTGTTTTTATATTTTAAATACCTCAACTAAATTGAGGTAATTTGTTTTATAATGTTATTGCTGACTGTGTACTGTGTGAATTCAGTTCAGTTTGAAATCAAGCTTCTTTGCTGTAAGCTTTTGCAACAAAGTTACCCTATTTTAAAGACACAAATACACAGAATGAGCAAATGTTTAAGAATGAGATTTTTTTTCATTTTAAGTGATCACCGTTTATATGCATATAAAAGCCTATGTGAACATATTTTCATCATATAAAGCGAACTTGTCTTTTTATAAGACTTGGATTGAACCACTCAAAGCTTGACATAATGATTACCTTGAAAAAAATGGATAGACAAAAGAAAAATATATTAAAATACCTATGTGGCTGTATACAGTATGTATGTAGTTTTGCTTTTGCCAATGGTATTGAAAATGATTAAAGTCATCATGAAATCAAAAAATTACCCTACTTACTTTTTTAGTGCACATTACTAGGATGACGTCAGCTTGAAGGCTTGGGGAGAATCCGCTTGTTAAGTCATGATGTAATAACTGTTGTTTCTGGGTCCAAGCCTCTACTTATTTTACTTTAGAACGCTATCTCAACAGCCATTTATGAGCACTATTTAATACTACATATTTAAGCTAAGCGCATATAAAAATTTAGCTGGCCACACTGCAGTCTACGTGCTCACAGTGTCTTAGACACTATATTAGTTGAATTACTGTCAGGCCATCTGGGATTTCAGTATGGAGATAAAGGTTAGGGTTATAATTTTTCAGTATTACATGACATCATGGGTGTATATTATCACAGTTTGTTGTTTTTTGGGGGCATCTTACGGAGCGTTAGGAGTCAGAAGTGGTGAAGCGTGATGTCAGACTTAACAAGCAGATATTCTTAACCACTCCTATCCAACCGTGAATCTGCTTTGAGCAAGAGGTGGAGAGGAGGTGCTCCACAATAAAACCCCTCACTTTATTCAATATTCTGTTTCACTTGAAAATGCATCACAACACTGAAGTCAGTTGCAACTTCCAGTTCATGTGAACCTAAATACTGATATTTTTCAAGGTGTTGAAGTTAGAAATAACTGTATCATGACCACTAATTCACGTAGTTTGCTAATAAGTTAAACGTGGGTTTTGTACAAAGCAGCCATTATCCACATAGATATTTGATATGAATGGATACGAAAATCATTAAATATCGCCGGCCAAAAAGTAACTAGCAACTAGAACTCGGAGTAGTTTTTGAGAAGACTAATATTTACATTTACTTAAGTACTGTTTTGACACCAGTACTTTTACTTGTACTTGAGTATTATTTCAGCAATGTAACAGTACTTGTACTTAAGTACAGTTTTTCAGTTCTCTTTCCAGCATTGCTGCTGTCACTTTAAGATCTAATGGATTCAGAATATTGACACGCATTGTCAATGTAACTTTATTTGGCTAGCACAATTAAACAACACATTGACCAATGTGCTTTACGTAATTAATAGCTCGAATCACACCACTGTAAGACATACTGTAAAACAGACAGTCAGTGGTTGAAACCATAGAAAACATGTATGTTTTAAGCTGTGGTTTAAATTCATATACAGCAGTGGTGGCAAGCTATTCTAAATTTAGGCACTACTAAAGCAAATGGGTACCCTATTTGATTTAGTTTAGATCTTATCATTTTTTACTAGCCTTTGCCTAGTGGATCTCAGCATTGATCCAAATTGATATTCAGTCATGACATCCAAAGGATAGGGATGTGCAAGACAATTCAAAATTTGTATACTCATGAAAATCAATTATATAACATACGGACCATTCCCTTGTGGCCACCAAGGTTCAAGTTGCACTGAAGAAGCTGTATCACTCTAAGTAAAATGGGCACCCATGTATCAACACTTGCTGTGCATGCAACCCAGAGAAGACATAGCAGTTTGTTAGGAAATTACACGAGGATCTCAACAAGGAGTCACCTGTTGATGATACCATTGACTCCAAGTGGTCCCACCTCTGAGACACTGTGTACAACGCAGCCATCACAGCCTATGGGAAGAAAAAGCGTAAGAGTGCTGATTGGTACGAGGCCTGCTGGGACGGAATAGAGCCCGTGACTGAGGTGAAGAGGAAGGCCCCTCTGGCTTACAAGGAGTCGCCCTGCCTTAGTACACTGGAAGCGCTCAGGACAACCAGGAAAAATGCCCAGAAAACCTCCCGCCACTGTGCCAGCACATATTGGCATATTAGCTGCCAATACTGGAGACGCAAGGGGCATGTACGAAGGCATAAAGAAGGTGATAGGCCCCAAAACCACCAAGATTGATCCACTCAAGTCCAGGACAGGCGAAGTCATCACAGATCAAGAGAAGCAGTTGCAGCGCTTGAGCACTCTCTCTAACTGTATGCAACTCAGAACATTGTCACTGATATCGACTTGAACGCCATCTCAGATCTGCCAGTCTTGGCAGAGCTGGACACTCCACCTAACCTGGAAGAGCCCAGTAAACTGACTGAATGCCTCGCTTGTGGGAAGGCCCCTGGGAGTGACGGCATCCTGCCAGAAGTCTTGATAAACGGCAAACCGGCACTGCTTCAGCCCCTGCACTAACTCCTTCGCCCATGCTGGGATCAGGGCCACATCCCCCAGGATATCTGATGCACTTCAGCATATTCTTCTCCATGTTCCTCCAGTACGCCTTTAAAGACTGCAGTGAGGGAGTTTATATCCACACCAGGGCTGATGGCAAGCTATTCAACATCACTCGTCTCTGCACCACGACTAAAGTCACAGAGGTACTCATCTGTGAGATGCTCTTTGCCGATGGCGTTGCCTTGATATCCCATACTGAAGATGGCCTGCAGCAGCTTGTCAGTCGCTTCTACGCCTGCAATGAGTTTGAATCAGCCTGAAGAAAACCAACGTCATGACCCAGGATAAAGACTCCTCTCCAACCATCGCCATTGATGGGTACAACCTGAAAGTTGTTGAGAACTTCACCTACCTCGGGCCTACCATCTCCAGCTCTCTTTCCATCGATGTGGAGATAATCAGCAGGATCGCCAAGGTAGCAGCGGTCATGGCCAGACTGGACCAGAGGGTCTGGAACAACACCAACCTCACAGTGAAGATCAAGCTGTGCATCTAAGGCCTGCACACTCAGCACACTGCCCTAAAGTAGTGAGACATGGACCACTCACACGAGGCATTCGAAGAAACTCAACAGCTTTCATCTGAGGTGCCTGCAGCTTATTCTGCGCATCCAGTTGCAGGACAAAGTACCTAACACAGAGGTTCTGGAATGCGCCGGCATGAGAAGCATGTCTGCCATACTTAGTGAGAAGCGCCTTCATTGGCTCAGCCACGTCAGGAGAATGGGCCCTGGCTGCATTCCCAGGGACCTATTGTATGGCGAACGGGCAGAGGGCTCACGGCAAATCAGACGTCCACGACTGCGCTACAAAGATATCTGTTTTGAAAGACATGAAGTTGTCCGATATCAACATCGGCATGTGGGAGAGCCGTGCAGAAGATCGCTCCGCCTGGCATTTTGCCATCAGACAGGACATACAGAAAACCGAGTAAACCAGGAATAAAAGCCTTGCTGCAAAGTGAGCCAAGAGGAAGGAAAAGCAACTGCAGCCTCAGCTAGCATCATCATCATTCTACAGAAAATGCAGCAGAGATTGCCATTCAAGAATTGAGCTTTATAGCCACTCGCAAAGGTGCAGATAGATGGAATTTCATCAAACTGGAAACCAGGCCATCGTCTCCTGAAGACAGAAGGATGTTGATGATATAACATACCAGAAACCAGTGTAGTGAAGCTAAGATAGGGTGACATGTTCCAGTTTTTTACACCCATCAAAATATAGCTGCTGCATTTTGAACAGTTTGCAGTCAAGAGATGGACTACTATATGGTGGCCGAGATGTGCAAAAAAAAAAATTACACATCAGAAAACACAACTATAATTCCAAAAACATTATAACAATTCAGAAAGAACAACTATACATCCAAAAAAGAAAGTCAGAAAACACAACGACAAATCAGACAAACCGGAAGAGGTGGGTATAGTTTGAGACAGCGCCATTGGTGTGAGAAAAGATTACTTACCGATGACTGGACGAGACATCTGTCAATTAAGGTACAGTAGGAAGAACAGCAGAGTAGTGGTAGAAAGTTCGGAGATGGTCTTAAAGTAGTCTCAGCCTCAGACGTCACGCCCACGGACCGTTGGCTAAACGTCTGATGCATATGGCACACAAAAGTGAAAACACTTCAGGAGTTTCAAACTCTTCATCGGATTTGTTGAATTATACAGGATTTCCGGGAGACATGTGTGACTCATTTTTTAACATTGCGCCTGGAAACAAAGATGCTATGACCACAAACAGGGGTACCATGAAAGTAGAAAGCTGTCGCGTTTATAACTGTGACAACGAGCGCTTATTAGGATTAACAAAACGCTGGATCTTCAAAAGTATGTGAAATATTTAAAGTTTGCCGCATAGAATCTTTAAAATGCATCCAAAAAATGTACATACCGGTCTGTTTTTGTGGCAGCATTTCCACACACGAAAATGTGACGGTGAAAAAAACGAACTGTGATTGGTTATTTTACATGTCAGTCAAACGGCCTCATGGGCAGGCCTTTGCCAATAAAAGCTGCCATGGATTCCTGACCTTCAGCCATCAGTCTAGAGGTCTGGTTATGCAAGACTAGTCTTAAAGTAACACAGTTTAAATGTATTGTATGAATTGTCCTTACTATGGAATAAAAAAAATAATGTACATTTACAACACTGTACTTATATGACCTTTAAATCAAATTACAAAAAAAACTAGTTAACACTAACGGGATGGTGTTTCTAAAACAGTGCTAATGGAAGTGAAGGTAAATTTGACATAGTTCTCTTTTCTGATTGCCGTTCAGTCTCTCTCTCTCACACGACTGATGTCAAAGTTTGGTTCGGATGCAGCTCGAGTACCTGAAGACTCTTGCTATAGAGACACTGACACCTCTGGCAGCCAGTAGTAAAGAGGCATTGTCTCGAGTGCACACCGAGTCTGATTCAATACATCATTCATGTCTACAGCACAGCCAATGCACCACAATATAATACTTAGCATTATGAGTTTACTCTAACCACTAATCTTAAGAATGAGCAATATTAATAATGATGCTTGCTGCAGCAAAGGCCACTAATGATCTTTTCGAGGGTTGGTGTGACCAACTTGCACATTAACACAATCAATGTCTAATGATATAAAAGCAACCTGTCTGCCCTCAGATCTAAGTTTATGGGAGACAAGTCAGACAGAAATCAATGAGTGAAATGAACATGCCGCATAAGCTACAGGAAGCTTGCTGAATGCTCGATGCATTAAATAAACTACATCATAAAGCATCTTTGGCTGTTATTGATGTGATCAGCTATCCACAGCTCCGTGCCTTTAGATTCACTGAAGCGTAAGAGCAATTTAGTTTATTACACTGCCATATAATTAATGAGCTAAATCTAAATAATGTCCATTAAACTAGAGAATTAGATCTAAATGAAGATAAAGAGATTTTGTGTGTCTTTTTTGTGGGCGGGACTTGACTTTATGGATTTTGGGGAAAATGTAATAATTCTAAATTCTATTTAAATTGTAATTAATATTTAATACATTATTTATATTTAATATTATGTTTCATTGATTGTAATTCATTTTTGAGTAATTAGCATTTTTGGAACTTGATTGTGAAAATAGGTGCTATATGCAGAATTAAGCTCAAAGCTGGGATAGAACAGTTAAAAAAGAAACAAAGGATTTTATGTGAAAGAGAAAAGTGATTTCATGGGTGGAGAAAGTTATTACATTTTTATCAAAGATTACAGAGATATAATTTTTAATCATTTACAATAAGACCAAGAACATATATTAAGAAATCAAATTTAATTTGTTGACTCTATGCTTAGCAATCAGATTAAAGTCGAAGATTTTCAAACTTTGAACTTTGTTATATAAAACAAATATTAAAGAGAGTTCACTCAAAAAGGAAAATTCTGTCATCATTTACTAACTATTAAGTTGTCCCAACTTGTATTATATTTTTTTCTTCTACTGAACAGAGAAGATATTCTGAAGTATGTGGTAACCAAAGAGTTGACAGTAGCCATTGACTTCCATAGTATTTATTTTTTCCACACCATGGAAGTCAGTGGCTACCATCGGCTGTTTGGTAACCCATGTTCTTTAAAATATATTATTTTGTGTTTAACAGCTAAAAGAAATCCATACATGTTTGGAACAACGTCAGGGTGAATAAATGACAACAATTTTATTTTTGAGGCTAACTATCCCTTTAAACTAATTCATACAATTCAAAGGGCCTTAATAACCTAAGGTTAAATATAGCCATTCATTTAGTTGTATAGGGAATTTATTTAATTTAAAAGCAAGAATGTGAATGCTGAGCTACTGAGACATCTTAGTAATGAGCAGAACAAAGAAATCTATTGAAATATTACAGACAGTTTTGTATGCATCATATTTAATGAATTGCTGTCATTGCTATAACTTTATCAGCTCTATTAATGTAAACATTTTACAAAGCCACTGCAATATTGTGTTTGCAGACCCTGCAATATGGATCCGAGTCTGAGCCGTCAGATTGAACTGAAACTACAGGAAGTGGCAGGCTGGATGCACTACTCTCAGCAGAAGAGGCATATGAATTCCCAAGGGTAAGACGTTTCATAATAATTTAATAATAGGCCCTGCTGATTTTAATCACTTTTTTCAGGAAAAAAAGCACTGGGTCTCAGATGAGAGATGTATTTTTGCATTTACTTCATTTGATTAATGGAGATCACAGTCAAATTCACTCATTGTTCCTATTGTACTGAAATGTTCTTTTAATTGATTGTTAATGGTGAAATGATAATGATTATAAAAATATATGCAAAATAAATGTTCATTTAAATGCATTGAAGCGCCAATGAAATCAACTTGTAGAATAGCGTCAGATTCGCAATAAGTGTGAATATGGCTGTATCCACCAATCCAACAATATGGTTACTCTCTTTCTAATGTTTGTGAATCTGGATTATTCTCAAGTAGGGAGCACATGCATACAGTCAGTAATTAGCATAATTTATGACCAAACTTTGTCTATAAAGATACACTCTCATCTGAGAGAACACGCAGCAATATTTTAAAGTAAAGTCAAGCATGCCATTCTCGAAACCATTGAAAAACTATTTTTATATAGTCGGCACAGCATCATCTTTTAGTTTCAATATTTTGAAAATCACACATCGAATTATGCTCTGTTTGTAAACAAATCCACAGTAAACTGAAGTGAACAAAGGAGCACTTTCTTATTGGCGCGGTCTGGAACTTTATTAAAAGTGGTAAATGTTCTGATTTCTTAGTTCATGACCCCTTTAAGTGGGTCAAAAAGCTTAACTAATTGCATTGAAATTAAATTTAAAACATAATACGGTTACACTTCATTTTGATAGTCCACTTTAAACATTCTACTAACTTTGCAACTACATGTCAACTAATTCTCATTAATTTGCAACTACATGTTGACTAACTCTCAGGGAAGACTGTTAGGTTAGATTTAGGGTTAGTAGAATACGTTGACATGTACTTGCAAAGTTTCTCATTGTATGTTGTATGATGTGGACCCATCAAAATAAAGTGTTAGAAGATATTAAGCAGACAGTTACTAATACTCTAATGACTGCTAGTTGACATGTAGTTACAAAGTTACTTACTGTTAGTAGAATGTCTAAAGTGGACTATCGAAATAAAGTGTTATCCATAATATTTCTTAATTTAATTGCAAAGAACATGCAGTAGCGTATTCAAAACATTGCATTCAGTTTGCACTTAAATATACACTTTATAATATTTTAAAGGATTTTTTCTTTGGGAAATAATGCAGATTTTTTTTTTTAGCACTATTGCAAAAATGAGCATTAACAGTATTTTAGAGTGCTTATTATAAATTACATTTTAATAAATGCATTGCATGTGTTAAGTTTATGAGCTGATTTTTTTTGTCTCAACATTTTGAAAAATAAATGATGCAAAATAATTGAAGATCGAAAATTTTCCTTTTTTTCTCTTCTTTTTTCTCAGATTTGAACACTGCATCTCATAATAAACAAAAAAAAGTCACATGCGAACCTTTCCCGATCTCATGTCAACAGGGAGTCAAACCACAGTTAAAACTAGCCAGCATGACAGGGGCAAGATTACACTGCATCACCCTATGATAAAGATGCTTGGATTTCATCGTGGGAGACAGAGCATGTCTTACCAGGGTAACATTTCTTATGTGCTTTGCAAAAACCACATACAACTCTAATTTTCTGCTCTTTGAACATAACCAATAGTTTTAGCCTCTCCAGACACTTTATCTTTTGACAGCTACAGTATGATGCAATGGAGCAAATATGGAAAGTTGCTCCTATAAAATCTTGTATTCAATTATTGCATTGGACTATTCATTAAACATTTGAAAAGGTTGCTGTAAAACATCCCAATTTATGTGCAAATACCTCTTTTTCATCTCTATTCATAATCTTAGACTTGGTCAAAGAGACTATTGGGGAACAGATCTATGCAATAACAATTTTTCCCTGCACTCCGATTACATAAATGTGTATGTTTACACTATTCACAGATGGTATCTCAAGACAGGCAATAAATATCACATCAAACATTAGTGTTGCAAGTCCCTCCATATTCCTTATATAGGTTACATTCTGCTACTCATTCTGCTCAGATCAGCAACATATTATGTCAAACTTTACACAGAGCTCTCCAAATCCAAAGCCAGATCATATAAAATAACATATTGCTTACAGCAGTGGTTCCCAAAGAATATTGCTGACTTCCACACTATTCAAATAAGCTGCACTAATGATACATCCATGAAGCATTGACGTTTGTGCACAGTTATATGACCCAAATATGCACACTGCTCTTGTGTAAACACAGATGTTGCACTGAGTTTTAATGGGTGGAGAGTAGTGTTGTGAAAATATCGGTACTTTGTAACCAAGTCGATACAAATTAATTATGAAAATGTAACGATACCAGCCTTTCTGCAATTCTGGTTGCACTGAGTATCAGGTCAATTTTTGTTCAGCGTGAGCTCCGAGTTATTTTATAAAGAATCTGTTTATAAAACACAATGTAAATAAGCTATTTATGGTTCAAAGCTCACGCTGAACTGTCGTGATTGTCAGCTTCAATGATCATAAAAGTCAGACAGACAGATAGATTGTATTTATTTATTTACCTTCAATGTTAATTAAATAGTTCCAGTTTTGCTGTGGTAACGAAACTGGCTCTAGATCCGTGAAATTGTTGTATTAGTATCGATTTATAATATGACCAATGTAAAACTAATGACAGGTTTATTTTTATAAGCGATACTTTCAGAATTATATGCATTCCATCAGTCTCGATACCAATGTCAATTAAATCAGCATTAAATATAACAATCTAGTTGCTCTACATCTGCTAATAGAGCTACATTCTAAAACTACAGTATACTCCAATCCTCTATTGGCATTTTCACACATTAATTCATTAAACTTCTGACACAAAAGCTTTTCACACAAGCTAAGCATTCATTAGTACATGTAGTGGCTATGATTCGCAACAACACCAAACACCACTTGCTGTATGGGACCAAACTTGCCATGCTGTATCACTTGCGCACTAAAGATAGGTAGAAGTAATCTGTATAATTAATTCATGTGGCGGTACTTTGCTGGAAACTTAGTGTAATGCATCTATCACCATGACCTGCAGACATCACATTGGTTCACTTTCACTAACTGAGCATATGCTTGTATTTGTGCATAAAATGTGCAAAGTAAATCAAGAATCATCTAAAGTTGCACTGACTTTTATGTAGTGTACACAATACATATATATGTAATAGAAATAGAGTTTTCGATATACTACATCCACCAGGATGGTATTTTTGTCTTTGAGCAAGTTAATAATTCACTTTCATGTTGCTAAAGGAGTATAATTTATCCATAAGGAATAACTTTCTTGGTGCCTATTGCACTTACTCTTGAAAAGAGCAGACTAGACAGCTTTCCCCACTCAACTTTTCAAATCTGACAGCTCTTGACCTTTTCTGTGCACAATATAAATATAAAAACAATTGTTGGTTGCATTATTTATCCATACCTTGCTCAAAAATGCTCAAAAGACGGTCTACATGGACCAACAATTAGATAGCACTGCAGATACAAGAATGTGAGTAGAACTGTGGAATGGCTTACTAGTTTACATCAAACAGACTGACAAACTCGATTACTGTGGAATGTAGGCCAGATATACTTTGTGTTCAATGATACAGAAATACCACTTTGCTGATTTTTAGCTCAAAAATATTATTCATTATTATTAGTACTCAATTATTACATTTACATTTGGTAATTTAGCAGACACTTTTATCCAAAGCGACTTACAAATGAGGACAACAGAAGCAATCAATTGTAGTATTAAAACAACTAAAAACAGATCCAAAACTAAAAAGCTAAAACTTAAATTCTACATATACACATTTTAAAAATAAAGAAGTTAAATAAAAATGACAAATGTATACAAATAAAACTTTGTAAAACTGAATATTTAAATGAAAAACAAAAAATAAAGGTGAGAACAATTCAAAATATTAAAGAACAAAAGGTATAAGAGTATAATGATTCTAACATAACACTAAGCCAAACACCAAAAAACAACTACATATGTGTATGTACAACCACACACATATATATATATATATATGTCATGGTCTGTCTGAATACTCTACTCTGATTGGCTGGCAGTTCCAGGTCAGTTTAACACCGTTCCATATTAATGATACTTTATATGCAATAACCACAGGTGCCAATTCCGCTTATTATACGCGACTTTGGGCTTTTTTTTTGTAAAATGCGGGAATAAATCTGGTCGCGGGTCGGTTTTTTGCTTATTTAAAAAAATATGGTTGCTTGTTAGGGAAATCTGAAAAGCAACTCTGCTTTATTGTTCGCTGTATTCTCCAATGCATTGAGACACTCTGTGTTGCAGTCAATAGCCAACAGCAATAATATAAGTGCTGTAGTGATTTGCCATGTTCCGCCCCTCATTGGAACAATCACATTCAGAAAGAAGGCGTGTGACTGTAATCCAAGCGATGATAGAAGTAGACGTAAAGGAGTGGGGTGACTTTCTTTTAACCTAATTTTTACAATATTTTTGTAATGCATTGATTATCACGGGCTGTAATAAAAAAACAACTAGTCATATCCTAATACTGAGTAAATACATTTGGTTCGAATAGCCTGGTATGGCAAGATTTCTTAAAATATATTTCTTTTTTTAGCATTTAAACTTAGACCACATTATTAGATTACCTTTTGACTTCATGAATACACATAAATGATAATACACATATGTTCTTTTTTAATATAGTATATATTATAATTTAATATAATATTTTATATATATTTTTTTTCTATAATATTTATTTGGAATTTTGTTTTTTATACAAACCCGTCCAAAAAAGTTGGACACTTACAAATTTGATAAAAAAGTAATGTATACATTATTTATTTTAAATGGTATAAAACCTTTTTTGACCTCAAAATAAAGCACTTCCTGGCTGTACATGGCTGTGGGGACAAGCAGTTTTGTGGTGCCTGAAATTCTTTATGATTAATTAAAAACAAATACTGCCATGGCTCAAAAAAGACAGGTGCAATTGAGGCGGAAAAGTTAAATTCAAATAAGGAAATAACACATTGCAACTTATTAGGTTAAATGGCAAATATATTGGGCTATATAAAAATGTAAGCCTCTCAGAGTGTAATATTTCTGTTAAGGCTAGGGACAGAGAAAATGACATTTCCATAGAATGACCCCTATATGTGACCCTGGACCACAAAACCAGTCTTAAGCAATGTCAGAATGGAGTTTTCAGAGAAAATGCAAAGATTTAGTTACATAATCTAACAGCTGCATAAATAATATTTCCCAATGATGTATGTATGGAACATTTGTTATGATAGGAGGTCAATATTTGAAACTACTAGATGCCGTGATCTCGGGCCCTTAGGGCACTGCATCAAAAAAAATCTGTAATGGAAATCACAAATGGGCTAAGGAATACTTCCAGAAACATTATCGGTGAAAAAATCACCGTGCCTTTGAAGTTGCCCAAATGAAATTTCTTTAGTAAAAAAATGGATATTACTAATGAAAATGCGCAGGCGTAGTGGGCCAAGGCTTTTAAATATTTGGCACAGTAGGAAACTGTTCTTTCAGACAATCAAAAATTAATGGAACTTGATCTTTGGAAAACTTAGCCATGTATCGGACTAATGAATTTTAACAAAAGAAATATAGTTGTTATCAGCGCTCATCAGAATTTGATCTCATAAAATTGGCAATTGCTACACGTGCTGCTTATGACTGCTTTTGTGCTCCTGGGTCACATATATTTTAGGCTATAAATATGTGAAGGCTATCAAAGTTACAAATATGCTCCCATTTCCAGAAGCTCTAGTGCTTTTCGGGAAGACCTCCTTTTCCATCTCTCCAATGCAGACCCTATTCTCAATTACAACTCACGGGATTAGAATGGAGATGAGTACTGAAACTGGGCCAGCCTTTTGTTGCAGGTTGCCAATCTTTCACCATGTAAAATACCTTCGTTTTTGCTTTTAAAGAGGAAGATAAAAGAGACCTGACAGTTTGAGCAACTAGAAGCTTGTTTACAAATATGTTGCAGGACATTTATTTATTTGTATAAATCATTGATAAATAATATTGATGATAATAAATCTTGTACTTTCAAGTAATAGCGTTTTTGTCTCGCGAATGGAAACTGTGACACTAACCAACATGATAATAAATCATCCAAAACTTGCTCGCACACACACACACACACACACACACACACACGGAGAGAGAGAGAGAGAAAGAGAGACATTGGGCTTTTTTTTGGGCTTGTTTTTGAAGCTGCGGTTGCTTTTTTGTCTCGCGAAAGCTGCAGATTGTGCTGACACTAACCAACAGTGGCGTGCATCACTTGCTCGCACACACACACACACACGGAGAAGAGAGAGAGAGAAAGAGATGCGTTTACAGAGAGGGCACAATTGTCGCACACCAGTGGCGTGCATAGGCCTCCGGGGGCAGGGGGTCCCCGGTCCCCGAGGGCACAATCTAGGAGTATCAGAATCCGATTTTATCAAGATTCTTTGTCTCGGTTTTTCTATTTTGCAAGCTGTTTGGCATTACAGCCAAACTAATTTCCATATTATAAAGACAAAGCCTTTCAAGGAAACACAATATTAAAAAGTATGGCGGATATTTAGGCCAAAGTGGGTGAAGATAAAAAATAGTTGTCATTATTTTATCTTTGCTATTAAAAAATGAGAGCAAAGATACACCTTATGTTCGGTCACCCGTCATGCTGCATTTCCCAGTATTTTCACTCACCTATTAACCACTCACACCTGACCTCTATCAGGAATCCTCCTCACCTGTTGCTACCTCAAGCTCACTTTAACAGCACTAATCCAGATACTCATTGTCTGGTCTCGAGGTTACAAGCTCTTCATTTGTCTCATCACTACCCTGGATCCCTGTTGCGCTATGGATGTCTTCCTCCAGTGGATCCACTAAAGCGAGAGATAAGGACCATTCCTAGTTTTAGCTTATTGATTTCTGAGATTGCACTTACCTGTTGAGGTTGCTTTCAGTTTGTTTAATAAAGGTAGGCTGATAACACCGCCCACACAGAGAGCGATCCCACGGCTCTGTAGAAGAGGTGAGTCCACTCTCGCTTTCTGTCGCGGATGTAACCCCATCCTTCAACGGGTGAACATTAGCCGTGGGCCCGGACGGTAAAGGCCGTGTGTCAAAGCATGCGCTTTCCAGCTAGCCAGGGTTTTTACAGACATTTTCAATCTGTCCCTCTCTCTGTCTGTGGTTCCCGCATGCTTCAAAAAATCCACCAGGCCCATACCTAAGAAAAATAAAGTCACATGCTTGTGACTGGAGGCCCGTTTGCTCTGACCCCATCTTCAGCAAGTGTTTTGAAAGTCGTCAGAGAACACATCTGCTCTGTGCTTCCTGCTTCACTGACCCACTACAATTTCATACCACAGTACCGTTCCACAGATTGCTATCTTTACCCTGCACACTGCTCTCTCCCATGGAAAAATAAAAACTTATGAGATGCTGCGTGGAAAGCTCGGATACACCTTGCCAGCCACACTGGTTGCGAAGCTCCACACTCTGGGACTGAACGATCTCTGTCAGCTGGATCCGACTTCCTGACAGGCAGAGTCAGGTGGTCAGAATGCAACAACACCTCATCTCCCCTGACCCTCAACACTGGTGCACCGCAGGGCTGCGTCCCAGCATCCTGTACTCTACACACACGACTGTACAGCAACACACAGCTCCAATGTCATCGTCAAATTTGCTGATGACACACTCCGTTAGGCCTAACCACTGAGACGGCCACAGAGAGGAGGTGAGTACTGACTAAATGGTGTCAGGAGAACCACCTCTCTCAACATCGACAGACCAAGGAGCTGGTGGTGGATTACAGGAGACAGAGCAGAGAACACACACCCTCCTCGACAAGACACCTGGAGTGGGTGAGCAGCTAGTTCCTCCGTTCACATCACTGAGCTCATGGTCTGCTCACACAGATAGTGCTGAAGAAGCACACAGCCTCTTCTTCCTGAGACGGCTGAGGAAGTTTGGAACGAGCCCCAAATCCAGATCCTTCTACACCTGCACTGGAGAGCATCCTGACCGGCTGTCACCGCCTGGTGGAAACAGCACCGCTGGCAACCGCAAAGCCCTGCAAAGGTGCGAACTGCCCGCCACATTGTTGGAGGTGAGCTCTCCCTCCAGGACATACACCAGGCGGTTGCAAGGAAAGCCCGGAGGATTATCAAAGACTCCAGCCACCCGTCCCACAGTCTGTTCTCTCTGCTGCCCTCAGGGAGACCTCCGCAGCTGATCCCGATCCCTGAGGGACAGCTTTTTCCCTGCTATCGCTATGAACAGTCAGATGACCCACCCTACAACACACTCCCACTCACACAACTGCCATCCTGCACTTTAACAGTTCTACCGGACTACACGCACACACTGCACTGGACACTACAAAGCAACCCAGGACATTGCATAGCATAATATGTTGACCTTGCACATCTACCTGGCACAACCAATCTGTTGCACAACAATCTGCTGTAATGTATATCTGTTGCATTCCATTATTCTAGTATAGATTAATAATGTATAGATTGTGTATAATGTGTAGTTAACTATAGTCTATATAGTACACTATGTTCTGAGTATATGTAGGTGTATTGCACATTTCTGTACAGTCTGTAAATATTGCATATGTAAACTGTTGTTTTTTTGTTTTGTTTTGTTTTACTGTCTGGAGCACGTTGAAATTCACTCACCAAGGCACTTGTGCTGTGGTTTCAATAAAAGTGATTTGTTTTGATTTATTTGATAAAGAAGCTCTTACTTTACTCATCCTCGTATGCCTCTCCATCAAGTATGTGGCACCTTACAAATACACATAAGATATAAATAAAATAAACCGTGTTTTATTTTCAGGTACAATGTGTATTTAGCAGGAACATTCAATAAATTGAATGAACAAATATAAAAACAAAACTATGTAGATTGATTATTAAAGAAACATTATTCAAGTTTTTCAGTCAAGACTAAGAGTAGTGAGTTATTTTTCTCTTTGTGTTTGGGGTTTTATTAACATTAAAGGCATAATTCACCCAATAATTAAAATAGGCTAGTGTTTTATTTTATAAATTAATTTACTCAAGAGTTGTTTTAAACTTGAGTTTCCTTCTGCTAAACATAAACGCTGTTTTGAAGAAGGTGGAAAACCAAACACTTGCTGGTCCACAGTGTTCCCTACTATCAATCAATGTGGACCAGCAACTGTTTGGTTTCCCACATTCTTCAAAATATCTTCTTACTGATGTGAATGTATGTCGTGTAAAAAATAAAATAAAATAAACTCATACCAATGGAGTCAAAATAGAACTTTAATAAATATAAAAGTAAATAAATAAATTGTAATTTAAATTACAACTGTAGCTCTAGACAGTTACAGTTAAATGTAAACGTAATACAGTTGTCTGATTGATTTTATGGTCCCAAGCATTCAGAAATCGCACAAAAGAAAATTAAGCAGTTTTACTACGAAAACCATGGTTTGTGTTTGTAAGGGTTGTGATGTCCACGTGTTTTTTGTTGAAGAAGTTATAGAGGCTGTGTCATCTATAGCAAAAAATTGAGGGGCAGTTCACCCAAAAATTAAACTTCAGTTTACTCAATCTTAATTTATTCCAAACCTGCATGAATGTGTTTGTTCTGAACACAAAGGAAGATATTCTGAAGAATTTGGGAAACAGAGCAGTTCTGGGGCACCATTGACATCCATAGTATTTTTTTTTTCCTACTATGGAAGTCAATGGTGCCTAAAACAGTCTGGTTACAATCTTTCTTCAAAATGTCTTCCTTTGTGTTCAGACATTCATACAAGTGTAACTACTTGAGGGTGAGTAAATGATGACAGCATTTTCATTTTTCATTTTTGGGTGCACTATCCCTTTAAGTGGATATTTAAATTAAATGTTTGGTCAATAGCCTACTAAACAAGGATATGGTCATCCTGTAGGTGTACCAACAGCAATTATCAGTCATATGGCACCCTTTACAGGCATTTATAACATGTCATGTTGAAAGAAAAAAAAATCACAAAATTGTAATGGTTTTACTGGTTATAATGGGCCTTGTATTGTTTTTAAACTATAATGGATTCTGTTGGTCTCTACTACTAATTGGTCATCTTCTATTGGTGGCTTACCAATAAATACCAATGAACCAATTGATCAATAAATCCTAATGGAATATGTCCCCAAACACACTACAGAAACCCAAACCACTATTTTCACTGGTTAGATTTTGGTTACTGGTTAGAATTTGATTGGATTTGGCATTTGTGTGATTCGTGATTGTGATGGATGGTTATTATGTTTTGTTTTCAGCTGGGTTGCCTCATTTTTATATGCAATGCATTTGAAGTCATTTTAAAGGCTGTTGTTGGCTATTAGGTCTGTTTTTATAACCACAAAAAACATTGTCTTAATACTTCTTTGATTATGAATGTAGCCTACCTGAAAGTGACGTGCGGGCTGTAATGCCACGTCGGCATGGAGACACACACGCAGAGATTAAAAACAGACAGTATTAATTACTCTTCATCCTTTCACTGCAAGAAGTGAGAGGGTCACCTGACCTACGTCACTAACTCTTCAAGTCGCCTCTCTGTCTGGATATAAAGCCCCTCCCCCCTCCTCATCCAGCACCAGAGCACGCGTTTTTCGTCGGAGAACAAAGGGACTCAATCTACATAGAGGATTTCGAGAAGATCCCTAGTGGCCGTAGCCATTAAAACAATCTACTCAAGAAACAATATGGATATTAATGTTGTACTCTGCCTTTCATATGCTTGGTATGAATGTGATTATTTAGAATGTGGAATGCTTTAATCTGTGCCTTAACCTGTATAGGGTATCACATGCTATTTTTCTTAATCTATAACGGATTAATGTTCTCTGTAAAGTTGCAACGTATTTAGATTCATAGAGACTGTCATGATTATTTTGAATCAATGGTACAACAGATTTGGTGATAATTATAAATGGGTAAACATGTGATAACACTTTACATAAGTATTAAAACTCTTATTTTTCGTCACATGGAAGTTTCAAAATGATATGCCCCAAAGACATGGGCGGGGCTCCGCCCCACAAGAACAATCTGATTGGGACAGCCGCCGGGGCGTATCCAAACTAGTGCCGCTTAAAACGACCAACACAGCTTTGAATCGCTCTTTTTCCTCCTCGCTCGTCAACGTGCTCTCTCGTGGACGACCCGGAAGCTTCGGCGGCGCTGGACACTCGCCTTTAACATCGGGCTGAGACAAAGACTTCGTAAAGCCGTAACACCTCAAAGCCAGCGCTGTCCATCTCAACACAGAACCAGGCAACCGCCGATCCAAGAGAGTTTTCCCGGTGACGTAACGCAGCAGCAACAAAGCCATCGGAGATTTCCGTGAAAACACGAAGCAACCACGTGGTATCCGAAACAAAGCCATCTGAGATTTCCGTGAAAACACGAAGTAACCACGTGGAACGAAACTTAAGCAACGCAAGTATTCAAACCAAGTTTCTATCCTAACTGAACTGGTGAATAGATCTGAATGCAGAAAAAGGGCAGCCTCTCTTTCGTGATCTTCCGTGTGGTTTCAGTTCACACAAGACCCCAGAATGTGTGTGTGTGTATGTTTGTGTATGTTTATGTGTTTTTAGTAGGTTAGACCATGTTAGTAGAATAGCAGTTAGTAAATAAACCTTGTTTCATTGATAAAGAATGATGTCTCTTGGGGATGTGATGTTCTAGTTCAAACTTATTGCCAAAAGATCGTGTTACCTCACTCAAATGGTATAAAACCTTTTATTTTGTTTATCGTTGGCCACGAAAGCAAAATAATTAAAACGTGTTAAAGATATACTGATGTTAATGATCGCTGGACGAAGCATTAATACAGTATAAATCATAAGTCAAAGATTAATATTACTTTAATCATCATCATTACAAAATAATAATTTTATTTGTAAGCTAATGATTCCCCAAAAAGCTAAATAAGAGCTATAGTTTCCTTACAGGGCATTGATTTCATCTTTTTCCTTTCTTTTCTCGGCGCCAGACTGCTGATGTCCGGTGCTGAGGGGGGCATAGTCCATCAATTATGATCATCTGTATTCAGCTGCAAACATGAGGTGTGATCGCAAGCGCAGGAATGACGCGGCACGTCTTTTTTTTTTTTTTAGCAACTGGGATGGTGCCAATGCTAGTTTTAACTTGTCTATAACTTGGCAAATTACCATGGAATAAGCCAGCAAATATTATTAACATATTTAATATGTGAATGCTGGCAAATGACCATGGCATAAACGGGATAATGAACGGCTAGCTGTGCATTATACGATTTTAATGCACTTCGCGGAGGTTCTTCACCTCCACGTCCTGCATTCAAATCGTTTAATGCAAAGCTAGCCATTGATTATCACTTACATATACACTAACTGGCCACTTTATTAGGTACACCTTGCTAGTACCGGGTTGGACCACTTTTGCCTTCAGAACTGCCTTAATTCTTTGTGGCATAGATTCAAAAAGGTGTTGGAAACATTCCTCTGAGATTTTGGTCCATATTGACATGATAGCATCACGCAGTTAATGCAGATTTATCGGCTGCACATCCATGATGCAAATCTCCTGTTCCACCACATTCCAAAGGTGCTCTATTGGATTGAGAGCTGGTGACTGTGGAGGCCATTTGAGTAAAGTGAACTCATAGTCATGTTCAAGAAACCAGTCTGAGATGATTTGAGATTTGTGACATGGTGCATTATCCTGCTGGAAGTAGTCATCAGAAGATGGGTACACTGTAGTCATAAAGGGATGGACATGGTCAGCAACAATGCTCAGGTAGGCTGTGGCGTTTAAACGATGCTCAATTGGTACTAAGGGGCCCAAAGTGTGCCAAGAAAATATCCCCCACACCATTACACCACCACCACCACCACCAGCCTGAACCATTGAGACAAGGCAGGATGGATCCATGCTTTCATGTTACTTTACGCCGAATTCTGACCCTACCATCTGAATGTCGCAGCAGAAATTGAGACTCGTCAGACCAGGCAACGTTTTTCCAATCTTCTATTGTCCAATTTTGGTGAGCCTGTGCGAATTTTAGTCTCCGTTTCCTGTTCTTAGCTGACAGGAGTGGCACCCGATGTGGTCTTCTGCTGCTGTAGCCCATCTGCTTCAGGGTTCGACGTGTTGTGCATTCAGAGATGGTATTCTGCATACCTTGGTTGTATCGAGTGGTTATTTGAGTTACTGTTGCCTTTCTATCATCTCTAACCAGTCTGCCCATTTTCCTCTGACATCAACCAGGCATTTTTGTCCACACAACTGCCGTTCACTGGATATTTTCTCTTTTTTGGACCATTCTCTGTAAACCCTAGAGGTGGTTGTGCGTGAACATCCCAGTAGATCAGCAGTTTTTGAAATACTCAGACCAGCCCGTCTGGCAGCAACAAATACGTGTCACTTGCTTCCTCTTCCTTGTGCTGACACACCATATATGTCCTTCCTGTTTCTGCATGTTAATTAATCCGTCTGTTTGATTACTCTCACCTGTTGCTGTTTCCCCAACGTTATGTGTTTATAAGCCATTCCCAGTCTTTGTCCGTTAACTTCTATGTACGTTGATGTAGTGTGTCTGTTCCTTCATTAAAATCCCAATTCCTCTTCCCCGTGTTTCCCGCTACACGACCATGGCAGAAACGTTCAAAGTCACTGAAATCCCCTTTCTTCCCCATTCTGATGCTCGGTTTGAACTTCAACAAACTCGTCTTCACCACATTTAGATGCATAAATGCATTGAGTTGCTGCCATGTGATTGGCTGATTAGCAATTTGTGTTACCAAGCAATTGAACAGGTGTACCTAATAAAGTGGCCTATGAATGTATAAATGTGTATATATATATATATATATATATATATATATACACATACTATATTTATATAAAAAAAATATATATATATATATATATATAGGATTTAATTTCTATTTAATTTGTTGATGTATTAAAATAACTCAAATTAAATCAAAACTAAAACTTAATAAAAGACCTATAAAGACATAATAAATTCAGACATAATCTAACTAAAATTAAAATAGATAACAAATCAAATGACAGTAGTTTATCAGAAATCCTAAAAAAGTAACAGTGAGCCAAACACAGCTAACAAAGAACAACTTACTTACACATAGAAAGACAATTGTTATAAAACTGAAGCAGAAGTGAAACAAGTAGTAGGAAATAGGAGAAATAAAAAGCGATACTCATATCCTTTGCCAGTGTCCCTGCCCGGTGGAGTCGTGCGGTAGAGTTGATGGTCTTTAAACTCTTCGGTCTGGAGGCCTTCACGCGATGGCTGCCGCAACTGCTGCCGCGGTAAACTACACTTTTTTTCATACTCGTCTAACAAAATACTTCAGCTGGACATACTTTCCTTATTTTTCCCACAACAAATGGCCAAGCAAGCATAGACACTGACAAGATACGCGATACAGAACGAGGCCAAACACAATATCAGCACGTCTCCACCAATGTTCCCTCTAATTATTTTTCTTGTTGAGCAAAACTTTTCTCTATCGGTTGGACATTTCGGTTATTTAATTTCAGTCATCATTCTCTTTCAGTCTTTCTATGAAACCTGTTAACTGCATTCACTGCTTCTATCTCTATAGCGACATCAACTCTATAGTGGGTTGCCCGAGCTTTGCAATTTTTTTCTTGTGTGTGCGAAGCATATTATTTATCTGCGCGGCCGCAGCGGAAGAAGTGCACAGCTTAGAAGGAACAGTGGTCTTCACACAATAAACAAAACAGTATAAAAATTATTAATAACACTTGTTATCATCACTGTTGGAAACAGCACCCTATCTGTTGGTCACGGCATTAGGAGTCTTACTTGGGAGCCAGAATTCTCTTTGATTAAAATAAAATGCCAATGAAATTTGGCTAGTGGATTTTGCATGCTGTGCATACGGGTATAAATAGGTAACAGGTGCATCCACTCATCAGATTTTAGCTTCGGAGCCGAGTGAATGAACACAGTTCAATATTCACCAGGCAAATTCTCTCTGCTACTGGAAGAAGAGGCTGTTCTGGGTGGCATTATGGCACGATCAGCGTTAATTGTGTTACCTGTTAATTCAGCGATTCCCCTGGGTGCTTCACTTAAAAGGGCAGTTTCTAATCAAGGACAGCTTGTGTATTTTTAAAGACGCCGTTCTGTCTGTGTCCCCTTGGTTGCGGACATTTCCTATCCTCCATCGACAGCCACGATCGTTGTCTTCCATGTCTGGGCATCCAGCACGCTGAAGCTGCGTTTGTGGATAGTCTATACATTCACTGTAAGCGTAAAACCATGGCAGCTCTGCGATCGCGTTTCTCTCTCCTCACGGGGATGGGAGGAGCTCCCTCTGTCACTACTCGCACGATTTCTCTGCCACAAGCAGAGAACCGTCAACTAGTGCTCTGGGCGATCTGAGGATTAGAGTGAGAGCCTCTCCGCCAGGCCAGTTCCCGCGGACTTCTCACTCCTCCTGCAAATCCCAAGGAGATTGCTGTCCTATTGACAAAGGATACAATCGAGCCTGTCCCTCCAGCAGAGATGGTTTTGGGGTTTTACAGCCTTTCGTCATCGTGCCCAAGAAAGACGACGGCCAATCCTGGATCTGTGAGTCTTAAATCAGGCCCTTCAAAAGCCTCCGTTCAAGATGTTGACATAGAAGCCCATTATCAGATGCATGCTCAGAAGAGTACTTCCTCAGAAGGCTGGTGTCCTTTAACATCTGCAAAAAGCTGCTGCAGATGTTTTACTAGGCTGTTGTGGCAAGCGCCCGCTTCTATGCTATGGTGTGCTGGGGAGGCAGCATTAAGAAAAAGGACACCTCACGTTTGGACATGCTGGAGAGGAAGGCGGGCTATGTAGTGGGCACCTAGCTGGACAGTATGCCATCTCTGGTAGAGCGACGGGTACTGAGCAGGCTCCGGTCAATTATGAACAGTCCACTGCATCCACTGTACAGTATCATCTCCAGTCAGAGGAGCAGCTTCAGTGACAGGCTGTTGTCACTGCCCTGCTCCACTGTCAGACTGAGGAGGTCATTCCTCCCCCATGCAATAAGGCTCTTTAACTCCACTCAGGGGGGTAAAAGACGATACAGAATGTTTTTTTTGTATTTATTGCATGCTTTGATTCCTTAAGTGTGGACACTGCTGTAAAATTGTGAATTTCCCATTGGGATATCTATCTATCTATCTATCTATCTATCTATCTATCTATCTATCTATCTATCTATCTATCTATCTATCTATCTATCTATCAGTGGGGATTTCTTTAAGACTGCAAGGGAAGCTCAGCTTCCCCTATAATGTCAAAAATTAATGGTCAAATATGTACTATTGTGTTAACATTTTATTGACTAAAAATGCGTTAGATCACGTTCATCTCGAATACGAGTTCGTCAGAATCAGCTACATATAGCAGGTCGATTTTCTTCGCATACATTCCCGTAGCGTCAGTGTATTTCACTGCTGAAGCCCAGCGTCCATTGACTTCAATGGGGCTGCTCTGAACAGTTTTTTTTTCAGTGCCTCGAAACTACGGTCATTGGATAAATGCTGTGATTATGTCCCGCCCACGGACGCTCAGCGTCTCTGGGGTGAATGGAGGAGTGGGCTGGCCTGGACGCTGGGCTTCTGCATGATGATTGGACGGTCTGTATCTCTTTTGATTGACAGCGATTTTTTACTATAAAGAGTCGCTGACGCTGAAGCTATTCAAGCTCAGGCCAAAGCGGCTTTGCACTTGGTTCTTATCAATCATTATTTTTTTTATTATTCATTTATAATGTTATGTTTTAATATACATGCTGCTTAACTCTGAAATTTCAAGATATGCGAGCAAAAAATGCTCCTGACACAAGCAAGAGTGCTGTTTTTGTTTCGTTTTGTGTTCGAATCCAAATCCGCGTTGATTTGGGCGAATCACTGATTCACGAAGCCATTCATAAAAACAGTCATTTGATTCGCTCCTGAAGGATTCCGCCGTTTTGAAAGAATCGTTTGAATGACTCAGTGATTCAATCACAAACTTCTGCCACCTGCTGGCCGTTTTAAGTTTCCCGTCTAAAAGTAGGCATATTACATTATTTTCCAACATATTTCTATATTCAGAATTTAGTATTTAAAACATTAATCTCATAACATTATTCATGCAATTATAAATATAGTCTAAATGAATAAATGTCACTTGATGCAGCTTCTGTGCAGTGCTAAGATGAGTTTTGTTTAGATCATTTCATGGATAACAATAGCCAGTCATTCATTCACATTAATTAAGTATTCAGAGAATAATATTGTCTGTTTTCACTTACATCTATTTATTAAATTTTGATTAATTTTGTAGAATTGAATTATAAATTAAGTTGGTATAGTATGGTAAGACATTTTTATGGTATCGTGACAACCCTATTATACACCACATCCTTGTTTCAGTTTAACCTAATTCCCACATTTCCTCCATCGAGTTTAATATCTTTTTTTTTTATTGTTGTTTGTTCATTCATTCACTCACTCATTCATTCATTCATTCATACATACAGTAGGCTAGGCTAGCGTCACTGGAAAAGACGCCTAGTTGGTACGACAGGGTCACAGAGCATTTTCTTGAAAAGGAACGTAGGGCAGAATTTAAGTATAAATAAACGGACAATTTTTATGATGTAGGCCGAAAATGAGCTTCCCCTCTTTGAAAGACCATCAGCCGCCACTGCTATCTATCTATCTATCTATCTATCTATCTATCTATCTATCTATCTATCTATCTATCTATCTATCTATCTATCTATCTATCTATCTATCTATCTATCTATCTATCTATCTATCTATCTATCTATCTATCTATCTATCTATCTATCTATCTATCTACGACACAGTGGTGTCACGGTTCGGTACGTTTTCGATACGGGGGGGGGGCGATTGGTTATGTCCCAATGTTGGAAATATTTCTGTTTTAAACCCTGGAGGCGAAGCCAATGGATATCACACAGGCAGGCGTTTGCACCAAGGTTTGCACACGTGCAAACTTAGCTCAAGATTTATGCTGGTGAACATCTTAATCAGTCCATGCTTTCCATGGACCCCTAATGTCATCACCGACATAACTTGAAGTGACCGACAGATAGGAAATGTCTCGGTTACGTACGTAACCCTCGTTCCCTGATGGAGGGAATGGAGACGTTATGTCCCCATGCCACAACCTCGAACCATCACTGGCTGCCAAGGACAAGTTCTCGGCTCGTCAGCATAAAACCTGATGAGTGGATGCACCTGTAATCTATGTATACCCGTATGCACGAGGAGCGGCTCAGCATGCAAAATCCAGTAGCCAAATTTCATTGGCGTTTTCTTTTAATAAGAGAGGATTCGTGCTCCCAAGTAAGACCCCTAATTTCACCACGTCTCCATTCCCTCCATCAGGGAACGAGGGTTACGTACGTAACTGAGACGTTTTTCTGCACAATTTTGTTGTTGTTGTGGAAACATAAATAGAAAGTTAAATGAACAGTATTTATTTCAAATAAGAAGCTTCAGTAACATTATAAATGCCTTTATTGTCAATTTAATGTGTACTTGTTAATAAATAAAAGTATTCATTTTTTATTTTCTTATAACTTTTGAATGGTAGTTTATCACAATTTTCAAAAATATTAAGCAGCACAACTGTTTTCAATAGCAACAATAAGAAATGGTTCTTGATCACCATAATCATCATATTAGAATGAATACTGAAGGATCATGTGACACTGAAGACTGGAGCAATGATGCTGAAAATCCATCTTTGCATCACAGTAAGAAACTAAATGTGTTAATATATACAAGTATAAGTTACTTATATATATATAACATATACTTTAGACTGCAATAATATTTCTGTATTATTACTGTAATATTATTTTTTTTACTCTCTTTTATATTTTTAAATAAATACAGCCTTGGTGAGTTTATTAACAAAAGTTTATTTGATTGATTATTATTGAGTTTATTTAATACAATATACATTCTCATCTGCAAGGTAGTTATAGTTATTATGGAGTCTTTATCAGCAAATACTGATAATTTTCAGCTAATTGCAATTAATTTATTTAATCGCTATGTCCTGTAATTAACAAAACTATACATTTTCAACTGATTTGCCGCTGGAAAAATTACTTGATGCTGCATACAGCCGACTCAACCCTGGATGTGATTCCACCAATATACCTTTACCCATTGTTTCAGCAGTCAGCAGCATATGACACATTCCTGCCTCTCCTCTCCAACAGTAAGCTATCACAATAAATCCATTGATTCGAAAAGATAGCTTTTCAAGAAATATCTATATTTGTGGAACATGATTTTTTTCTGAGCCTGTGGGGATGATGTCTTCATTGGGTCTCCTTCAGAATCAATGACTCAGCGATACTGAGCTCTGTGTCACGAGCCAATCAATAAGATTCATGCTGCCAGTATGTACCGTGGTGACAAGCTTTTATAGGCCGAAGATGATTAATCTCTCAGTCTGCTCCTCTTAGCATACCGAGCTCATCTGCATTGGGATGTTGTATAAAACAGCATGAAAGCAGAGTCACACATACTGCTCCACTTTGGGTTAGTCACTGAACTACTCATTAACTTTTTGTATCAAAGAAAGATTAACATTCAGCAACATTAAAAAGTTTGAGGGTCGAATGTGCTTTGAGCTTAACATGCAAAAATTTTAGCTCTTTTTTTAATCATCTCAAAAATGGGCATATTTTGGAATGGACTATAGGTATCTGTCTCAAAGCTAAAATATCCCATGAAATCAGACTAGAGTTTAGTGGCTTTTAGTCCACACCTGTAAGCATTGAGGTCATCTGTATGCGAAAACATTGTCTACAGTTAGGGTGGCCATATGTGACCCTCTCTGTAAAAACCAGGTTAAAATCAAAAATTTAATTCTGAGATAATGAGCATCAAAGTTTGATTACTAGCATTAATTTCACTATGATTTCAATCTTTGACATGGCCTTACTCAGTCAATATTAAAGATACCAAGAATATATTTTCACAGAATGTTCTTTACAATATGTAACAGGTGTTCTTGTGGCTCAGTGGTAGAGCATTGCGTTAGCAGCGCAAAGGTCGTGGGTTCAATTCCCAGGGAACACACATACTGATGTGTATAGAAAAATGTATAGCCTGAACACACTGAAAGTCGCTTTGGATAAAAGTGTCTGATAAATGTAAGTGTAGTATGATTTTATGCAGAAAATAGTCAATCTAAAAAAAATGACTTTAGCTGGGTTTTCACAGAGAGGGTCACATATGTACCATTTATATGGGACACGTCCAGGCTAGGATTTTTATATTGCCTAAAACATCCAAAGTAGTTTGACCAATAACGTGCAGGTTTTGTACATAATCAACCAATTGTGGCATGTCGCACGTAAGGTGAGAGCGATCAAAGCGATGCAAATAAGTGCACATGTTTGTTCGAGCAACTAGAAGCTGCGCACCGATCACCGATGACACCAAAGTACCGCAAGAACAATTTGAAGGCATTAGGAGCTACCTGCTCTGCTGTCTATAGCTCTTGTAAAATAATTTCATTCAACAATTGATCTGCACAGTGCAAACAGACAAAACCTGAATATTGTAGGCAATATAGAAAACCTGGCAAGGGTGCGTCCCGTAAAAATGGCCCGTATAGTCACCCTATAAAAAAGTGTACTTTTTACTTTTGTATTTACTTCTCTCTTGTAAGGGACAACAGAGCACACATATTGATAACTCATCCTGCACTAAACAGATTTTTGTCCAATAAAAAGCTCTCTAGAATGAGAATGCCCCTCCCCCAATACCACCTAACACTGACTAGCAATAGCAAGGCATGTGACTAATGCTGCCTTCACGTGCTATTGAAAATTTCCTATTTCCCTCTAATAACGTTGTGATTACGAGCTTGTCGTATTCAAGTGCTTTAATGTCAGAAAGAATACAATGTAGAACCCCATTGGTTTACAATCATATAAACATTCACCACACTATACATGCAGTTTGCTGACAATTCTGGAATTTCGCTCAAATACATGCTTATTTCACTACTTATAAAACATACAATTTGCTTTGAATGATCATTCAAATCTAGCCTATAAAAACACTACTTTAGTGACAAGACAAAGGGATGTAGTTGCTGTGAGAACAGCATTGACAGCAGCAATGCTTGTCCCCTCCACCATGTTTAAAGTTTATGACCCGCCCAACTCGGAAACTCTGTTATCAAAATTATTTCAGAATTTCCCAGTAGTACATACGACTTGAGGCCGTTCATGTCTATTTTCCGATTAGGAAACTCATATTGACAATAATTCTGATAGCATGTGAAGGCAGCATTAAACTAAAGGCTACTTTTCTTGTATTAAAAGACAGCATGAACCCTTTAATATGTCTCATCCCAACTTCATGTTCCAAAAGGAAATGTGTGAACACAAGAAAAAGTCAAAATGAAATAAAATCTGCACACAGTTATATGCAGGGTTTAAAGGGGTCATATAATGGTACATGCACGTTTACTAGTTGTTTGAACTGAAATATGTGTTGGCAGTGAGTGTACACAACCCCCTATAATGGTAAAAATCCACCAAGTGTTTCTTTTTTGTTTCCTAAAATCTTTACCCCTTTCTCAAATCAAGCCACCTGTCTGTGTGACGTCACACGGACGAAGGCCACTCCCTCGATAGTTTGATTGACAGTAGCATTTTAGCACAGACTGCACTAGTGTCTTACCTCAGACCCGCTCTGAGTGAGCTGTCATCAGTTGTTTCACCGCCAGAGCAGATGTAGACAAGAATGACTCCTAAGCGATTGAGGTGTTTGTTGTTGGAAGTAATAATGAACATAGCAGTCGTCATTTACTCCTGTCATCTGTCATTTACTCCCTCAGAAAGCTGCTCGGAAGAGAGGGGCGGGGTCAGTAGATCTCATTAACATTTAAAGGAGAATGACACAATACGGCTTGCTCTGACAAGAGCTATTCTCTTTCATAGGTTCACTCAACGCTGCGTAAGCTAATACACTTTGGGGTATGCCCTCTGGGTGTGCCGATTGTCTGAAGCCCTTATAGAATCACGCCAATTCATTGATTGATGGTGCAGATGCCTTCTTCAACACTTTTACGTCGTCTCATTATACTGGCGAACGCTCCATCTGCTCCACAGATTTATCTGCCTTCACGAA
Organism: Ptychobarbus kaznakovi; assembly: GCA_027422405.1. Classification (NCBI taxonomy): domain Eukaryota; kingdom Metazoa; phylum Chordata; class Actinopteri; order Cypriniformes; family Cyprinidae; genus Ptychobarbus; species Ptychobarbus kaznakovi. The sequence goes on from CM049808.1 coordinate 4,316,899, forward strand.
GCGGCAATATTAGCCCTTCTGTTGTTTTTCTGGCCCGATTTCAATCGTTTTCTCTTGGGATTTCTTCGGTTGCACTTCAGCGATTGCAGTAATGGAACTCTGTTCTCCTTGCGGTTAAGTGCCATGGAGTATCATCGCTGTCAGCCGCCGTGTTCTCACTTCATCGTGAGCGATGACCCGCACAGTAGGTGTGATAAATGTATGGGTTTTTCCGCACGCGAGGCGGTTTACGGCATCTCGAAATGTAAATTCTGCAAAAACTGAAAAGGCACGCGACACCATTTCCTTCGGGCTAGATGACGTGTTATTCACAGCAGCGTCCGACTCTGAGGATTTCAGGACTGATTTCAGTCCCAATGCCCACTTTGGTTCTCCCTGATTTACCCAGCACCTCTGGGCATGGATGCTTTCGCTCATCCTTGGCCGGACATGAGGCTGTACGCATTTCCGCCCATCAAGCTGATTCTGGCAGTTCTGTGCAGGGTGAAGGAGAGCGGTTTCCATCTCCTACTCGTAGCCCCGTTCTGGCCATCCCATACGTGGTTCTCTGAGCTGTTTCCTCTTCTGTATCGGCCCCCTTGGGAGATTCCGATCAGGCAGGACCTGCTCTCTCAGCTTCAGGGAAAGATCTGGCACCCTCAACCAGAGATCTAGAAGCTGTGGGTATGGCCCATCCAGGGCCACAGATTTTGACTTCTAGTCTTTCTGCTGAGGATCAGGAGACTATCGCTAGTGCCAGAGCCCCCGCCACTAGAAAGCTGTACTCTTCCTAATGGAAGGTCTTTGAGTCTTGGTGTTTAGCCCACGCAGTGGACCCAGTCAGCTGCCCTATTAGTCCAGTGCTGAAGTTCCTGCAAGATAAACTTGCAGCAGGGGCAGCTGCTACCACCTTAAGGGTTTATGTTGTGGCCATCGCCGCTTGGAGAGAGCTGGATGAGATTCCCCTGGGGAGACATCGGATGGTCTCTGCGTTTATGCGTGGTGTCCAGCGTCTGAGACCAGTATGCCCCATTGGAGTTCCTTCTTAGGACTTATCAGTCGTCCTTGAGGGTCTAATGGTAGCTCCATTTGAGACCTTAGAGTCAGCTCCAGAATGGATTCTGACTCTCAAGGTTACTCTTTTGTTGGCGCTAATGTCTTTGAAAAGAGTTGGGGACTCTTTCTGTCAGCAAGATGTTTATGGACTTCGCCCCGGGTCTGGTCAAGGTGACATTACAGTCTAGGCCTGGCTATGTTCCCAAGGTTTTATCCTCATCGTTTCACTCTCAAGTGGTCACACTTCACTCTTTTCATCCTCCTCCCTTTGCTTCAGGCGAGGATAAAAGGCTTCACATGCTGTGTCCTGTCCGAGCTTTGAAGATCTGTGTAGACCGCTCCAGCCTTTTGAGGAAGTCTCTCCAGCTGCTGGTATATTTTGGTGCTGGCCGCCGTGGGCTTGCCACATCGAAGCACAGCATTTCTCACTGGGTGATGGACGCTATTTCGCTGGCTTATGAGGTGCGTGGTCTTTCTTCACCTCTCAGCATTCGAGCACATTCTACCAGGAGTGTGGCTTCCTCTCAAGCTCTTTTCAGAGGGGTCCCCCTAGACTAGAGGATATTTGTGTAGCAGCAGGATGGTCTGCTCCGCATACTTTTATCAGGTTCAATAACTTGGATCTTGAAGTTCCTCACGCTGCCGACAGGGGCCTTTTCGGCAGAGAAATCTGAGGAGATGGCGTGTATGCCATTATAAGGAGACCACGTAAGAACGTTGAAGATGCCATCAACCAATGAATTGCCGTGATTTTATAAGGGCTTCAGACAATCGGCACACCCAGAGGGCGTTCCAAAAGCGTCTTAGCTTATGCAGCATCTTGTTTCCTATTCAAAGAACAAGGGCTATGGGAGTAACCCGAGACATTTTTGACAGGGTACCAATGAAAAATTTTAACCAAACTATGTTACAGACCTTTCATTAAGACCCTAAAGAATAATATCAACTTGTGGAAAATGGGTATTGTATGACCCCTTAAACACCTCCAAAAATATATATTTTATGCAAAAAAATAAAAATAAATCTGAGCTGCCAAGTAATTTCATCTGGTCTTTAAAACATATTGATAATCCCAACCAGTTTTTATTGATATTCACAGCTGTTACTAAATTAAATGGTGTCATGTTTCATGTTTTTTACGTTTCAACATGATTAGTTAAAATGTAAAGTTTAGCTAATATTCTGATAATAACTGTTTTACTGTTTATACATTATCAAACAAAATTGTTTCAAACATGGATCTAACCATGTGTTACCGGTCTCAAACAGGGAAGGATGAGAGCTAGTAACTGTAGAAAATGATGAGATACACACAGATTAGAATCTGCAGCGTTCTGGCACTTTCTTTAATGGCTTTTTATCTTCTTGCAAATAACAGGCAAGTATAACACTTTTGAAATCATAACCATAACAATATTCCTTCTCAATTCATGCTTTTGGGACAATTCAATTCACAGCATTTAAATGTATCCCTTAAGTCTGCAAATGCAATACAGTTTAACCTTTCTCTTTGGTTGTACATTTTTAAACCACAATAAACATCTGGATACAAATAAACATGTCTCTTGTCTCTCACCGTCACTGTATGTGTTCACTCAACATTACAATTTGTCTTTAATATATATCACTCTGTCTATTTTAGATATAGTGAAATTCTATACAAAGTGAAATGTTAATCACTACAATGTTACAACACAATCCATTCGATGGAATAACAATAAATGAGAATCAACAGTCTTAATCGATGCAGGTATAGCGTTTCAACCCTTACAAGTGTACATTTTACAGAAAACCACCATTTTATGTTCCAACTTTTCCACAGAACCAAAATGTAATGACTCAACTCAATATAGTACATCATCCAGCTCAATCTGGGAAAGTTATCAAGATTGTACAAGGAATATAGTAAGATTGTTTCACATCTCTCACTTAAACTTATAATTTTGAACAGTATCATGACATTTTAACTCTGTTTACTCGATTTACATAGACTGAATCGCGATTAAAGTAAACCTTTTAACACTCGACAATCACTTTTTCAGTATAAACATCATCTAAAAACAAATGCTGAGACCTAACAAACTTAATTTCATAAAATATTTTGCTTTCTTTTTAAAAATGCAACTTTGATACACAGATACATTTTTAAATGATACACATTTTATTTGTTTATTTTATTTTGTTTTGTTTTGTCAGGACTGATTGAGTGTGTAATGAGACAGCAGATTATCTGTGGAGAACTACCTGAGATGAACTGGACAGGCTCTGTTGGGTCTCTCAGATCGCACTGTTCCCACAGGAGAAGTCGGTTCATGTCTTTGAGATGAACAAAGCTGGGATTCATCACAGAGAAACACACTGGAGTGCTCTCTCAACCTGAGTTACATGCTCATGTGAGTGTGACCTGTTGAGGGATTATCCAGCCTCCCAGAATTCCTGACTGAGAGGAAGCCAGATTCACAAAGACAGAAAGGGAAATATGAAGAACCAGAGAAACAGAATGGATTGTTTTTAGAGTGGTGCAAGCATGAGGTAAAATTCAGGCATAGTAAAATTCAGAGAAATTTGAAGTTAAACAGCTCTGACCTGTCTCACTGAGCAAAAGGTGATAAACAGCATTTGAAATAAATTCACTTTTCCTTTCTTTTGAGACTCAAAGGCGTTTAATTGCATGTCATCAAAATGCTAGATCACTCTTTTTATCAACTTCATAATAGACGGTCACAGTGCTTCCACTGATATGCTTAGTTGGCAGTGAAGACAGTGTTCATATAGCCCTCTTTGGACCACTGACTGCACAAACCTGTCATTTGTTCATTTATAGCTACTGAAAAATCACCTAATCAGCTTAGAGCACAGTAATGTTATTTTGTATAGGAGATCATGATTCTCACTCTTGAGAACATTCTTCTTTTTACATTTTATTTTACATTCATCACTGATGGGGAAAGGCACAAACGTTTCAGCTAAAAGCCTTCCTCTGTGTTCCTCATAGTAATGTTATTAAAATTATACAGCCTAAATGTAGAAATATGAGAAAGAAGAGTTAATATTATCACAATTAAGCATATTAAGACAAATTTACATGCTTCCTGTTGACATCATCATTAAGAGATGTTCCTGCCTAAAACTAGTGAAGCATAACATAATAATTATTCATTATCAGAAACATGTTTCCCCTTTCTTTTTTCTCCCCAATTTTGTCATTACATTTATTATGGTCTCTGAACAAATTCTCACGTGTTTTTATTAATTTTATTTATTGAAACATTGCACAAAAAGCGTACAAACTTAACAATTGCAATTTCAACTTACAGCAGAAAATCCATTGTCCCTCTAGTTGTTATGGCACTGTTGTGCATTCTTCTCATTAATTCAGCATTGAAGTATAAGTATGTTATATAAAATGTGAAATAATATAGTATTCAATCTCAGTATAAAAACAAATTGGGGTTAATTCACATTGCTTATGCAGACATTTACAAGTGCATCTCAATAAATTAGAATGTAAAGTTAATTTATTTCAGTAATTCAATAATTTAACCAACTTTTAGTGCTTTTGGCAGTGTGGGCAGGTGCCAAATCCTGCTGGAAAATGAAATCAGCATATTTAAAAAGCTGGTCAGCAGAAGGAAGCATGAAGTGCTCCGAAATTTCTTGGTAAACGGGTGCAGTGACGTTGGTTTTCAAAAAACACAATGGACCAACACCAGCGGATGACATTGCACCCCAAATCATCACAGACTGTGGAAACTTAACACTGGACTTCAAGCAACTTGGGCTATGAGCTTCTCCACCCTTCCTCCAGACTCTGGGACCTTGGTTTCTTAATGAAATGCAAAACTTGCTCTCATCTGAAAAGAGGACTTTGGACCACTGGGCAACAGTCCAGTTCTTCTTCTCCTTAGCCCAGGTAAGACTCCTCTGACGACAACTGTAGCCAAATTCCTTGACACGTCTGTGTGTGGTGGCTCTTGATGCCTTGAGCCCAGCCTCAGTCCATTCCTTGTGAAGTTAACCCAAATTCTTGAATCGATTTTGCTTGACAATCCTCATAAGGCTGCGGTTCTCTCTTGGTTTTGTGCATCTTTTTCTCCACACTATTTCCTTCCACTCAACTTTCTGTTAACATGCTTGGATACAGCACTCTGTGAACAGCCAGCTTCTTTGACAATGGATGTTTGTGACTTACCCTCCTTGTGAAGAGTGTCAATGATTGTCTTCTGGACAACGTCAGATCATCAGTCTTCCCATGATGTGAAGCCTAGTGAAACAAACCGAGAGACCATTTTGAAGGCTCAGGAAACCTTTGCAGGTGTTTTGAGTTGATTAGCATGTCACCATATTCTAATTTGTTGAGCTAGTGAATTGGTGGGCCAAATGTGAGCCAAAATCATCACAATTAAAAGAACCAAAGACTTAAACTACTTCAGTCTGTGTGTATTGAATTCATTTAAAATACATTTTAAATAAATTGAGGTATCCAAGTCGCAACATCTAGCTACAGGGTGCCACAGGGCTCAGTTCTTGGACCACTTCTCTTCTGTCTACATGGCTTCACATTTCTGTCATTCAGAAATATGGCTTTTCATATCACTGCTATGCATGCTGATGACACTCAACTCTACCTCTCATTCCATCCTGATGATCTGACGATAGCTACTCGCATCTCAGCATGTCCTAGCAGACATTTCTTGCTGGATGAAGGACATCACCTTCAACTCAACCTAGCTAAGACAGAACTGCTTGTGGTTTCAGAAAACCCATCGTTTCATCACAATTTCACCTTCTCATCACATAACTCCTTCAAAAAAGAGCCAGAAAACCTTGGAGTTGTGATTTGATGATAAGTTGAATTTCACAGACCACATTACTAAAACTGCCTGCGGTCCTGTAGATTTGCATTATATAATATTAAGAAGATCAGGCCTTTCTCTCGGAACATGCAAACACAACTCCTTGTTCAGGCTCTTGTTCTGTCCAGACTTGACTATTGCAATGCTCTCTTTGGCAGGTCTTCCAGCCAGTTTCCATCAAACCGCTACAATTAATCCAAAACGCTGCTGCAAGATTAATAATTAATGAGCCGAAAAGAACGCACGTCACCCTCTGTTCATCCAATTTGCACTGGCTACCAATAGCTGCTCGCATTAAATTCAAGGCATTAATGTTGCCTAAAGACCACCACCTCTGGTTCTGCACCCCTATTACCTAAATTCATTACTTCAGACCTATATGCCCTCTAGCAGCTTGCTTTTCTGCAAGTGATGACGCATACTGTATAGTGGAAGGATGGAAGTATACTAAGAATGTTAGGATATTAGTGACTCTTATGGCGCTTTTCCACTGCGTGGTACGACTCGGTTCGGCGCAGCTCGTTACGGCACGGCACGACTCGGTTCGGGTTGGTTTGTGTTTCCACTGCAACTTAGTACTTTAGAGTGGGCGGGATTATTCACGTGTCGTTATAGTTGCAACGCCTCTACTGCGGTGACATCATTGTAAATGAGCCACAAACACACAACAAAGGAGCATATAGACGGAATGGTATTCTTCACTCTCGGCATGTGGATGTTTTTTAAAACAATGGAGAGGCCTATAAGAACGCTTGGGATTTACCCCCAGCAGCAGAGACTGTGGTGGCAGTGCCACAGGCTGTAGAGGAGGAGGGCAGGGATGTTCGTGCAGGTGTGCTGCGTTACTTGAATAGTTAACTATTCATGTAGAATGTTCTGTGAATTATCAATACACTTTTGAATAATATTTCAAAATGTTCAATGTATCCATTAATCAGATTGCAGGGTCTCAAGCCTCTGTCCTCCTTTCCCACAAAAACAGAAACTAGAAGTGGCTGATGACGTGGATGGTTGGATGAAACCCTGCTGGAGTGCCTCGTAGATGTAATCTGCTATCGCCTTGCCCTCTGGGATAGACAATGGATACACTCTACCCTTGGGGAGTATGGTTGGTGAATCCAGAGGTTTGGGACTTTCAACGAGTGTGGAACAGACTGGGATCTTGACTGGATTCGATGGCAGTCTGGGAAACGCGGAAAATCAGTTTTGGTGACAAGACTCGCTCCGGCGAGTGATTTCACAGGGATCCCATCTGACTTCTGGAGAGTATTGGTTGAGCAAGGAGTATCCCAGGATGATATCCACTGTGGATCCCTCCAGTACCAGAAATGTGATGGTCTCTTTATACAAGCATCCAACTTTAAGTGTCATCGGATAAGCTCTATATTTCACCCACCCACACCCTAGCGGTTGTACCTGGATGGTCTCGACTCGGAGCTCCCGGGTTTGATGTCTACGGGGCATATTAAGGCGACTTAGGAGATTACATTTCCAGAGGAGCCAGAGTCAAAAAGGGCAGACACTGAAACAAAACAGTCTGAGATGAGAAGTTGTAACAGCAGTAGTGACAGAGTGGAAATGTCAGGGTCTAATTGAAGGGTACTCACCAGAGGGCGTGGGGGTCAGACGGGGCTGACCTTGATGAAGTGATCCTCTGAAGCAAAGTCCTGCCTCGAGGCAACGAGCATGCTCCATGAGTGTAAGGCGCGATGTGTCGACTGGCATTGGTTCTGGTACTGGAGGACAGGCAGCGGGTAAGACTTGACAGTGAGACAAGATGATTCGCTGGGAGATTTGGGTTGCTCGTTGCATGAAACTCTCCAATCCCATCGTGTCATCAGAGATCGCTATTAGAACACGCTATTAGATGCACGGATCCAGCCCTTGACGATAAGCACTCAGCAGGGCGGCTTCATTCCAGCCGCTCGGAGACGCCAACGTGCGAACCTGTAGGGTGTAATCACTGGTGGATGATGTGCCTTGGCACGGTCGTTAAAGTTGATCGGGGACTGATAATGATCCTGTTGTGGAGCTGAAGACCTCCTTGATGAAGGCATCGAAAGTGTTAATGATGGAACTCTGTGCATTCCAGATGGCATGGGCCCACAGCAAGGCCTTGCCTGTTAGAAGGGAGATCAAGAATGCCACCTTGGTTCATTCCGTGGGGAACTCCCGTGGCTGCATTTCAATGAACAGAACAACTTGTAGTAGGAAACCGCTACAATCTACAGCCTCACCCAAACAGGAAGCAGTAATGGCCAAGGGACTTATGACTTTTTTCCACTGCATGGTACGGCACGGTACGGTTCAGTACGGTTCACTTTTGGGGGGGTTTCCACTGGGTACAGTACCTGGTATCTGGTACTTTTTTAGTACCACCTCGGCCGAGGTTCCAAGCGATCCGTACAGTTCCTAAAACGTAACGTGTAAACTCTACTGATCACTGATTGGCTGGAGAAAATCATCATTACTGTGTCACTGAACTTGCAACACGAGACCCAGCATAAATCCGCTATATTTAAATCAGCACAGCCAGTGAAGGATCGGACGCAACTTTTGTTTGAACAAACGCACATTTTTGTATCAACCAAAAAATAGCTGTTTCGTTGTCTGTTGAGGAAGTATAGACGTTCCTCTCGTTGATAGCCGAGGAGCGGATCCAGCGAGAGCTTGATGGGGCGACGCGGAATGAAAAAGCCTTATGTATATATTTTGAGTATGTTTTTTTATATTTTTACCTTTGTATCTGTGTTTTGCTTCAATTAAAAACAATCTGATCGAATAAGTGTACCTCATGAACACGAAATTAACTTCTTAAAAAAAGACAAATGCCACGACGATACAAACCAACACATAAATAAGAAAAACAAGGGATACATTGTAAATTTAGAAATATTCAAATCTTTATTGATAATTCACTTTACAGAACATTCTACATGAATAGTTAACTATTCAAGGGACACAACACACCTGCACGAACATCCCTGCCCTCCTCCTCTACAGCCTGTGGCACTGCCACCACAGTATCTGCTGCTGGGGGTAAATCCCAAGCGTTCTCATAGGCCTCCATTGCTGTTAAAAACATCCACATGCCGAGAATGAAAAACACCATTCCGTCGATATGCTCCTTTGTTGTGTGTTTGTTTGTGGCGCGTTTACGATGATGTCAAGGCAGTAGAAGCGGTGCAACTATAACGACACGTGAATAATCCCGCCCACTCTAAAGTGGCACTAAACTGCAGTGGAAACGCAAACCGACCCGAACCGAGCCGTGCCATGCCGTAACGAGCTGTGCCGAGCCGAGTCGTACCACCCAGTGGAAAAGTGCCATTAGAGGCAGTCGGAGGGATGGTGGTGGGCATGAGGGCTGCTCTGAGGGTGTTGACCAATTCTTCCAGTATATCCGCTGGAGTGGGGTGCTGAGCAGTGTTGGGGGTAACGCATTACAAGTAACACGAGTTACATAATAATATATTTTTCAATTTTAATAGTAAAGTAACGCATTACTTTTTGATTTACTAGAAAATATCTATAACGCCTGTTACTTTTTTTCCATTTATTGACTAAAAGTGCACTGTGTGAACATGATCTTACTGTAGTTCTAATCTAGACTAAATGTGAATGTGTATTAATTCATCCCACTCGCAAAAAACTGATTCAATATTCATCAAAATGACTTAAAACAGTGAAATGCAAACTCAGAATATAACGCAAACCTGCAATTATTAAATGTTAAACAACACAAATGTATCTAATCACATTTTATTAACCAATGTGTTTGCTGCTGACCTTTGATCCAGTTAAACCATACTAATAAGAAAAAATGACTTTAGATAAACTAACAATTGTGCTTTGTTTTGTTTTTTTATTGCTGAAGAGGACCTTCTTCACCTGCGTTCTACTCTACAGACGTGAATTTACTTTTCCTTCAGCCTGAGGTTTAGTTTTTACACTTTTTGGTGTGAAAGGCTTTTACATTTGCTATAAATAGAACTTCTTGTATTAAAACAAACAATCAAGCCCTCCTCATATTTAAAAAGTAACGCGAAAGTAATGCAAAAGTAGTGTAACGCATTACTTTCCATAAAAAGTAACTAAGTAACGTAATTAGTTACTTTTTTTAGGGAGTAACGCAATATTGTAATGCATTACTTTTAAATGTAACTTTCCCCAACACTGGTGCCGAGTATCCACATCGGATTGGTGATAAAGGTGTAGGTCCGGTCTTCTGTCAGCATGCAGACTCGGAACTCAGAGGTAAGTGAACTCAACAGCAAGTTTATTGAAGGTGAAACTGTAGCGGAGGTGAGAGGATGGAAGTCATGTGATCAGGGGCGCCGCTACGGATTCTGGGCCCCCTGGACAGCATATTCACTCGGGCCCTCATGCCTTCCGGGGGTGGGGGGGGGGATATCCCCAGGTAGAAATCGCAATTGCGTTCCCGAGCCCTTTTTTCCCCCTTCTCCCAAATCAGATTATACTGTTTCAGCTATTAAAATTGTTCAGTTTTGTATGTAATGGCAAAGTGATAATATTTCGTTTTGTTTTTTTATAAAGTTAATTTAGAAAAACGTTTGGAGCATTTTTTTTGTTAGTTAAATAAGTTTTTTCTTTCTTAAAGTAACGACCAAGCGGCCAGCGGCAGACAGGTCGCAAATTTGTTTTAGTTTTTTTTTTATATACAACATTTGATTAATCAATGCATGCTGATGAACTTTTATCATAGTTTATAGTTGTATGGTAACGAAAGTGTTCAACATTCAACCCGTTCTTTTTCATCAGTATTAATTGTGATTTAAATTTTTTGACTTTTTTTGCTTTCACTTTCACGATCTTGGTGTCACGCTTTACAAGAAAATATAATTGTCTGTTTTGCTTATATCTATACACCTTTCACTTTTTAAGACTAAAACAAAAGATGGATTCATTGATATTCTTAATTAAAAAGCACAACAACAATAAAACAGTACTTTACAATGACAAACTAGCATAACATTTATTAACAATTTCTACTGTATTAAGCTATAAACTTCATAAAGACAGCAAGCTCTAAGATGTATACAATAACAAATTGCCTGTAACTACTCACTTTCAGTCACAGAAACACACACTTTTTATTTGACTGTCACAAGTCAACAGTACTCCAGTTTCAACCAAGACCAAACAGAGACAATTTGCTTTCAATACACAAATCTATTAATGTAATCGTGAATGTGACCGTGAAAGATATTTACCCTGGATTGTTATTTTGAAATCAATCTTACTCACTTTTCCTTGGCAAAAAATATAGAGTTTACTTTATACTGTATGTTGACGAATTCATAAATGTTGCCGGCAGTTTTAATCTATCATAAACACAAGTAAAGCTGATCCTTTTGTAAACAATGTGTGGTTACACTTTGTGTCTTTTTTACAGTGTAATTATACATTTAAGTACTGAGTAATATTAATTAACAATTTGTGGGTTAGGATTAGGGTTTGGCTGTCAGCAGATAGACACATGGAACAGAGGTAAGTGCAATACAAACAACAGGTTTATTGAGTAGCAGCAGCAGGGAATGAGATGAGCAGAATGTTCAGGTAATCAGGCAGGGGATGGGACTCTAGGGGCTTATCTGAGTAATAATATTATTTTCTTTTTCCAGGGAATCCAAAGGGTACAGCTGAGCGTGGAGGCGGTGGAGCACAGGAGCGGTGGAGAACAGGGATAGGAACACTGGAGCAACAGGTAAGTAGACTAAATGTAAGTGGGTCAGGTAAGTCAAAATGGAATGTTTGAGACCAGTCAGTGAGTGAACGGGAGGAGTGCAGGGATAATAGTGCTGTTGATGAGTGCTGACAGGTGGCGGTGATTAGAAATCAGGGGATTGGGATCTGGTGAGTGTCGTTAATGGAGACTGCAGTTACTGTGGTGACTCTCTACATTTATATTTACATTTATGCATTTAGCAGACGCTTTTATCCAAAGCGACTTACAATTGCATTCAGGTTATACATTTTCATTAGTATATGTGTTCCCTGGGAATCGAACCCCCACAACCTTTTGCGCAACTGACGCAATGCTCTACCACTGAGCCACACAGGAACTCTAACATTGGCTATTTGCATGTAATTATACATATTTTATTGTAATTATAATACAAAGTACATTTCACATGTGTAACAATGACACCTTAAAATAAAGTGTTACCTAATTTGTATTACATCAGTAAACACATTTTGATGTTTGCATCACATTGCATATGTGTGTTTTCTCTGATGTAGTAAACTTGCTCTGTAGCTCACCTGCTATGGCATTGAACTTTTCAATGTAGAGTCCCTTGAAACACGAGTCACGATAAAAGAGCTCAAATACATAAAATATAATTGTTACTGCAGCAAATAGGTTTTTATGAAGTGTGCCAAGCACATCTTTAGAAGTGGAGACAAAACATTTTGATTGGCTCCCTTGAGGCTGGCTGTAGTATAGGTCAAACCCAGCCCTCTTCATGTAAATGAATGTCGCAGGAGGCAAACTAAAAACTACTGCGCAAAATGACAGCGGCCAGTTCTGGGACATTTTGGCTTTATTTTTCTACAGTGGAAGGAAATGCATCATCCATTTTTATACAGTCTATGGTTTTGTTTTCAAATGTGATAGAGCATTACTGCTGCCATCACATGTTATCATAAACTTCCTTATTCTAAAGTTGTAATTATGAGTTTGTCACGTTCAAGTGCTTTGTTGTCATTAACAACAGAAATCATGGTGGACCATGACACGATGGACCACACACTCATACCTGTATCTTGGGGAAATCTTATTAAAGCCAAAAGGTATGGAAGAAATTTAGTCAATTTCCAACAGGTTTTGAATAAAATGTAGCATCCCATTCATTGGTAACTGTAGTATCAAAATTATCTTTGTGCTTCCCAGTTGTAAACATGACTTGAGATGTCGTTCATGTCCAATTTACAACTAGGAAACTCTTAATAATTCTGATAGCCCGTAACTTTTAGCACCAGTCACCAAATATGTCTGCCACAATACGTTCAACAACTAACACTGCCAGATTTATCTGATAAAACTAAACATACTTTTAACACCACTTACTGGACATTTCACTTTGAAATCATGCAAGAAACATTGTATTTCCAATCATTCTTGGTTGCATTTTTCATAATAATTATGAAATATTTAAACTATTGTTTTATTATAGAATATTTCAAAATAAATGAATTTAATTAAGCATTTGTTCATTTTGTAGTATTTATTTAATTTAGAGTGCTTTGGCCCCTATTGAATCGCCCCTGGCTCATTCTCTGATCGCAGCTTGAGAGCATTACTTATTCACATCCCGCATCGCCAAAGTAAATTGTGGCAATGAATTGATTAGGATATATGTATTTATAGAGCACACAAGGAAAACCTCACGTGTTTCATATGCATATGTGCTGAAGATGAAGATCGATGTGAAATGGAAGTGAGTGTGAATCCTCTCTGAGCTGTGGCCTGGCAGGCTGGCACGTTGAGTGGCATCTCTCTGTGTGTCCACTGAGACGGCCTGTTGAAATGAGCTCTGGTGCTCAGGGTCTGGCATCATCTCCCTCCTCCACCTCCCTCCAGTAGCCTCAACCCACAAAACCCAACAGCATCTGCCAGCCAACACAGCTCTGCCAGACCCCCTCCAACCACTCTTTCCATAGAAAGAGATAATACTGGAGGAAAGGACAAATACAGATAACAATTTTAGATAAAAAAAAAACTTTTTTGAAAAAATAATCATTAATGCTATGGCATTGCTTCAACTAAATCAATCCTCATAATATTATTAACAGTCTTTCCAGTTTTATGTAAGTGTAAAAAAAAATCAAATTTGCAAAAATCAAATAAGGATTATTGGAAAAAAGAAAACAACTATTAAATACCTAATTTACATTAATTACATACCTAAACCACACTTAATTCAATGTGATTTTTTTTGTGAAATTTACGATTTCTAAGTGACTATTGCTTCTACACCAAATTTGTTTCAGTTTAGGACAAATTATCATCGGAGCTGTTCATAAAGAGGAGTTTTCAGAAGGTTTCACTAAAGCATATTGATGATACAGTGGCTCTAGTGTAGCAGTAAACAACCCATGTTATATCTCTGGCAGTAAATTAAATCAACAGTGATGACTTTAAAATCAGATGTTGTGAAAGGCGTCAGCGATGTGCAGGAATAATAAATCAGGAATGTCAGCTAGCTTTGCGACAACACTTCATTTGTCAAGGAGTCCTCCCATCATATGTACAACTTTACAGCGTAATTGCAGAATGCAAGTCTGATTGGTATGCATTGGATCGAGTCTTTGGAATGCCATTAGGAGTGAGCTTTTAACCTCACGCTGAACCCTGGTTCGTAATTAAAATTGTGATTAATGCTACTTATTATCAGTTCACTTTCAGCTCCATATGCCAGTGACAACAGTTTCACTCTCAGAGAGAGAGAGAGAGAGTGCAGTGTGGATGTTCAATAGAGTGCTAAAGTGGCCACCCACTTATTCACCAGCTTTAGTGCTGGATTATTTATTTTTTTTACCCCATTTATGTTTACCACATGGGTTTAAAAATTATTGGACCAAAGCAATCAGGGCTGTCTTTCCAAAAACCTTTAATAATTTGAATAGATCATAGAAGACTTTGGTGCTGGCGAGCTATACCAGAGGTTTTCAACCTTTTTTACTTTAAGGTTCCCTGTTTTCCAAATCAATATTTAAAGACCTAGTGTCCATAAAATGCATTTCAGGATTCCAGAAGTTATAAGAGCTGAATGTTCTTCAGGTTTTTGTATTCTTTCTAACCAATGAATTTACTTGCCAGCGATTTACATGATAAGGATTGAGGATAAGGATTTCTATCCAATAAAATATCTTAAAACCTGGCATAGCTACAAAAAAATATATATTTGTTATAAAAATGCCCATGGAGTATATATTAGACTATATAAATGTACTGTTAATTTACTATCTGTACACACTGAAAAAAAAAATGAAAAATGTGATTTTGACTGTAATAATGTTTTCTTTCTTTTAATTTAATTTATTTATTTATTATAGCGTAGAAAGTACATAATACAAATTAGGATACCATAATATATAGTTGGGTTTGCTTATCGTTTTTCTCACACGCAACACACACACACACAGGTTTTCACATACTTACACACACCCATACACACATTATTACACACACTCTCTCAGGCTCGCTTCATGCGCTTGCCTTCATCTCCACTGTTTGTTATCATCATCAGTGTTCGCGCTGCTTTGCGGTGTCACCAGTTCCCACTCTGTTTAATCAGTTACTCTATTTCTAGGGGTTGGGCTTACTGTTCTCTGTCGGATTATTGCAGTGTCGTGCTGACAGTTTATTTCGACAGGTTATTTTACTCTTGGTGCTTACAAATTGTCTTGTTTGCCTTGACTGCCATGCTCGGCTAGTCATCCGTTATCCATTGCTGCTTCCAGTGGTCCAGCCCCACGAACTTTTCAGGATGGGAGCTCTGCACCGCGACTTTTTCCGTTGTGTTATTGTTTACCCGTGCTGTGTCGTTGTACGACAGACTGGCCTTATTTGTGTCTTCTTTAAAGACTGTTTCTAACGGACTGCCTTTGCTCTTGGATCCTTTTTTGAACATCGTGCACCAGTGTTGGGACAGTAACAGTTGCATGTAACGGAATACGTAATTTAATTACAAAATAAAGCATTGTAATTAGTTACAGTTACTAAGAAAAGATGTGTAATAAATTACAGTTACTTACGAAAATGTTAAGGATTTCACAGGGTTACATCAGATTTTTTAACACACACTCCCACATACAATTTAATGATTTGTTTCATAAATTGCAGTGACTGCTCAAATATGAAGACCAATGTTTCAGAAATTATATAGGTTTTCCGATAACTCTTTTTGCCTATAAGGTTTTACGTATATGCTTTTTTAAGATTAACAGTTTTTCCTAAGGCATCATTAGATTCCGTGTTTCATGTCTTAGGAGCAAAGATTTGGTTTTAAAATCAATATCATAGCTATTAAACAATTTTTGTTATTGATTTTAAATCTGTATTTAACCTCATAATGATTTAAAGTAAGTCTGATTTTGAGTTGGCTGTGCTTCTGGGGACATGGCGGATGCTATTTTCCACAAAGTTGGTATGATTCTTTAGGGTAATCTTGAAATGGTCTCAGTGGTTGTGTAAAAGAACACTGCGACTCGTTTTGGTTGCTATCTCTTTACATGGTAATGAGCTTGCTCACCCCGCCACTCGTCTGTGGAAAGACAGGCGATTTGCAGATAATCATAAAAAAATATAAAGTGGCCAGGGGACTTACTTTTCTGGAGGTATGGGCTGGATCATGACAATGGTTGCTAATCCATCCTTTAGTTTTAACTTTTTAACAAAACTTGCTTGATTGGCCCTTATTCAGAAAGCAGTCTGGAGTAAATGAATTGCGCAGCCAGACTAAACTAATTTAGTGAACGTGAAGTACGTGTGGCCAAGGATGGTGCCCATTCACAGAATTGTGCTGCTCTGCATTATACCCATCCAAAGTGCACACACACAGCAGTGAACAAATTTACACCGTGAACACACACCCAGAGCAGTGGGTAGCCTTCTGATGCTGAGGCCCCCGGGGGCAGTTGGGGATAGTTCGGTGCCTTGCTCAAGGGTCTCACCTCAGTCGTGGCTTGAGGACGGAGAGAGTGGCTGGTTATTCACTACAAAATCAAAATGGCTTGCTTTGAAACAGTTTAGGTTTTGGGGGGGATCAAAAAGGAAAGTGAAGTTTTTACCCTGTGGGTGGTTGTGTCAACACACTGCAATAGACACCACTTATATGCAAATGAGATATTGCCCAACCTCCTTTAAAATTAAAATATTCTATCTTAATTCAAGTGATGAAGGCTTTCGAGCGTTGACAGTAATTAGTGTTAAAACTCTACTGTAAGTTTTCCCTGCCTGCTTTGCATGTTTGAAAATGCTAATAGTTGAAAATATTAGAAATTTTGAAAAGTAATCAAAAAGCAATCAAATGTAAATCAGTTACTTTACTTTTATAAAAGTAATTGAAAAGTTACACTACTTATTACATTTTAAGTAGGTAACTTGTAATCTGTAACCTATTACATCACAAAGTACCTTCCAATCACTGATCGTGACAGATACATATTAATAGTTGGAATCGTTTTATTATTTTTTTCAAAGAAAGAAAAAAGCAGTTGTTGAGGGGATTAATTAAAATAAGAAATATATAATGTTTTTAAATTTTACCTTATTTTAATGCTTGTTTTATATTACTTTAAGTCATCCTGAAGCACCTTTGAAAGTTTTCTGAGGCCCGTGGGTTGAGAACCACTGGTCTATATGATCTACTTGGGCTTGCGATGCTTTTGGCAAATGCAGCACAGCTCTGAGATGAATCACAACAGTTTAATCAAAATCCTTTGCAACAATTGAAGCAAAACAGATTTAAAAACAAACAAGACTGTATAGCTAATGTATTTCATAAGGAAATTAACTAGTTATCTTATAATTAATTTTAAAGGATGCAACTGAATCAAAAACAATAGAGTAAGCTCAAATTAGAGCATGGCAAAAAGTCTGTAATTGTAAGTTTAAAATATCCTGAGCTTGAATCATCACTTAACATCAGAGATAATGGTTGGTCTGTTTTGAAGCGTTTATTAACATTATTGCTAATAATCAATTGCTTTGATGAAAAACTGAGATTTTTACTTCATGAGCCCTTCTGTTGCTCTCTAGTGTATTCACTTGTAACAATCAATAAATATATGGCTATTTAGGTTACCAGGAATTAGTCACAAAACATTCCCACGCTACTGATTTAGAGAGGCTGTTTTGGTCTTATCCAACAGAGTGGATGTATGCAATTATTTCGGTTCTGTATGTAATCCAGGCCTTTTTTTATACAGAATAATTGGTTTGATTTGTAATGTTGCCATGTGAGCCAGTTAATCTAATCATTGTGGTTTTGCTTTGATGTGATTCCATGACAACATATAAATAGAATGTATTGGGTGATCTTGAAGTTAAATCAAGTTGAAGTTCTGGGCAAAATTAAAAAAAAAGTTGCACCATTTCTGAGTGTGGGTCTTATTTACACAATCCATCTCAAGTTGAAGCTTAATGTACTATTACAGCAAAATCCACCTGATCAAATGAAGGATAAGAGCATTATAACCAGACATATATCCAGTAAAATACACTCTTGACATTTTAAAGAGTAAATTCAGGTGTTTGAATCAGTGAAAGCAGTGAACCAATGCTGTGTCACTTGAACGGCATCTTGAATAATAAAGATAACACAGATGATTTCTGGCATTTAATTTAAACATGAAACTAGAGTATATTATATTCCACAGCTCTTTTTGACATTTTATTAAAAATAATAAACATAAAACTTAAATTGCAATAGTGGAATAGAAATCAGCCCATGCAAACTGTGAAAATAATTGGGTAGAGACTATTTTCACTATGGGCAAATAGTGTTGATTCTATTTAATGGCAGATACTGCTTGCACAGTGTATCATAGTATATACAACAGCATTCAGTTATAATAACCTAATCCATGTATATTTATTAAAATAATAATTTATTTAAATTAATAATTAAACCATATTAAAACTGATATAACTTATATAGCTTCCCCCTTTTCAGCGATGTGCCTGTTTCCTTCCATCTTCCATTTGTGTTTTCACAGCATGGTTAAGCTTGTACGAATTTGTGAATGAACTGCTTGTTTTAAAATATTTCCAGTCTATTCTGACATTTGTTATGATATCCACTTCAAACATTACAGTGCGCATGATAACTTTCGTTAACGCTATAATAACTAAATCCACTTCACCAGCTAATTACACTTCAACAGTGATGCTGTAGAGAAACTATGTTTTTTTTGAGATTCATAATTTCTGTATAGTGTACTCATGGTGAAGTTATTTATCATTCTTTGCTTAGGTGTAAAGAGAAGTTTGAATTACCTGATTAGTGACATACTGTTAGCAAACACCCGACTCTGCCCACATTGCTGATATGCAGATTGTTGAGGCATTTACATGAACATGTGTGGTGCGCTGACAGAGGTGAGAAAACAGCAGTTAAGAAAGCATCTGATCAGCAATGTGAATGTTTGCACCAGCTCAATTCAGCCCTCCAGCCGGGTTAAGTTAGATTTATTTATATAGCTAGCACATTATAAAATACATAGCTTTACAGCAAGTAGATGTGCAGTGTTAAACATGAAAAAGTAATGTTAGTGTCACTTTACATTAGAATTATACATTGTAATTATGGAATATATTGCACTGAAATGTACTAATATAATATGTCCATGTAAAAAAAGCCCCAGAGCACACCTACCTATTATGTAATCACCACAGACCAATTCACCACGTGCTATCTCACGACCAATTCATATGTATTATATGAGGTGGCTTATTTTATGAGGTGGCTCACGACCTTACTCGTGTGATCTTGTATGATTAATTTGAGGGGCAAGTTTAGAGCAGGGTCAGGGTTGGTCCTTCATATGAATTCTTATGAATTTGCCACCTCGTAAAAGACAAGTGATTTTTCACAAACTGTACACATTTGTACGAGTGAGAATAAGAATAAGCCACCTAATAAAATATGTACAAACTGTCTTGAGATCGGGTTGGACCAAGGGTAGTGGTCAACTTAATCTTTTCCAGACACCCTATTAAATAATCCCTTAGGACCTGTATTTCACTTTTTAATATTTTCTTTTTTTATTACAGTTTTTTTTTTTTTTTTAATGCTTACACACAGTTTTTGAAACTATGGCTCCATTTCTAAAAACTCTACAACATGCAAAACATCACACACATCTTGCAAAAACAATCAATTATTTGAAAAACTATTTTAACTCCTCTGAAATTTGTATTTTTGCATAGTAACTCTACACACAAATATAAAATAATTAGCCATATACACGCCAAAGTACACACATATGTGAAAAATATAAAACACTACTCTCGTGTGTCGTTTGCCTGTTCAGAGTGCAGTGGATCACAGGAGTTTGTCATAGCACTGGCACATACAGTAAATGCATATGCACATATACACTGTTAGTTATGCAAGTGAACTGAATTAATACTGAACTGACTTGAGCTGTAGAATGACACTATTGACTTGTTAGAGCTGCTTTACAGCAGAATGTGAATTTAAAAATATTGTGAAGCTGCTGTGAAACCATCTATATTGTATAGCATGCTAGCTTGTATGATGTTCAGTATAGAATTAGATAATTAGATAGATAGATAGATAGATGTTAGATAGATAGATAGATAGATAGATGTTAGATAGATAGATGTTAGATAGACTTAGAGATAGATAGATAGATAGATAGTAGATAGATAGATAGTAGATGATAGATAGATAGATAGATATGATAGATATATAGATAGATAGATAGATAGATAGATAGATAGATAGATAGATAGATAGATAGATAGATAGATAGATAGATAGATAGATAGATAGATAGATAGATAGATAGATAGATAGATAGATAGATAGATAGATAGATAGATAGATAGATAGATAGGTTAAATACAAATAGAATACAATACAAATATTTTATTATATATTTTCATGAGACAATACTGAAGAAATGTCACTTTGCTACAATGTAAAGTAATGCGTGTACAGCTTGTATAACAGTGTGAATTTGATGTCCCCTCAAAATAATTGAGCACACAGCCATTAATGTCTAAACCGCTGGCCACAAAAGTGAGTACACCCCTAAGTGAAAATGTCCAAATTGGGCCCATTTAGTCAATTTCTCTCCCCTGTGTCATGTGACTCGTTAGTGTTACAAGGTCTCAGGTGTGAATGGGGAGCAGGTGCGTTAAATTGGTGTTATCTCTCATACTGGACACTGGAAGTTCAACATTGCACCTCTTGGAAAAGAACTCTCAGAGGATCTGATTTTTTTTTTTATTGTTGCTCTACATAAAGATGGCGTAGGCTATAAGAAGATTGGCAAGACTCTGAAACTGAGCTGCAGCACAGTGGCCAAGACCATACAGCGGTTCAACAGGATAGGTTCCACTCATTACATTCATGGCCTCGCCATGGTCGACCAAAGAAGTTTAGTGCACGTGCTCAGCATCATATCCAGAGGTTGTGTTTGGGAAATAGATGTATGAGTGCTGCCAGCATTGCTGCAGAGGTTAAAGGGGGGGGGGCTTCAGTCTGTCAGTGCTCAGACCATACACCGAACACTGCATCAAATTGGTCTGCATGGCTGTCGTCCCAGAAGGAAGCCTCTTCTAAAGATGATGAACAAAAAAGCCTGCAAACAGTTTGCTGAAGACAAGCAGACTAAGGACATGGATTACTGGAACCATGCTCTGTGGTCTGATGAGACCAAGATAAACTTATTTGGTTCAGATTGTGTCAAGCGTGTGTAGCCTATAAGTGATCACTGTGTGTAGGTCATTAATAAATGAGCGAGGCATTAAAATGTCAGTGTATCCCTAATTAAACAAAAGAGCTGTTAGTTTCGAAAGATGTGTGTAATTGTAGAGACAAGAG